>JAJEOU010001547.1:4534-256373 GCA_021534815.1 Acrocephalus arundinaceus
ATGCATCTCAGGACAATTTTGGAATGATCTCAGGTCACCTTTGGGGTAATCTCACATCACCTTTGGGGTGACCTCAGGGCACCTTTGGAGTGATCTCAGGAGAAATTTGGGGTGATCTCAGGACAATTTTGGGGTGATCTCAGGACAGTTTTGGGGTGATCTCAAAACACCTTTGGGGTGACCTGAGGGCACCTTTGGGGTGATCTCAGGGAACCTTTGGGGAGATCTCAGGACAATTTTGGGGTGACCTCAGGACAATTTTAGGATGATCTCAGGACAGTTTTGGGGTGATCTCAAAACACCTTTGGGGTGACCTCAGGGCACCTTTGGGGTGATCTCAGGGAACCTTTGGGGAGATCTCAGGACAATTTTGGGGTGACCTCAGGACAATTTTAGGATGATCTCAGGACAATTTTGGGGTGATCTCAGGACAATTTTGGGGTGGTCTCAGGGCATCTTTGGGGTGACCTCAGGGCACTTTTCAGGTGATCTCAGAACACTTTGGGATGACCTCAGGACAATTTTTGGGTGATGTCAGGACAGTTTTGGGGTGGTCTCAGGGCACCTTTGGGATTATCTCAGGACAGTTTTGGGGTTACCTCAGGACACCTCCCAGCCTCCCTCAGCACCCCAAGCTGATCCCTGCATCGAAAATCTTCTCCAAGGGTTCTCCAAAGCTTCACTGTGCTCATGGCAGCACCTCCCAGGTGCCCACAGGGATGGCAGCAGGTGCGCAGGGCTGGCACTGCAGCCCAGGGAATTCCCCACAAATCCTCCAATTCCCAAAATTATCCCTCCCTTCCCACCCCTGGGCAGAGAAAAACCCCCAAAAATGGTGCCTCAAGTTTACCTGGCAGTGCTGGAACTTAAACTTGACCTTGGAGTAATAAATGATTTTGCCCAAATTCCTGACCACGGTTTTCCTGCGGCCTTTCTTGAACAGGGTGGGGAATCTCTGGTCCAAGTTTTCCTTCTGGTTTTCCTGCTTCTGAATGATCTGTGCAGAGGAGACAGAGAGGGGAGAAAAAACCAGCTCAGAGCTGGTGGGAGAGACATTCCCAGGGCATCTTCCCAGCAGGATTCCTGTTGGGAAAGGTGCCCGGGATGGGCTGTTTGTTGTTGGGTCTCCTTGCCAACGTGGGGCCGGGGCTCAGCTGCTGCTGGGAGCAGATCCTGACCTAAAGCTGGGCTGGGAAAGAGGGGGGGCAGAGGCACATTTCGGTTTTGGGGTGTCCCAGCTCCTCAGTGCACCCTGAGTGCATCTTGCACTGGGGGAATGGGAAGTTTTCCTCTGCTCTGGTTCCACCTGGATTCTCCCATCTCGGATCCCTGGGTTTCTCTGGGTTCCAGGTGCCAGTTTTGGGGCAGAACCCCACCAAAAAAGCAGCTTCAGGGCAGATTTTTGTGGCTGGAAAAGCTGCAGGAGTCCGGCAAGCACCACAGGAGAGGCAGGGCTGAGGGAGCACTGAGATTCCCTGATTTCCTGATTATCTGGGAATTTTTCCTTCTGTGCAGGAGCACAACCCTGCACTCCTCACTCACCCAGGGGGATAAAGCTCTTCCTGCTGTTTTTTTGGGAAAAACACTGGGATTCCCGGGGAGAAGGGAAGGGCTGCACCCACACCGAGCTCCCCTCAGCCTCACACCCCCAAACCCGAGCTCCGGGCACATCCAGGCTCCGGGAATTCATTCCCAAGGCCAGGGGAGCTTTGCAGGGCTGGGGACGCTCCCAGCCCGGCCCGATCCGATCCCAATCCGATCCCGCCGTGCCAGGGACAGCTGCGGTGCCCGTGATGGATGGGGGTGAGGATGAGGATGATGAGGATGAGGAGCTGGCAGGCACAGCCAGAGCTGCCCTGAGGGGCCCCTCCGTGACTCACCCTGGGAGGCAGCACGGGGTCAGCCCCGCGGCAGCGCCGAGGAAACGCGGACATCCGGCGCCGGGATATTGGATGGAATGGTGTGAATAAGGCTGCGGAGACATTGGAAGGAGGAGATCCAAGGGGCTCGGGGCGGGAGAGAGAGTGGAAAATGGGGATATTGGCGGCCCGAGGAAGGTGAGAAGAGGTCACATAGGAACCTCCTGAGAGGGCCCAAAGTGAGATGTGGGCTGGAATGGAAGTGCGGAATACAGGACTAGAGCAGGCATCTCCGGGAATGGGGCCGGAATCCGCGGAAAGAAGGGGCTGAGAATCCTGAGGTGCAGGATGAGCTGGCAGTAGGGGTACAGAAGGAATCCTGGCAGGGGTCACTGTGAGATCGTTCACCTGGGCACTGCAGGGAGGGAAGGAGGGAGGGCGGGGCAGGGTTTGAGCCTTTCCCCCTCCTGGAGCACTGGGGATGCAACCCCGGCTCAGCCACAGCTCCCTGTGCGGCCTGGAGAGGGGCTGGGCCCAAATCCTGAGCTTTTCCCTTCTCCCCATCCCAAATCCCGAGCTTTTCTCCTGTCCCATCCCAAATCCTGAGCTTTTCCCTGTCCCCATCCCAAATCCCGAGCTTTTCCTATCCCAAGTCCTGAGATTTTCCCTTCCCTATCCCACAGCCTGAGCTTTTCTCTTCCCCATCCCAAATCCCGAGCTTCTCCCCATCCCAAATCCCAAGATTTTCCCATCCCAATCCCGACTTTCCCTTCCCCATCCAACCCCGTTTCCCTCTCCCTGCTGCATTTTTGACAGCAGGGCCGCCGGGGCTGCATTTGTCCCCCAGGAGTGCACCCCCAACCCTGCCCACCCAGGCGATTTGGACAGGGACGGCAATCCTGTCCCATTCCCACGCCCGCAGTGACGGCGGCGGATCTGCCAACCTCGTTGGGGTTTTTCACACACAAAATTTTTTTCCCGGGGCTGAGCCGAGCTCTCCCCGCTCTGATTCACCGCGGGGCTCGGGGTGCAGCCGCTGAGAGGGAAACTCGTTCGACCTGCAGCCAGAACGGTCCGGGCACGGACGCCCCGGGAGGGAGCGGGATAGAGCGGGATGGCAGCGGCACCGCCGGGATAACGGGAACGGGATGGGGCTGCGGAGAATTCCAGGGAATTCACACAGCTCGGGCCGGAGAATTCCAGAGGCAGGGAAAACTCCTGACCCCTTCAGCTGAGCTGAGAGAATTCCAGAGGCAGGGAAAACGGCAGATACCATTCAGCCCGGGTTGGGAGAATTCCAGAGGAAGGGAAAACTCCCGGCCCCTTCAGCTCAAGCTGGGAATTCCAAGAGGCAGGGAAAAGTCCCTCAGCTCGGGCTGGAGAATTCCGGAAGCAAGGAAAATTCCTGACCCCTTCAACCTGGGCTGGGAGAATTCCAGACAGGGAAACTCCAGCCATTCAGTCCGGCGGGAGAATTCCAGAGGCAGGGAAACGCCAGGCTCCTTCAGCTCTGGCTGGGGAGAATTCCCAGAGGCAGGGAAAACGCCAGCCTCCTTCAGCTCGGTGGGAGAATTCCAGAGGCAGGAAACTCCGGTCCTTGCCCGGGCTGGGAGATTCAGGGACCTGTTCTTCAGGTGGGAATTCGAGATGATCGGAATGGGAATGGGCGAGAATTCAGGAGGAGGAACTGACGCAATGGCCATGGAGAATGGGTGTGCCGGGAATGGGGGATGTTCAGCCTGCTAGATAAGGAACTCAGGATGGGGAATGGAGCCAGGGAAACGGGGAACGGGGCCGGGACATGGAGATTGGGAGACTGGGAGAGATTAGAAGACATCTGGGGCAGAAATCGGGTCGGGGACTTGGAATGGCCTAGGAGATGGGGCTGGGAAATGAACTTGGTGAACTGGGCGACCAGGAGACTGAATGGGGCTGGAAATTGGGAATGGTGCGGGAAGTGGAGCTGAATGGAATTGGGGAACTGGGAATGGAGCTGGGGAGTTGGGATTGGAGCTGGGATTGGAGCTGAGGAACCGGGAATAGAGATGGGGAACTGGGAATGGAGCTGGGGAACTGGGAATGAAGGTGGAATTGGAGCTGGGATTGGAGCTGGGATTGGAGCTGGGATTGGAGCTGGGGAACTGGGAACAGGAGCCAAAATCGGCCAGGACCCTTCCACCTGCAGAGCACCGAGCTCCCTCCAGGCCCTCCCTGCGTTGCTGTTTTTAGGACACGAGTTAACCCCTTCCTGCTGAAATCCCCCCCCAATTCCCCAGCTACGGAACAGAACCCAGGGAACACCCTGGGAGCCCAGTAAGGTCTCACTGGGAGCCCAATAAAGTCTCACTGGGAGCCCAGTAAGGTCTCACTGGGAGCCCCTAAAGGCCTCACTGGGAGCCCAGTAAAGCCTCACTGGGAGCCCAGTAAAGCCTCACTGGGAGCCCATAAAGGTCTCACTGGGAGCCCAGTAAAGCCTCACTGGGAGCCCATAAAGGCCTCACTGGGAGCCCAGTAAAGCCTCACTGGGAGCCCAGTAAAGCCTCACTGGGAGCCCAGTAAAGCCTCACTGGGAGCCCAGTAAAGCCTCACTGGGAGCCCAGTAAGGTCTCACTGGGAGCCCAGTAAGGTCTCACTGGGAGCCCAGTAAAGTCTCACTGGGAGCCCAGTAAAGCCTCACTGGGAGCCCAGTAAGGTCTCACTGGGAGCCCAGTAAAGTCTCACTGGGAGCCCAGTAAAGCCTCACTGGGAGCCCAGTAAGGTCTCACTGGGAGCCCAGTAAGGTCTCACTGGGAGCCCAGTAAATCCTCACTGGGAGCCCAGTAAAGTCTCACTGGGAGCCCAGTAAATCCTCACTGGGAGCCCAGTAAAGCCTCGCTGGGAGCCCAGTAAAGCCTCACTGGGAGCCCATAAAGTCTCACTGGGAGCCCAGTAAGGTCTCACTGGGAGCCCAGTAAAGCCTCACTGGGAGCCCAGTAAAGTCTCACTGGGAGCCCAGTAAAGCCTCACTGGGAGCCCAGTAAGGTCTCACTGGGAGCCCAGTAAGGTCTCACTGGGAGCCCAGTAAAGTCTCACTGGGAGCCCAGTAAATCCTCACTGGGAGCCCAGTAAAGCCTCATTGGGAGCCCAGTAAAGCCTCACTGGGAGCCCATAAAGGTCTCACTGGGAGCCCAGTAAAGCCTCACTGGGAGCCCAGTAAAGTCTCACTGAGAGGCCAGGAAGGTCTCACTGGGAGCCCAGTAAAGTCTCGCTGGGAGCCCAGTAAAGCCTCACTGGGAGCCCAGTAAAGCCTCGCTGGGAGCCCAGTAAAGCCTCACTGGGAGCCCAGTAAAGCCTCACTGGGAGCCCAGTAAGGACTCACTGGGAGCCCAGTAAAGTCTCACTGGGAGCCCAGTAAGGTCTCACTGGGAGCCCAGTAAAGTCTCACTGGGAGCCCAGTAAAGTCTCACTGGGAGCCCATAAAGGCCTCACTGGGAGCTCAGTAAGGACTCACTGGGAGCCCAGTAAAGTCTCACTGGGAGCCCAGTAAAGTCTCACTGGGAGCCCATAAAGGCCTCACTGGGAGCTCAGTAAGGACTCACTGGGAGCCCAGTAAAGCCTCACTGGGGGAGCTCACGGCCCAGTAAGGTCACTGGGAGCCCAGTCCTCACTGGGAGCCCAGTAAAGCCTCACTGGGAGCCCAGTAAGCCTCACTGGGAGGCCAGGAAGCTCACTGGGAGCCCAGTAAAGCCTCACTGGGAGCCCAGTAAAGCCTCACTGGGAGGCCAGGAAGGTCTCACTGGGAGCCCAGTAAAGCCTCACTGGGAGCCCAGTAAAGCCTCATTGGGAGCCCAGTAAAGCCTCACTGGGAGCCCAGTAAGGACTCACTGGGAGCCCATAAAGGCCTCACTGGGAGCTCAGTAAGGACTCACTGGGAGCCCAGTAAAGTCTCACTGGGAGCCCAGTAAAGCCTCACTGGGAGCCCATAAAGGCCTCACTGGGAGCCCATAAAGGTCTCACTGGGAGCCCAGTAAAGCCTCACTGGGAGCCCAGTAAAGCCTCACTGGGAGGCCAGGAAGGTCTCACTGGGAGCCCAGTAAAGCCTCACTGGGAGCCCAGTAACGTCTCACTGGGAGCCCAGTAAGGACTCACTGGGAGCCCAGTAAGGTCTCACTGGGAGCCCAGTAAAGCCTCACTGGGAGCCCAGTAAAGCCTCACTGGGACAGGAAATTGCGCCCTGTGTTTCTGTGCCACCAAAGCGGAGCAAAGAGCAGCTGGTCCCGGGTACGGCGGTGACCGAACACGGCCCCGGCAGCTCCGGGGAGAGTGGGAGGAGATAAAATCGCGGGCACCGAGATCAGGAACTGCAACCGCCACCGCCGCTGCCTGGGCGGGGCTGCCAAATTTCCCAGGAATGAACCGAGAGGAAAAAAGGGAGCTGGGAAGGGAGGCAGCGTTGGGAAAGAGCTTCCAGAGGGAGGGAGAGCTCCCACGGGCAGGGAATAAATGGAATATTTCCCTCTCCCAGAGAAGCTCTGGAGGGCCGCAGTGAGGATGAGGAGGTGATGGATGAAGGCAGGAAAAATGGGATCACATCCCTGAAATCTGCTGCCATTCCAGCTGCCAAACCATCAGCCCGGGCTGAAGGGCATTTTCCTGCCTCTGGAATTCTCCCAGACCGAGCTGAAGGGACCTGGAGTTCTCCCTGCCTCTGGAATTCTCCCAGCTTGAGCTGAATGGGCCTGGAGTTCTCCCTTCCTCTGGAATTCTCCCAGCCCAGGCTGAATGGGCCTGGAGTTTTCCCTGCCTCTGGAATTCTCCCAGCTTGAGCTGAAGGGGCCTGGCGATTTCCCTGCCTCTGGAATTCTCCCAACCCGAGCTGAATGGGCCTGGAGTTTTCCCTGCCTCTGGAATTCTCCCAGCTTGAGCTGAAGGGGCCTGGAGTTTTCCCTGCCTCTGGAATTCTCCCGGCCCAAGCTGAATGGGCCTGGAGTTTTCCCTGCCTCTGGAATTCTCCCAGCCCGAGCTGAGGGACATTTTCCCTGCCTCTGGAATTCTCCCAGCCTGAGCTGAATGGGCCCGGAGTTTTCCCTTCCTCTGGAATTCTCCTGGCCCGGGCTGTGGGAATTCTCTGGAATTCTCCCAGCCCGGGCTGAAGGAGCCGGGAGTTTTCCCTGCCTCTGGAATTCTCCCAGCCCGGGCTGAAGGAGCCGGGAGTTTTCCCTGCCTCTGGAATTCTCCCAGCCCGAGCTGAAGGAGCCTGGCGTTTTCCCTGCCTCTGGAATTCTCCCAGCCAGAGCTGAAGGAGCCTGGCGTTTTCCCTGCCTCTGGAATTCTCCCGGCCCGAGCTGAATGGGCCTGGAGTTTTCCCTGCCTCTGGAATTCTCCCAGCCCAGGTTGAAGGGGTCAGGAATTTTCCCTGCTTCCGGAATTCTCCCAGCCCGAGCTGAGGGACATTTTCCCTGCCTCTGGAATTCTCCCAGCTTGAGCTGAAGGGGCCGGGAGTTTTCCCTTCCTCTGGAATTCTCCCAACCCGGGCTGAATGGATCTGCCGTTTTCCCTGCCTCTGGAATTCTCTCAGCTCAGGCTGAAGGGGTCAGGAGTTTTCCCTGCCTCTGGAATTCTCCCGGCCCGAGCTGTGTGAATTCCCTGGAATTCTCCCGCAGCCCCATCCCGTTCCCGTTATCCCGGCGGTGCCGCTGCCCATCCCCGCCTCTATCCCGCTCCCTCCCGGGGCTGTCCCGTGCCCGGACCCGTTCTGGCCCTGCAGGTCGAACGAGTTCCTCGCTCAGCGCTGCAGCCCCCGAGCCCCGCGGTGAATCAGCAGCGGGGAGAGCTCGGCTCAGCCCCGCGGGAAAAACAATTTTTGTGTGTGTGAAAAACCCCAAACGAGGGTTTGGGGCAGATCCTCCCCGCCCCGGCTGTCACTGCGGGCTGTGGGAATGGGGACAGGGATGTCGCCTGTCCCTGTCCCAAATCGCCTGGGGTGGGCAGGGGTTGGGGGGTGGCACCTCCTGTGGGGTGGGACCAGAGATGGCAGCCCCGAGCCGGCCCTGCTGATCCCAAAAATGCAGCAGGGGAGAGGGGAAAGATCGGGGTTTGGGATGGGGAGAGAGGAAAAGCTCGGGATTTGGGATGGGGAAAATCTTGGGATTTGGGATGGGGAGAAGCTCGGGATTTGGGATGGGGAAAGAGGAAAAGCTCAGGCTGTGGGATAGGGAGAGGGAAAATCTCAGGACTTGGGATAGGGAAAAGCTCGGGATTTGGGATGGGGACAGGGAAAAGCTCAGGATTTGGGATGGGGACAGGGAAAAGCTCGGGATTTGGGATGGGGAGAGGGGAAAAGCTCAGGATTTGGGCCCAGCCCCTCTCCAGGCCGCACAGGGAGCTGTGGCTGAGCCGGGGTTGCATCCCCAGTGCTCCAGGAGGGGGGAAAGGCTCAAACCCTGCCCCGCCCTCCCTCCTTCCCTCCCTGCAGTGCCCAGGTGAACGATCTCACAGTGACCCCTGCCAGGATTCCTTCTGTACTCCTACTGCCAGCTCATCCTGCACTCAGGATCCCTCTGGGACCGGGATTTTGCTGCCCCATCCCTTTGGGCCCTGTTGATTCCTTCCCTGGAATTCCCTCTGCGGCTGTGCCTCAGTTTCCCCTTCCCCACATGTGCACGGGTTGGATTGAGGAACACCCAGCACAGCCCAAACCCTCCCAAAATTGCACCCACACCCCCGGCCCACCCAGCGGGACCCACCAACCCCCGGGGGCTCCCGGATTCCCCTCGGCTTTCCCCTGGGAACGGGGAAGGCTGGGCCGTGCCTGGGGCAGCCCTGCCCTTCCTGCTTCGCTCCCCGGGCGGGGCCGCTGCGGCTGCGGCTGAGCCGGCGTGGGAATGAATCAGGGAATCGGGAATCAGGGAAGCAGGGAAGCAGGGAATGAGGGAAGCAGGGAAGCAGGGAAACAGGGAATCAGGGAATCAATCAGGGAATCAGGGAAGCAGGGAAACAGGGAATGAGGGAAGCAGGGAAACAGGGAAACAGGGAATCAATCAGGGAATCAGGGAAGCAGGGAATGAGGGAAGCAGGGAAACAGGGAATCAGGGAAACAGGGAATCAATCAGGGAATCAGGGAAGCAGGGAATGAGGGAAGCAGGGAATGAGGGAAGCAGGGAAGCAGGGAAGCAGGGAATCAATCAGGGAATCAGGGAATCAATTAGTGAATCAGGGAATCATCAGGGAATCAATCAGGGAATCCGAGAATCATCAGGGAATCAGGGAATCAATCAGGGAATCAGGGAATCATCAGGGAATCATCAGGGAATCAAGGAATCAATCCGGGAATCAAGGAATCAATCCAGGAATCAGGGAATCATCCCCCTGCCAGAGCTCACTGGGCTTTGCCTGCCCTCACAGGGGCCCAGAAATGAAAGAACACAAAGCAAAGGTGTGGGTGGTGTCCCCATGTCCCCACGTCCTCATGTCCTCACGTCCCCATTTCCCCATGTCCCCATGTCCTCAAGCTCCCCAAATTTCCAGGTCCCCATGTCCTTCACTCCCCATGTCCCCTGCTGGGCTCCCAGCACCACCTCTGGCCTAGCCCGGGCACAAAAGAACCCAGAGCAAAGGTGTGCAGGTGAGATGTCCCCAATGTCCCCAATGTCCCCATGTCCCTCATGTCCCCATGTCCCCTGCTGTGCTCCCAGCACTGCTCCTGGCCAAGCCAGGTCACAAAAGAACTGAGAGCAAAGGTGTGCAGGGGAGATGTCCCAAATGTCCCCAATGTCCCCAATGTCCCCAATGTCCCCATGTCCGTCATGTCCCCTGCTGGGCTCCCAGCACCACCCCTGGCTGAGCCAGGTCACAAAAGAACCGAGAGCAAAGGTGTGCAGGGGAGATGTCCCCAATGTCCCCATGTCCCCATGTCCCCACATACCCATGTCCCCAATGTCCCCATGTGCCCAATGTCCCCATGTCCCTACTGCCATGCTCGGGGTGGGTGGGTTGAGCCCCTGGAGCGGTGGGGAGGGGGCTGCAGGTCCCCATCTCACGTCCCCTCCTCATGTCCCCATCTCTTCATGTCCCCTCCTCGTGTCCCCTCCTCGTGTCCCCGTGGGCACTTGCCTTGGCTGGAATATACTGCAGGATTTTATCTGTGCTCGTGTCCCTCTCCTGGCTTCCATCAATCCCAAAAAAGCTGGGCAGCTTCTTCTTGCCATTTTGGCTACAGAGGGAAAGGGAAAAAACACCTCAAAAACACCTCCAAACCACCTCCAAAACACCTCAAAAACCACCCCAAAAACACCTCAAAAACACCCCAAAAATACCTCAAAAACCACCCCAAAACCTCCCCCAGAACACCTCAAAAACACCCCAAAAACACCTGAAAAACCATCCCAAAAACACCTGAAAAACCACCCCAAAAACACCTGAAAAACCACCCCAAAAACACCTGAAAAACCACCCCAAAAACACCCCAAAAAACCTCAAAAACCACCTCCAAAACACCTCAAAAAGCACCCCCAAAACCACCCCAAAACCACCTCAAAAACACCTCAAAAACCACCCCCAAAACACCCCAAAAACCACCTCAAAAACACCTCAAAAACACCTCTAAAACACCTCTAAAACCACCTCAAAAACCACCTCTAAAACCACCCCAAAAACCACCCCAAAAACACCCCAAAACCACCCCAAAAACACTTCAAAAACACCTCAAAAACCACCCCAAAAACACCTCAAAAACCACCCCCAAAACACCTCTAAAACACCTCTAAAACACCTCTAAAACCACCCCAAAAACCACCCCAAAAACACCTCAAAACCCACCCCAAAAACACTTCAAAAACACCTCAAAAACCACCCCAAACCACCCCAAAAACACCTCAAAACACCTCAAAAACACTCCAAAACACAGATGGAAACACATCCCCAGGCTTGTGGGCCTGACATTTCTGGCTCTGAGAGATTTCACCCTGCCAGCAGCTGCTCACTTTATTCCCAAGGGAAAACTTTTTAAGGAAGTTTCTTCTCAAAACAATTTTAGTGAACAATTATTCTTTCTCCAAACAATTTTCTCCAGGTGTTTTGCTGTTTCTCCAGTTTAACCATGGGATCAGAAAGGTGTCGTTCTTATTCACCAATCATGTTAAATTCTGTATCAGAACAACTTATAAAAAGCACTAAGAATTAGACAATAAATCTTTTTTATGCTCTTTGCCTACTGAAATATTTATTCTTTCATGCCCTCCAATGACCCAGGCTGAGGCACGGTGAATCCTGCCCAGAAATCAGGAAGCTGGGACAGTGACTGAGAGATTTGTCACAAGCTTTCGAGTCATCCCAGCCTGGCAGGGCAGGAACAGGAATTTGCTGGGTTTGTCGGGGTTCCTCTGTGTTTTTTACAGCTCTTTGCTCACCCAAGTCAGGGCTTGGATGTTCCATGGCAGAGCACAAAAAACAAACCCAGCCCTGGCAGCTCCTGCAGGGCCCCCGGAGTGGGGATGATCCCACAGATGTTCCAGAGGGGAATATCTGCCCTTCATCCCTGCCTTGGTGGCTTCCCTGTCCCTTTCCTCCTGCTCCCAGTGTCTCCCTGCATCCACACCAGTTCCACTGGTGCTCTGGGACCTCTTTGCTGGGATTTCCCAGCTCAGAAAACCGGGATAATCCCCACAAGTGTGGGAAACTGGGAGGCAGTGGGACAGGAGGAGCTCTGGGGTTTGGCTGCTGCACCACAGCGCCCTGAGGTGAGACCCCCAGGGCATAAATACCCCAAAGAATCCCCTGTCCTTTATCCCAAATCTCCCATGGGATCCCTTCTCTTTTACCCCCAAACTCCATGAGGGATCCCCTCTCTTTAATCCCCAATTCCCCATGGGATCCCCTCTTTTTTACCCCAAAATCCCCCATGAGATCCCCTCTCTTTTATCCCCAATTCCTTGAGGGATTCCCTCTCTTTTATCCCAAATTCCCTTAGGGATCTCCTTTTTTTACCCCCAAATTCTCTGTGGGATCCCCTATCTTTTATCCCAAAACCCCCAAGAGATCCCCTCTCTTTTACCCCAAACTCCCTGAGGGATCCCCTCTTTTACCCCAATTCCCCATGGGATCCTCTCTCTTTTACCCCCAAACTCCACAAGGAATCCCCTCTCTTTTATCCCAAATTCCCTGAGGGATCCCCTTTTTTCACCCCCAAATTCTCTGTGGGATCCCCTTTTACCCAAAACTCCCCAAGAGATCCCCTCTCCTTTACCCCAAATTCTCCATGGGATCCCTTCTCTTTTACCCCAATTCCCCATGGGATCCCCTTTCTTTTACCCCAAATACCCCAAGGGATCCCCTCTCTTTTACCCCAAACTCCCCTGAGGGATCCCATCTCTTTTATCCCAAATTTTCTGAGGGATCCCCTCTCTTTTATCCCAAATCTCCCATAGGATCTCCTCTCTTTTACCCCAATTCCCTGAGGGATTCCCTCTTTTTACCCCAAACTCCCTGAGGGATCCCCTCTCTTTTACCCCTAAACTCCTCAAGGGATCCCTTCTCTTTTACCCCCAAATCCCCTCTCCTTTACCCCAAACTCCCAAGAGATCCTTTCTCTTTTATCCCAGATTTTCTGAGGGATTCCCTCTTTTTACCCCAAACTCCCCATGGGATCCCCTCTCTTTTACCCCAAACTCCTCTCGTTTACCCCACAGCAAACCCTACAGGTTTTCCCTCATTTCTGGCCGCTCAGGGTCTCCCTTTGCTCAGAGCCCCCTCAGCCCGGCCGATTTTGGGGTTTTTGGCACAGCCCTGACACCGATCCCATTCCAGACGGGGCTGGCAGGTCCCTGAGGAATCTCCAGAGCCCTTTCCCAACCTGGCTGCACCCATGGGAGAAGTGGCAAAGCTGCAGAGCATTTTTGGGAGCTGTTTTGGGACTCCTGAGCTCCAGCCCAGCACCCAAACCCCAAAAGGATTTCAGGGATATTTTCCTGCTGCTCCTCTTCGAGCTTTACAAACACAAATCCTACAGCGGGGTGCTGGGATTTGGGGTTTTCTCCCTAAAGGGAAAATGGGAATGTTGTTTTCTCCCAACAGCTGGGAATGAAACCCCTCACAAATGAAAACGGGGAATATCAGGAGTTCTGTTACCCAAACAAAAATTAATTCAGGGCTGCTGCTCCCCGGGGCTGGCGTTCCCTGCCTGGCTGAGAATTCCATCCCAGGCACTCGGGGCCAGCTGATCCAGGGGTCTGGCAGTGCCCAGCACCCCAAAAAAACACCGGGAAATAGAAAATTCACACCGGGAAATAGGAAATTCACACCAGGAACTAAAATCCCTGCTGGGAAATAGGAAATCCTCACTGGGAAATAGATATTCCCACCAGGAAATAGGAAATTCACACCGGGAAATAGGAAATTCACACCGGGAAATAGGAAATTCATACTGGGAAATACAAAATCCCCACCGGGAAATAGGAAATTCATACTGGGAAATAAAAAATTCATGCTGGGAAATAGGAAAGTCACACTGGGAAATAGAAATTCCCACCGGGAAATAGGAAATCCCCGTTTGGAACTAAAATCCCTGTCAGGAAATAGGAAATCCCCATCGGGAAATAGGAAATTCACACTGGGAAATAGGAAATTCCCACCGGGAACTAAAATCCCCTCTGGGAAATAGGAAATTCACACTGGGAAATAGGAAATTCACGCTGGAAAATAGGAAATCGCCTCCGGGATATAAGAAATCCCCTCTGGGAAATAGGAAATCCCCACCGGGAAATAGGAAATTCCCACCGGGAAATAGGAAATCCCCACCGGCAGAGACCCCTGAGGAAATTCCAGCCCCGCTCCCACATCCCAGCGCCCCGGGGGAACTCACTCCTTCTTCAGCGAGGGTTTCCTTCGGAAGGAGCTCCTGAAGCCGCCGGGAGCCTGCGGGACGCAGGCGATGTTCCCCATGCCGGCAGCGCCCCGCCGGGCCGGGACCGGCTCTGGGGCGGCCCTGGGGCCGCTCTGGGGCCGCTGTGGGATCTCAGTGGGATCTCAGTGGGGTGTCAGTGGGGTCGCTGTGGGATTCCAGTGGGGTCGCTGTGGGTTCGCTGCGGGGCCGCTCTGGGGTCGCTGTGGGGTCTCAGTGGGGTCGCTGTGGGATCGCTGCGGGTTCGCTGCGGGGCGGCTCTGGGGTCTCAGTGGGATCTCAGTGGGGTGTCAGTGGGGTCGCTGTGGGATCCCAGTGGGGTCGCTGCGGGGCGGATCTGGGGTCGCTGTGGGGTCGCTGTGGGATCTCAGTGGGGTCGCTCTGGGGTGGTTGCCGGTTCCCTATGGGATCTCAGTGGGATCTCAGGGAGTTCTCTGCGGGATCTCAGCAGGTTCTCTGCGGGTTCTCAGCGCGATCTCGGCGGGTTCGCTGTGGGATCTCAGCAGGATCCCAGCAGGATCTCAGCGGGTTCTCAGCGGGATCTCAGCGCGTTCTCAGCGCGATCTCAGAGGGTTCTCCGCGCGTTCTCAGCGCGATCTCAGAGGGTTCTCCGCGCGTTCTCAGCGCGATCTCGGCGCGATCGCTGCCGGCCGCTCCTCCCCGCCCTCCGGGACTGGGGCGGGTGTGGGCAGAGCCCCGAGCCCGATCCTGCCCCTCCCTGCGGGCGGGGTGGGGCCGGCCCGGTACCTGTTCCCGGCTGTTCCCGGCTGTTCCCTGGGAATCCCGGCCGGCATTCCCGAGCCGCGGCCGCACGGAGCCGGAGCCGTCCCGGCACGGAGCTGAAATCCATCCCGGAGCCTTTTCCCGGCTGGAATTCGGCCGCGGCACGGGAGGAGATAAGGACGGAGCGAGATAAAAGTGGTTTAAGCATTAACAAAAAATCCCCCCGGGGCTGCGGCGGTTGAAGGGTTCCAAAGAGTTTCCCCTTTCCCACCGGGGTTAAAACCATAAAAATTAAATGGGCAGCGGGGAAAAAAAAATTAAACGGGGAACACTAATCAAAATGTAGGAATGATGGAAAATGGATCAAAGAGCAAAAGGGGAAGTGAGTGAGCAGCAAAAAGCAAAAAAAAGTGGAAGAAATGCTTTAAAAGGAAGCAAACTAAGGTTTCTGTGAGTGCCTCACTGCACGGAAATATAAACAATAAAAAGGAGAAGTTAGTGACCAAAGGTAAATGCAGACTCAATATTTCTGCACTGAAAACAAAACCAAAACAGGAATTACAACCGTAGGAAACGAGAAACTCTTTTCATGTTTGCGTGGTTGGTGAGGAGGAAACGCAAAACTCGAATGCTCTGGATCAAAAAAAAAAAAAAAAAATAAAAGAATTCACACAGAAAGTTCGAGAGAGCTGAACACAAAGGGCTTGGGCGGCTGTTGCAGTCAAGTCTTGCAGGACCACGGAATTTGCAAAGAAATTGCATCATTTATCAGGGATATCAGTGTTTCCATGGGTGAAAAAACCACCCCGGTAATTATGGGGTTGCCAGTTGCCAGCAATTCCTGGGAAAATGATGTAACAGCTGTGAGGGAGTTGGATTAACTTGGAGAATTGCAGGAGTAGAATATAATTAACCCAGATCAGCGTGGGGCTGTGGAAATCAGGCCTTGTCAAAGGAATTGGATTGATGGCACGTTTGGAAAAAAAAAATTCAGATTTAGTGAATATAAATGACAGCGATGTGAGAAGGAGGTAAAGGATGTGGTGTGAGAAATCTGCACGTTGATTTAGGAGTGTGAGAGGTTTTCCTGGCCCAGCCAAGCGCCAGGACACCCCACAAAAATCCCCCACAAACCCCAGGGTTTGCAGGGCAGGGGTTGCTCGTGTGAGCTCTGCAGGGCTGGGAGGCAGTGGGGCAGGAGGGCTCTGGGGTTTGGCTGCTGCACCACAGGGCCCTGAGGTGAGACCCCAGGGCACAAATACCCCAAAGAATCCCCTGTCTTTTATCCCAAATTCCCCAAAGAATCCCTTCTCTTTTATCCCAAATTCCCTGAGGGATCCCCTACTCCTTTACCCCAAATTCCCCAAAGAATTCCTTCTCTTTTATCCCAAACTCCCTGAGAGATCTCATCTCTTTTATCCCAAATTTTCTGAGGGATCCCTTCTCTTTTATCCCAAATTCCCCGAGGGATCCCGTCTCTTTTATCCCATATTCCCTGAGGGATCCTCTCTCTTTTTACCCCAAATTCCCCAAAAAATCCCTTCTCTTTTATCCCAAACTCCTCAAGGAATCCCTTCTCTTTTACCCCAATTCCCCATGGGATCCCCTCTCTTTTATCCCCAACTCCCCAAGGCATCCCTTCTCTTTTACCCCAATTCCCCATGGGATCCCCTCTCTCTTTTATCCCAAATTTTCTGAGGGATCCCCTCTCTTTTACCCCAAACTCCATGAGGAATCCACTCTTTTTACCCCCAAATTCCCCATGGGATCCCCTCTCTTTTATTCCAAACTCCTCAAGGAATCCCTTCTCTTTTACCCCAATTTCTGAGGGATCCTCTCTCTTTTACCCCAAATCCCTTCTCTTTTACCCCAATTTTCTGAGGGATCCTCTCTCTTTTACCCCAAATCCCTTCTCTTTTACCCCAATTTTCTGAGGGATCCCTCTCTTTTACCCCACAGCAAACCCCACAGGTTTTTCCCTCATTTCTGGCCTCCCAGCACACCGAGGGCCCAGCTCTGGGTTTCTCTTTTTGGGAAACATCTCTGTGAGAGCAGACCCTGCAGCAGGCAGCCCCAGCTGTGGTTTTTGGTTTTTGTGCAGCAACAGCCCCAGCTGTGGTTTGGGGTTTTGTGCAGCAAACAGCCCCAGCTGTGGGTTTTATTCAGGAAAATTCTGATTCCTGCTCGCCCCCGTGGATAACACGGTCAGTGCTTCACCGTGACCACAAACGTGCTGTTCCCCTGGTTGGTTACAAATATAAATATAAAATTAAAAATTAAAGTTAAAAATTAAAATTAAAATACCTATAAATATAAATATAAATATAAATATATAAATATAAAATTAAAAATTAAAATTAAAATTAAAAATACCTATAAATATAAATATATAAGTATAAAATATATAAATATAAAATATAAAATATAAAATTAAAATAAAATAAATATAAATATATAAATAATACAATATAAATGTAAATATAAAATATATAAAATATAAAATATAAAATACATAAAATATAAAATATATAAAATATAAAATATAACATTAAAACTAAAAACTTAAAAATAAAAATAAAAATAACTATTAATATAAATATATAAATATAAAAATATAAAATTAAAATTAAAATTTAAAATAAATATAAATACATAAATATCCCCCCCCAGCTCACAGCAGGGACACAACCACTGCTGCTGCTGCTGTGGCAGGTCCTGGCAGCTCCCTGGGACAGCAGTGACACCAGCAGGGCTGGCAGGGCCGGGTGGCACCAGTGGCTGGGGACAGCCCTGTCACCCCCTGAGGGCACAGAGTCCTTGCTGAGTTCTGCTCCCAGGAGAGGCTGAGCTGAGGCCGGGCAGGGCTGCAGGGAGGCTTTCAGAGCTCAGCATTTATTTTTAGGAGCCCAGGCAGAAGACAGAGCAGGAAAGGGGACACGAGGGGCCAGGCCAGGCCAGGCATTCCGGCCTCCCCCTGGGCCCCAGGGCTGGTGCCAGGCAGCTCCTGCTGCTCCCTCAGCCCCAAACCCATCCCAGCACTGCCCTCCCGGCAGGATGGGCCCAGCTCTGCCAGCTCTGCCATCCCCAGGCCACAGGGACGGGCTGAGGGTGGCACCTGAGGGGCAGCACGGGGCTGCTCCTGCCCTGGCTCTCATTCTGGGGGTGCTGGGGAGGCCAGGCTGGGCTTGGAGGGCAGGAGAGGGTGTCCAGCACCTTGGCAGGAGGGGAAGGGTGACACGGGTGACACAGTGGGGACACTCCCAGCACAAAAGCCTCCCCATGTCCAGCCAGGCCCCAACACCCTCGGCTGAGCCTGGGGCTGGGGTTGGGTGTAAAGCTGCTCCTTTTAGCTCAGCTGGGCCACAGCAGAACCTTCCAGAAAGGTTTGGGCCCCTCTGGCAGGGCCAGTCCCAGCTGGGCTCCAGAGGGGAGTGCTGAGCAAATGTCCCAAATGTCCCAAATGTCCCAGCAGCGGTGACAGCCAGGCTGGTGAGACCTCCTGGAATCACTTCCCTTCCTCAGAAATGATCCACTAAATCAGAGCCCAACCCCTGGCCCTGCCACCCAGACACCCCAAAAACCCCAGCCTGTCCCTGAGAGAGATGTCCAAACCCTCCCGGAGCTCTGGGAGCCTGTTCAGTGTCCAAGAATCTGTCCCTGATCTCCATCCCAAACCCTCCCGGAGCTCTGGGAGCCTGTTCATGTCAGTGCCCAGCACCCTCTGGGGGAACAACTTTTCCCTGATCTCCATCTCAAACCCTCCCAGAGCTCTGGGAGCCTGTTCAGTACCTGTTCAGTGCCCACAAATCTGTCCTTGATTTCCATCCTGACCTTCCTAAAGCTCTGGGAGCCTGTTCAGTGCCCAAAACTCTTTGAGGGAAGAATCTGACCCTGATCTCCATCCCAAACCCTCCTAAAGCTCTGGGAGTCTTTTCAGTGCCCAAAACTCTCTGGGGGAGCAACTTTTCCCTGATCTCCATCCCAACCCTCCTAAAGCTCTGGGAGCCTTTTGAGTGCCCAAAACTCTTTGTGGGAAGAACCTTTCCTTGATTTCCATCCCAAATGCTCCGGAGCTGTGGGAGCCTGTTCAGTGCCCAAAACTCCTTGTAGGAAGAACATTTCCCTGAATTCCATCCCAAACCCTCCCTTGGTGATGCCTCAGCTTTTGTATTTTCAGATTCTGTGCTACCTGGGGATGTAGCTCTGAGCCTCATTTAAGTGCCACGTTAAGCTCCCTCCTCGGAGCAGTGAGACAAAACAAATCCTTTCTGCTGCACACCAAGGACAACTTTCAGCCCAAAGCACAAACAAGGGTGGCTGGAGGGAGGAACAAGAAGGATGGGAGCTCACACCTGGAGCTGCAATTGGACAATTAAACCCCAAATAGACCCAAACTTATAAAATGTAAAATCTGGTGATGGCTCAGCCATTTTGTGACCACTCTCAGCCCACCCTGGGTGCAGATTTGGTCAGGCTCCTGCAATGCCCAGGGTGGATCCTGGAGACCTTTTAATAAATCCTCTGCCTGGGGGTCCCTGCCCAGCCCCAGGACGCAGCCAGGGAAGGGAGAGCAGTGAAGGATGCACCAGGCAGGATCCAAGAAAACGTCTTTTATTGTCCACGTTGGCTTCTATTGCTTGTATCCCCTCCCCAGCCCCACGTAGTGCAAAAAATTCAGAGAGAAACGGAGTTCCACATAAATAAAGTCGGATAAGTTACAGAGAGATCAAAGTGACAACGCTTGGACACGGATCTGGGCCAGCAGGGAGGCCGAGGGAGCCTCTCTGTCCCCAAATCGGGGCAGGGGCTCCTGCCTGGCCCTGCTGGGAAAACCCCCCGAGCCCGGAGCCCCCCGGCCCTGCTGGGGACACTCCTGGGCTGGGATTTGGGACAAGGAACACCTCGGGTGAGACAGCACGGACTGGAAGTGGCGGGGAAGCCACAGGGAGTTGTTCTCCTCCCCTGGGACGGGGTTTGCTACGCACAGACAGACAGACACAGACAAACGTCGTCCCCTCCGAGCCTTCCTCCTCCTCCTCCTCCTCCTGCTCGGCACGGGGGACGCGCAGCACCAGGAGCGATCCCACCCCGGCCGGTGCCAGGGCGGGGGCTGACACCTCGTGTCCGCACAGTGTGGGTCGGGGTGGGGTTGCTGGGGACCCCCAGAAAGATGCTGGGGACCTCCAGAAGATGCTGGGGAATTGTTTTGCCCTTTCCTTCCTCCTCCTCTTCCTCCTCCCTCTGGCACCTGCAGGTTTTGGGCAGCAGAGGCTCCATCCCGGCCGGGTTTCCATGGATCAGGTTCAGTGGGAGATGGCTCAGGAGCCAGCCGGGGGGACAGGGGTCACTGTGTCCCTGTGTCCCTGTGTCCCTGTCCCTCAGGAGGCAGGACAGTGTCACACACCGTTTGCAGAGTGTGCAAATCCCCCTCGGCTGCTCCATTTCTCCCTTCCCTCAGGTTCTGCTCCCTCCCCACCCTTCCCCAGCTGGAGCAGAGGCTGAGCCAGGGCCACATCCCGTTCCTGCTTTGAACCCAGCCCTGTTTGCCCCTGCCTGGGCTCTGCTCTCCCTTCACTCCCGGCTCCTCCTCAGCATCTCGGGCTGAGCTCAGCACCAGCCCCTTCCACCTCCCCGAGGGGATTTTGGGCTGATCCTGCTCCAAAGGGAGCCAGGGATGCCTGGAGTGAGCCCAGGAGTGGAATCCTGATGCTGCCCACAGGAACGGCATGGAAAGGGGTGAGAGCTGGCTGGGGTGGAGGCACAGCACAGAACAGAGCAGATCTCACCGATTTCATCTTTTTTTGGAATAAAGCAGATTCCTCTGACCTTCCTGGGGCAGCCCACGTGGACCAGGAGACCCTGGACACTCTGCAGGATGGGAAACAGCAGAGCTGCTGAGCTGTGACAGGCTGGGGCAGCCAGGAGGGGACAAAAAGAAGATTTAGAGCCTGTTCCAAAAGGCCTCAGAGAGGCTCAGCCCATCCTTGGGGAGAGGGAGGCAGCCCTGGTTTCCAGGAGCTGCTGGGAATCCCAGGGGTACAACGTCAGGCACTGTGAGCGGGCTTGTGAAGGATGCCAAAAAAACCTTGGAGAACCTGCAGGCACCTGTCCAGGGGAAATCAGACTGCCCAGAAAAGGATCTGAGGCAGGGGAGTCCCTGTCTCATTTTAAACTCTTCTTTCAGCCCTCTCCCTCCCCCCCCCAAAAAAAAAGACCAAAACCAAATAAACAAAACAACAACAACAAAAAACAACAAAAAAAACCCCACAAAAAACCCCCAAAAATAAAAAGAGAGAGAAATCTCTTGCTACTTGAAAATTCAGGCCCACAGGTACCACACGAGTGAAATGTGAGCTCTGGGAGTGAGAATGGAGGGAAAAAAAAGGAGAAAGGAATGAGTTCCAAAGAGCTGGAGCATGTTTCCAGTGCTACATTTGAACAGGACTGAGGTACCAGTGGTTGAGTCGTTCCTCAGGGCAGCATAAAAAATAAAGGGATGTGAAGTCGTATCAGCCTTCAAATAAAAAAAAAAAGTGAATAAAAAATAAAATTAATACCCCAAAAAGTGATGCCAGGCAATCTTCCTCGTTCAGAAGGCTGGACTGTTGTTTGTTTTTTTCCCAAGACCTGATTCCTTTCCACAAAAACCCAGGATCTGCTTTGCAGAGAGGGGAACAGCAACAGGCCAGGCCCTTCCCACGTGCAGAGTCCCAGCCCTGGAGCCTGGCAATGCCAGCGATGGCAGCGAGGCCACCAAGGTCCCTGGGGCCACCAAGGTCCCTCAGGTCACCAAGGCCCCTCAGGCCACCAAGGCCCCTCAGGCCACCAAGGCCCCTCAGGTCACCAAGGCCCCTCGAGTCACCAAGGCCCCTCGAGTCACCAAGGCCTCTTGGGCCACTAAGGCCCCTTGGGTCACCAAGGCCTCTTGGGCCACCAAGGCCCCTCAAGTCACCAAGGCCCCTCAGGCCACCAAGGCCCTTCAGGTCACCAAGGCCCCTCAGGTCACCAAGGCCTCTCGAGTCACCAAGGCCCCTCAGGCCACCAAGGCCCTTCAGGTCACCAAGGCCCCTCAGGTCACCAAGGCCTCTCGAGTCACCAAGGGCCCTGGGGCCACCAAGGTCCCTCAAGTCACCAAGGCCCCTCAGGCCACCAAGGTCCCTCAGGTCACCAAGGCCCCTCGAGTCACCAAGGCCCCTCGAGTCACCAAGGCCCCTGGGGCCACCAAGGCCTCTTGGGCCACCAAGGCCTCTTGGGCCACTAAGGCCCCTCAAGTCACCAAGGCCCCTCAGGTCACCAAGGCCCCTCAAGTCACCAAGGCCCCTCAAGTCACCAAGGCCCCTCAGGTCACCAAGGTCCCTCAGGCCACCTGCACTGGCCAGATCCAGGCTCAGCTGGCCCCTCAGTGGGTCAAGGCAGCCCTGGGGGTCTCCGGGCGCTGCCCCCAGCTCTGCCCACCCTGCAGGGCCGGGATCCCTCTCGGGGTGTGTTTAAGGCATCAGAGACACCCTGGGAGCCCCACAGGCTTGGTTTGGCTACGGTGACATTCAGAGCAGCGGGGCCTGGTGACAGCCGTGTCCCCTGGCAGGGCTGGCAGTGCCCGGTGGCACGGCTGGAGCGTGGCCATCCCAAAAGCAGCAATGGTTCGGGATTTTCGGGATCCCCCTTTTAACCCAAAAGAGCTTTTTTTTGTGGGGGATGCTGGATGAGTCTGACCAGAGGCACAGCCCCCCTTGTGCCCTGGTGGCTGTCCCCAGAGCAGTGGGGCCTGGTGACAGCCGTGTCCCCCGGCAGGGCTGGCGGTGCCCGGTGGCACGGCTGGAGTGTGGTGATCCCAAAAGCAGCAATGGTTCGGGATTTTTGGGATCCCCCTTTTAACGCAAAAGAGCTTTTTTTGTGGGGGATGCTGGATGAGTCTGACCAGAGGCCGTGTCCCCCTTCTGCTCTGGTGGCCCTGCTGGCTGTCCTCAGAGCAGCAGGGCCTGGTGACAGCTGTGTCCCCCAGCAGGGCCTGGTGGCACGGCTGGAGTGCAGCGATCCCAAAAGCAGCAATGGTTCGGGATTTTTGGGATCCCCCTTTTAACCCAAAAGAGCTTTTTTTTTCTGGATGAGTCTGCCCAGAGGCCGTGTCCCCCTTGTGCCCTGGTGGCCCTGGCCAGCTGCTGGCTGTCCCCAGAGCAGCGCTGTCCCCATCAGAGCGAGTGGGTGGCACCGCCGTCCCCCGCGGCTGAGGCACGGCCGGGCTGGCTGTCAAAGGCTGGTGGAGGACACCGAGAGGGTGGGCGAGGAGGGTGGGGGGAAGTTGAGGAGCTCCAGCACGGCCACCCCGACGCTGCTGCGGCGGGTGAACATGCACGAGGCCGCCACCCACTTGTTGGTGCGCGGGTTGTACTTCTCGATGGAGTTGAGGCTGGAGCTGCCGTCGTTGCCACCCACGGCGTAAAGCCACCCGTCCATGGCCACCAGGTCGTGGGTGCTCCTGGAAGGGAGCAGGCAGAGAGAGGGCAAGGGTGAGGCTGGGGGGTGTTGGGGTTTGTAGGGACCTCACAGAGCTCTGGTGCCCCACAAAAACCCCATGAGAATGAACTGTTGGGGCAGAACATTGCAAGGACCTGCCCAGAGCTCCAAAACCCCACAAAAACCCCATGAAAGTGAACTGTTGGGGCACAGCATTGCAGGGATCTCACAGAGCTCCAAAACCCCACAAAAATCTATGAAAATGAATTGTTGGGGCACAGCATTGCAGAGATCTCACAGAGCTCCAGAACCCCATAAACACCCTGTGAAAATGAACTGTTGGGGCACAGCACTGCAAGGACCTGCCCAGAGCTCCAAAACCCCACAAAAATCCGTGAAAATGAATTGCTGGGGCACAGCATCGCAGGGAACCACCTGCCCAGATCCACAAAAGTCCCACAAAAATGAACTGTTGGGAAACAGCATCACAGACACCTGCCAGAGCTCCAGAACCCCATAAACACCCCATGAAAGTGAACTGTTGGGGCAGAGCATCAGAGGGATCTGCCCAGAGCTCCAGAACCCCACAAAAATCTATGAAAATGAACTGTTGGGGCACAGCACTTCAGGGACCTGCTGAGAGCCACAAAAATCCCATGAGAATGAACTGTTGAGGCACAAACAGGCAGGGATCTGCCCAGAGTTCCAGAACCCCATAAAAATCCCATAAATGTCCCATGAAAGTGAACTGTTGGGGCACAGCATTACAAGGACCTGCCCAGATCCACAAAAATCCTACAAAAATGAACTGTTGAGGCACAAACAGGCAGAGATCATCCCAGAGTTCCAGAACCCCATAAAAATCCCATAAACACCCCATGAAAGTGAACTGTTGGGGCAGAGCATTGCAAGGACCTGCCCAGATCCACAAAAATCCTACAAAAATGAACTGTTGGGGCACAGCACTGCAAGGACCTCACAGAGCTCTGTTACCCCACAAAAAAAACCCTGAAAATGAACTGTTGGGGCACAGCACTTCAGGGACCTCCTCAGATCCACAAAAATCCCATGAGAATGAACTGTTAGGGCACAAACAGGCAGGGATCATCCCAGAGTTCCAGAACCCCATAAAAATCCCATGAAAGTGAACTATTGGGGCACAGCATTACAAGGACCTGCCCAGATCCACAAAAATCCTACAAAAATGAACTGTTGGGGCACAGTACTGCAGGGACCTCACAGAGCTCTGTTACCCCACAAAACCTCTACAAAAATGAACTGTTGGGGCACAGCACTGCAGGGACCTCACAGAGCTCTGTTACCCCACAGAAAACCCCGAGAAAATGAACTCTTGGGGCAGGGACAGGCAGGGACCTGCTGAGAGCACCAGAACCCCACAAACACCCCGTGAAAATGAACTCTTGGGGCACTGTCGCCCTGGTTTTTGAAGATTTCTGATGTTTACATTCTTGAAAAATGTGAAAAGCTCTCTCATATAGCATATCTATTAACATTAAAAGCTCTATCATATTAATCTATTAACATATTAAACATAATATTAACTTAATAATAAATCTGTTAATGTGAAAAGTTCTACCATATTAATCTATTAACGTGATATTAAATATAATATTAACGTAAAAATCTCTATCACATAGCATATCTATTAACATAAAAAGCTCTATCATATTAATCTATTAACATGATATTAAACATAATATTAACCTAATATTAAATCTGTTAATGTGAAAAGCTCTATCATATTAATCTATTAACGTGATATTAATTATAATATTAACATAATATTAAACCTATTAATTTAGAAAAGCTCTATCATATAGCAAATCTATTAACATGAAAATCTCTATCATATTAATCTATTAACGTGCTATTAAATATAATATTAATGTAATATTAAATCTACTAATATGAAAAGTTCTATCATATTAATCTATTAACATGATATTAAATATAATATTAACGTAATATTAAATCTATTAATTTAGAAAAGCTCTATCATATAGCAAATCTATTAACATAAAAGGTTCTATCATAGCACATCTGTTAATGTGAAAAGCTCTATCTCATTAATGTATTAACATGATATTAAACATAAAATAATGTAATATTAAATGTGAAAACTCTATCATATTAATCTATTAACGCGATATTAAATATAATATTAACATAATATTAAATCTATTCATTTAGTAAAGCTCTATCATATAGCAAATCTATTAACATAAAAAGCTCTATCATATTAATCTATTAACATATTAAACATAATATTAACCTAATATTAAATCTGTTAATGTGAAAAGCTCTATCATATTAATCTATTAACGTGATATTAATTATAATATTAACATAATATTAAACCTATTAATTTAGAAAAGCTCTATCATATAGCAAATCTATTAACATGAAAATCTCTATCATATTAATCTATTAACGTGCTATTAAATATAATATTAATGTAATATTAAATCTACTAATATGAAAAGTTCTATCATATTAATCTATTAACATGATATTAAATATAATATTAACGTAATATTAAATCTATTAATTTAGAAAAGCTCTATCATATAGCAAATCTATTAACATAAAAGGTTCTATCATAGCACACCTGTTAATGTGAAAAGCTCTATCTCATTAATGTATTAATGTGATATTAAACATAATATTAATGTAATATTAAATATATTAATGTGAAAACTCTATCATATTAATCTATTAACGTGATATTAAATATAATATTAACGTAATATTAAATCTATTAATTTAGAAAAGCTCTATCATATAGCAAATCTATTAACATAAAAGGTTCTATCATATAGCACACCTGTTAATGTGAAAAGCTCTATCTCATTAATGTATTAACATGATATTAAACATAAAATAATGTAATATTAAATGTGAAAACTCTATCATATTAATCTATTAACGTGATATTAAATATAATATTAATGTAATATTAAATCTACTAATATGAAAAGTTCTATCATATTAATCTATTAACATGATATTAAATATAATATTAACGTAATATTAAATCTATTAATTTAGAAAAGCTCTATCATATAGCATATCTATTAAGATTAAAAGCTCTATCATATAGCAAATCTATTAACATAAAAGGTTCTATCATAGCACACCTGTTAATGTGAAAAGCTCTATCTCATTAATGTATTAACATGATATTAAACATAAAATAATGTAATATTAAATGTGAAAACTCTATCATATTAATCTATTAACGTGATATTAAATATAATATTAACATAATATTAAATCTATTCATTTAGTAAAGCTCTATCATATAGCAGATCTATTAATGTAAAAAGCTCTCTCACACAGCATATCTATTAACATGATAAATGTTTTGTTATGTCTCAAGCTGAATTATCAGGCCTTAGAGCTCCTGGGCTCTGTGCTGGCTGACTGATTCTTAATGCACTCAGAGTTTGCTTCCTTAGAACTAAAGTCTAAACTTGTACTTTACGTGGCTTAATGTATTTTATTTTTATTTTCTATTTTATTTTATTTTCTATTTTATTTTTATTTTCTATTTTATTTTTATTTTCTATTTTATTTTGATTTCGTATTTTATTTTGATTTCGCATTTTATTTTTATTTTGTATGTTATTTTTATATCATATTTTATTTTTATTTCAATTTTATTTTGATTTCGTATTTTATTTTGATTTCGTATTTTATTTTGATTTCGTATTTTATTATTTCCTATTTTATTTTGATTTCGTATTTTATTTTTATTTTGTATTTTATTATTTCCTATTTTATTTTGATTTCGTATTTTATTTTTATTTCCTATTTTATTTTCATTTCGTATTTTATTTTGATTTCGTATTTTATTTTGATTTCCTATTTTATTTTTATTTCCTATTTTATTTTTATTTCCTATTTTATTTTTTATTTCCTATTTTATTTTGATTTCCTATTTTATTTTGATTTCGTATTTTATTTCATATTTTATTTTGATTTCGTATTTTATTTTGATTTCCTATTTTATTTTTTATTTCCTATTTTATTTTTATTTCATATTTTATTTTGATTTCGTATTTTATTTTGATTTTGTATTTTATTTTGATTTCGTATTTTATTTTGATTTCGTATTTTATTTTTATTTCATATGTTATTTTGATTTCGTATTTTATTTTGATTTCACATTTTATTTTGATTTCATATTTTATTTTTATTTCGTATCTTATTTTTATTTCGTATTTTATTTTTATTTTGTATTTTATTTTGATTTCGTATTTTATTTTTATTTTGTATTTTATTATTTCCTATTTATGTTTTATTTCCTATTTTATTTTTTATTTCATATTTTATTTTGATTTCGTATTTTATTTTTATATCGTATTTTATTTTGATTTCGTATTTTATTTTTATTTTGATTTCGTATTTTATTTTTATATCCTATTTTATTTTTATATCATATTTTTTTTGATTTCGTACTTTATTTTACCCCTTACCTGCGGATGTTCATGGGGGCCACGCTCTCCCAGGTGTTGGATTTGGGGTTGTAGCGCTCCACGGAGTTAAGGCAGCTGGTGCCATCGTTGCCACCGGCCACGTAGAGCATCCCCTCGAGCACGGCCACGCCCGCGCTGCTGCGGCGGCTCAGCATGTTGGCAATGGGGCTCCAGGTGTTGATCTGGGGACAGGAACCACCTCAGCCACTCCCCGGGGTGTTTGTCACCCATTCCCTGCCAGGTCAGCGCTGTGGGGTCAGCCCTGCTCTCACCGCACAGCTCCCACCAGTTGTGACTTGTGTTTTGTAGGATTCTGTTTATTTCTTTTGTATTGTGTTGGACCATTATTAGTGGTTTTGTCCATTCCCTTGAATTTCTTTCATAATTTTTTTCTTTATGTTCTATTAATTGCTTTATTAGGGTCAGGTTCATTCCGATGGGTGTAGGCAGTAATTGGTGGTAGGTGGTAGAACTAGACTTGATCAATTAACTGGCACTAAATATGAGAAGTTGCATCTGACAATCTCCACCTAAAAAAACCCAAAAAACCTGTTTGGGGAGGGGGTTGGAATTCTGGAAACTGAGAATTTTGGGGTTTAGTGTGTGGTAATGTGTGTGGGGCAAGGTGGAGGATTTGGGTGTTGTTTAAATCCTTCTTCACCTTCTTCATGGGTTTGAAAAACGTGTTTGGGGGGGTTTGGAATTCTGGAAACTGAGAATTTTGGGGTTTAGTGTGAGGTAATGTGTGTGGGGCAAGGTGGAGGATTTTGGGTATTTTCTAAATCCTTCCTCACCTTCTCCTTCATGGGTTTGAAAAACCTGATTGGGGGAGTTTGGAATTCTGGAAACTGAGAATTTTGGGGTTTAGTGTGAGGTAATGTGTGTGGGGCAAGGTGGAGGATTTTGGGTATTTTCTAAATCCTTCCTCACCTTCTCCTTCATGGGTTTGAAAAACCTGATTGGGGGGGTTTGGAATTCTGGAAACTGAGAATTTTGGGGTTTAGTGTGAGGTAATGTGTGTGGGGCAAGGTGGAGGATTTTGGATATTTTCTAAATCCTTCCTCTTCACCTTCTTCTTCATGGGTTTGAAAACCCATGAAGTTTTGTTGGGGGGGGTGAAATTCTTTGAATTGAATTTCATTGAATTGAAATGGAGAATTTTGGGGTTTAGTGTGTAGTAATGTGTGTGTGGGGCAAGGTGGAGGATTTTGGGCATTGTCTAAATTCTTCTTCTTCACCTTCTTCTTCCTGGGTTTGAAAAACCTGTTTGGGGAGGGTTTGGAATTATGGAAACTGAG
This sequence comes from Acrocephalus arundinaceus, assembly GCA_021534815.1. Taxonomy (NCBI): domain Eukaryota; kingdom Metazoa; phylum Chordata; class Aves; order Passeriformes; family Sylviidae; genus Acrocephalus; species Acrocephalus arundinaceus. The sequence continues at coordinate 33,243 of JAJEOU010001547.1, forward strand.
AATTTTGGGGTTTAGTGTGAGGTAATGTGTGTGGGGCAAGGTGGAGGATTTGGGTGTTGTTTAAATCCTTCTTCACCTTCTTCATGGGTTTGAAAAACGTATTTGGGGGGGTTTGGAATTCTGGAAACTGAGAATTTTGGGGTTTAGTGTGAGGTAATGTGTGTGGGGCAAGGTGGAGGATTTGGGTGTTGTTTAAATCCTTCTTCACCTTCTTCATGGGTTTGAAAAACGTATTTGGGGGGGTTTGGAATTCTGGAAACTGAGAATTTTGGGGTTTAGTGTGAGGTAATGTGTGTGGGGCAAGGTGGAGGATTTTGGATATTTTCTAAATCTTTCCTCTTCACCTTCTTCTTCATGGGTTTGAAAACCCATGAAGTTTTGTTGGGGGGGGGTGAAATTCTTTGAATTGAATTTCATTGAATTGAAATGGAGAATTTTGGGGTTTAGTGTGCAGTAATGTGTGTGGGGTAAGGTGGAGGATTTTGGGCATTGTCTAAATTCTTCTTCTTCACCTTCTTCTTCATGGGTTTGAAAAACCTGATTGGGGGGGGGTTGGAATTCTGGAAACTGAGAATTTTGGGGGTTAGTGTGTGGTAATGTGTGGGGGGCAAGGTGGAGGATTTGGGGCATTGTTTAAATCCTTCTTCACCTTCCTCTTCATGGGTTTGGGTGGTTTTCTGTAATTGGTTGATTTGTTCACACTGCAGATTTCAAGCAGTTATTGCACTTAAAGTGAAAACAATTTAGGTGGCATTTCAGAATTGGACAGATTGTCCAGAAATGGACATTTCCTTGTAAAGAAATGAGGCAAGCCTTTGGGGGCAGCTCAGTTCTTTCCTCCCCGCTGTCCCCAGGAGGAATCTCTGCTCCAGAGGGGACAGTGGCAGCTGGCAGGAGCCACCCCAGGGGCACAGAGATCCTGTGCCAGGCCACCAGTTGTGTCCCAGCCACGGGGGCTGAGCTGTATCTATTTCCAACCTGTGTGAGTGCAGCTGGGGCTTTGCAGCTCATGAAGAGCCTGCAGGATTTTCTCTTTGATCTTTGTGCAGTGAGTGACCCTGCTGGAGCAGAGCTGAGTGTCCCCAGGCACAGCACGTGTCCCCAGCCTGCCACACTCCCTGCTCCTCAGCAGAGCTCAGCTGGGAGCTGGGAACAGCTCAGGGCATGGACAGGATCCCTGATTTCTGTTTCCTACAGAAATGGGGACAGAGGGAATTCTGCTGGCCAAAACCTCACAGGGAGCTCAGAGAGGAGCTCTGCATCACCTGGCTCAGGATTGCACCCCAAATGCTCTGTCCCTGCTGGTTCCCCTCCCTCCCACAGCCGTGCACGGTGAGTCAAAGCCTCCTGATAGAAGAGGGGAGCAGCAGAAGAGTCCCCCAGATCTCCCCCCTTTACCTGGGGCTCGTACTTCTCCACCGTGGCCAGGTGCGACGAGCTGTCGTAGCCCCCGACTGCATAGAGGTTTCCTTCTGCAAAGACAGCCACAGAGACCCAGGGATGAGCTACAGACACGTCCCTGTGCCACCACAGCGCCCCAGAATGTCACAGGGGCCACTCTGGAGGTGCCCGCACAGCTCCAGGCTGAGCCTCCCCTGCTCCTCCCGGCACGGCCAGCCCGGCTCCCTCCCCTTCCAGCAGGAGCGATGTGAAATATTCATCAGGCAGCTCCTCTGCAAAGCTTCCCCGAGAGCTCCCGCTGCTTCCTGACCTCCCCGTTACGGAGCTGCCAGCGCTCCCCGCCGGAGCCCCGGGGTATTTTTAGCTGGAGCAGCGGAATGCCAGGATCGGCTGTGGCAGCCTCAGAGGGAGCTGGGGATGGAGGGGAGGGAAGCTCTGAGTCAGCAGCGAGAGCTGAGAGGGGAGAGCAGGGCAGGGGACAGGCACGGGGACACCGGGACAGGCATGGGGACACCGGGACAGGCACGGGGACACCGGGACAGGCACAGGGACAGGCACGGGGACACCGGGACAGACATGGGGACACCGGGACAGGCACGGGGACACCGGGACAGGCACCAGGACACGGGGACAGGCATGGGGACACGGGGACAGGCACCAGGACACGGGGACAGGCATGGGGACACGGGGACAGGCACAGGGACAGGCACGGGGACACCGGGACAGGCACCGGGACAGGCACGGGGACACCGGGACAGGCACAGGGACACGGGAACAGGCATGGGGACACCGGGACAGGCACCGGGACACCGGGACAGGCACGGGGACACCGGGACAGGCACCGGGACACCGGGACAGGCACAGGGACAGGCACGGGGACACCGGGACAGGCACAGGGACACGGGACAGGCACGGGGACACCGGGACAGGCACCGGGACACCGGGACAGGCACCAGGACACGGGGACAGGCATGGGGACACTGGGACAGGCATGGGGACACTGGGACAGGCAGGGGGACACCGGGACAGGCACCGGGACACCGGGACAGGCATAGGGACACCGGGACAGCCACGGGGACACCGGGACAGGAGGGAAGCATCCCCAGGGAGATCCAGGGTGAGAGCAGGGCTGGGATCATCACTGGAAGGATTATCCTGCTCCCACAGTGAAGGGAATCAGGCTGTCCCTTCCTTTCCAGGCACAGGGACACCGGGACAGGCACCGGGACACCAGGACAGGCACAGGGACATCAGGACAGGCACCGGGACACCGGGACAGGCACAGGGACATTGGGACAGGAGGGAAACATCCCCAGGGAGATGCAGGGTGAGAGCAGTGAGAGCTCCCGCAGTGAAGGGAATCAGGCTGTCCCTCCCTTTCCAGGCACAGGGCACCATCCACAGGCAGCCCCTGGCCCCAAACTAGGAGGGAACCATTTGTGGATCCCCTCAGGATTTCCCTCCAGCGTGTGACAAATCCCAGAACCAGCGAGGCTGAGCGGGGAGCACACCAGGAGGAGGCAGAGGGGGCAGGAACTGGAGCAGAGCAGTGACAGGAACCCCCCAGCAGCTCAGCAGAGCCCACCCAGGATCCCCTGGCAGCACCCACCTAGCGTGGCCACGCGGACGTAGCGCCTGCGGGTGCTCATGGCGGCGATGGAGGTCCAGGTGCCCGTCAGGGGGTCGTACCTCTCTGCGCTGCAGCGGGCAGGGACACAGGGACAAAAGGTGGGACACTGGAAAAGCCCAGGTCAGAGCTCTTGGACACGGGCACGCAGGGGGAGATCGGGACAGACGGGGGAAATGGAGCAGGGAGCTGACACCCTGTCCTGGGTTACACTGTCAGCTGTGCCCACAGTCTGTGTTCCATCCCCACAGTCTGTATTCCATCCTCACAGTCTGTGTTCCATCCCCACAGTCTGTGCTCCATCCCCACAGTCTGTGCTCCATCCCCACAGTCTGTGCTCCATCCCCACAGTCTGTGCTCCATCCCCACAGTCTGTGTTCCATCCCCACAGTCTGTGTTCCATCCCCACAGTCTGTGCTCCATCCCCACAGTCTGTGTTCCATCCCCACAGTCTGTGCTCCATCCCCACAGTCTGTGCTCCATCCCCACAGTCTGTGTTCCATCCCCACAGTCTGTGCTCCATCCCCACAGTCTGTGTTCCATCCCCACAGTCTGTGCTCCATCCCCACAGTCTGTATTCCATCCCTACAGTCTGTATTCCATCCCCACAGTCTGTATTCCATCCCCACAGTCTGTGTTCCATCCCCACAGTCTGTGTTCCATCCCCACAGTCTGTGCTCCATCCCCACAGTCGGTGTTCCATCCCCACAGTCTGTGCTCCATCCCCACAGTCTGTGCTCCATCCCCACAGTCTGTGTTCCATCCCCACAGTCTGTATTCCATCCCCACAGTCTGTGTTCCATCCCCACAGTCTGTGTTGCATCCCCACAGTCTGTGCTCCATCCCCATCCCCAGGAGCTGCTGGAACCAGCTGGGGCAGTGTTTCCCTTCTCTCCTGTCCATGGCCCAGCAATGCCGTGCCCATGGCTCATGGGGAACTCCCTGCGGGAGCTGTCTCTGGTTCATGGGCCAGCAAGGAGCCACTGCAGGGCTCAGAGAATGAGATCAGCCCATGGGGAGATGCTCCGCCCAGGGGGAGGAGCCAAGCATTCCCACCTGGATAGAATCTGGGATTTGGGACAGCACAGGGAGCCCTGACCCACTGCACTCCCAGAGGACAAGAGCTGCCAGAGCTTTCTACAGGATCAGTGCTTGGACAAGAGCATTTCATCTGCACTGCTGCCACCACCCTGACTAACAGGGGTCAGGTTGTGTTCTGGCTCTGTCAGTGGTGTTTTGCACTATTGCATTTATTTTATTTTATTTTACTTTTTTTCCCCTCCTATTAAGTTGTATTTCTGACTTGGAGTCTCTCACTGGTTTTGCTTTCAAACCAGCACACACGGGCTGGGTGCTGGTGGGGCAGAGGGCTACAAAATGGGATTTTTTTTCACTGGGTGAAAGTTTTGCAACTTTTTTGGGTTGTAAAACATCTACTGAAGGGGCAGGAGGAGGGCTCCCGGCTCCCAGCTGCAAGGACAGTGCATGCAGGAGCAGGGAGGGCTGCAGCAAGGCAATCCCTACCTGTTGAGGCACGAGGCCCCATCGTAGCCCCCAGCAGCGTAGAGGAGCCCATGCAGGGCTGCCACACCCAGGCAGCTCCTCCTGGTGCCCATGGACACCTCGGGCTGCCAGGAGTTGGTGACGGGGTCGTAGGACTCCACCGTGGCCAGGTCAGAGGTGCCATCGTAGCTGCAGGGTGAGAAGGGGACAAGAGGCTGCTCAGAGGAGCTGCAGAATCACAGAATCACAGAGTCACAGAATCCCAGAGTCACAGAATCACAGAATCACAGAATCACAGAACCACAGAACCACAGAATCACAGAATCACAGAACCACAGAACCACAGAATCACAGAATCACAGAGTCACAGAATCACAGAGTCACAGAATCACAGAATTCACAGAATCACAAAGTCACAGAGTCACAGAATCACAGAATCACAGAGTCACAGAATCACAGAATCACAGAATCACAGAGTCACAGAGTCACAGAGTCACAGAGTCACAGAATCACAGAATCACAGAATCACAGAACCACAGAATCACAGAATCACAGAGTCACAGAATCACAGAATTCACACAATCACAGAATCACAGAGTCACAGAATCACAGAATCACAGAGTCACAGAATTCACAGAATCACAGAATCACAGAATCACAGAGTCACAGAACCACAGAACCACAGAATCACAGAGTCACAGAATCACAGAGTCATAGAGTCACAGAATCACAGAATCAATCACAGAATCACAGAATTCACACAATCACAGAATCACAGAATTTCTAGGTTGGAAGAGACCTTCAGGATCATCGAGTCCAACCCATGCTCCAACACCTCAACTGACCCACGGCACCCAGTGCCACATCCAGGCTTTGTTTAAACACAGCCAGGGTTGATGACTCCACCACCTCCCCAGGCAGAACATTCCAGCATTTATCACCCTTGCTGTGAAAAACTCTTTCCTAAAAGCTGCCCTATCCCTGGGAGTGTCCAAGGTGGACGGGGTTTGGAGCAAACTGGGATGGTGGAAGGTGTCCCTGCCCATGGCTGGGGGTGGGATGAGATGGGCTTTAAGGTTCTAACCCAAACCAGTCTGGTATTCTGAGGGAAATGGGAGGGAAATACCCCTCAGCTCAGGAGGCAGAGAGTCATTTCTGATTCCCCACAGCGCAGGGAAGGGGCAGGAAGGGAAGGAGCTTTTCCATGGAGACCCCAGAGACCCCAGACCACACTGACCCCATGAGGGAGGCCCTGCTGCCCACAGCAGCCCCCTGCCACCCTCCCTGGCTGCTCCCTGCCCTGTCCCGTGCCCCCTTACCCTCCCACGGCGTAGAGCTTGTTCCCGATGGCCGCGACGCCCACGCGGGCCCTGCGTGTGGACATGGAGGCCACCATGTGCCAGCGGTCCGTGCGTGTGTCGTAGGCCTCACAGTCACCGTGGATGGCAAACAGGCTCCCTCCACCTGCTCGGGGAGGGCAAACACAAGCACAGAGTCACAGAGTCACCAGGCTGGGAGAGAGCTCCAGGGTCATCGAGTCCAACCCAGCCCCAACACCTCAAGTGACCCACGGCACCCAGTGCCACATCCAGGCTTTCCTTAACCACAGCCAGGGATGGTGACTGCACCACCTCCCCGGGCAGAACATTCCAGCATTTATCACCCTTGCTGGGAAAAACTTTTCCTGACATCCAACCTCAATTTCCCTATTTCAGGCTGTGCCCTCTGGTTCTGTCAGTGCTGCCTGGAGAAAGAGCCCAAGCCCAGCTGGGCACAGGCACCTTTCAGGGAGCTGTGGGGAGTGACGAGGGCACCCCTGAGTCTCCTTTTCTCCAGGCTGAACAAGCCCAGCTCCCTCAGCCGTTCCTCACAGGGTTTGTGTTCCCAGCCCCTCTCCAGCCTCGCTGCCTCCTCTGGGTGAGCTCGAGGGTCTGAACGTCCACCCTGAACTGAGGGACAGAGCTGGACACAGCACTGAGTGTCCATCCTGAACTGAGGGACAGAGCTGGACACAGCACTGAGTGTCCATCCTAAACTGAGGGACAGAGCTGGACACAGCACTGAGTGTCCATCCTGAACTGAGGGACAGAGCTGGACACAGCACTGAGTGTCCATCCTGAACTGAGGGACAGAGCTGGACACAGCACTGAGTGTCCATCCTAAACTGAGGGACAGAGCTGGACACAGCACTGAGTGTCCATCCTGAACTGAGGGACAGAGCTGGACACAGCACTGAGTGTCCATCCTAAACTGAGGGACAGAGCTGGACACAGCACTGAGTGTCCATCCTAAACTGAGGGACAGAGCTGGACACAGCACTGAGTGTCCATCCTAAACTGAGGGACAGAGCTGGACACAGCACTGAGTGTCCATCCTGAACTGAGGGACACAGCTGGACACAGCACTCAGTGTCCATCCTAAACTGAGGGGACACAGCTGGACACAGCACTTGAGGTTCAGCCTCAGCAGTGCCCAGTCCAGGGGCAGAATGACCTCCCTGTCCTGCTGGCCACACCATTCCTGATCCAGGCCACTGTCAAACCACTCTGTCAAGGTTTTCTAGGAATTTTTGTTTGTTTGATTGGGTTTTTTCTGTACAACTACATCTGTATTTTTCTTTATATTCCTAATAAAGAACTGTCACTCCTGTGACATATCTTTCCCCAAAAGCCCCTAATTACAAAACTACAATAATTAGGAGGGAGTGGGGTTACATTCCCCATCCCAAGGGAAGTTTTGGCTTTTCCCTAATTTCCCAAACGAGGGAATGAGGGGCAGCAGGGCCTTACCCACAGCGAAGAGCACGGTGCTGGCGCCCTCGCAGCGCCGCGGCCGCGTGCGGCTGTTGCCCAGGACCCCTCTCTGCTCGGGCATCAGGTGGTACTTGAGGGCCTCGATCAGCAGGTCCTTGCACTCCGAGTGGTGCCGCACCAGCAGCTCCGTGTCCACGTTGCTCATGAGGAAATCGCGGCTCAGCAGCGGCAGCCGCACGCACTTCATCAGCTGGGGAGGGGGAGATGGGTGAGACCACCCCTGAGCAGTAATTGCTGTGTTAATTACCCCATACAGCCCGGCCCTGATGAGTCACGGCTCTATCCAACAAGGATATCTCAGTGAGATAAAAGAGGGGTGAGCTGGTGAGGGGAAGGTCAGCATGGAGGGGCACAAAGGAGAGAATCATGAAGAAGAAGGAGAGAATCAGGAAGAAGAAGGAGAGAATCAGGAAGAAGAAGGAGAGAATCAGGAAGAAGAAGGAGAGAATCATGAAGAAGAAGGAGAGAATCATGAAGAAGAAGGATCCTGAGGGGAGAGAATTCCTGCTGTGAGGTCAGTCTGGGGCTGCAGTCAGAGCCTGGTGTTGGAACCTGCAGTCACAGTCTGGCCGGGTAAAATCCTGCAGTGAGAGTCTGCAAACTGATCCCTGCAGTCACAGTTTAGCTGGGTAAAATCCTGCAGTCAGAGGCTGCAAACTGATCCCTGCAGTCACAGTCTGGCTGGGTAAAATCCTGCAGTGAGAGTTTGCAAACTGATCCCTGCAGTCACAGTCTAGCTAGATAAAAGCCTGCAGTCACAGTCTAGCTGGGTAAAAGCTGCAGTCAGTCTGCAAAACCCCTGCAGAGTTCAGCAGGAAATAACCAGCAGGCAGAGGCTGCAAGGAAAACCAACAGCAGGAGCTTGCTGCAGTCACAGTCAGTGAAAAGTTAGAGTTAAGATGACTCAGAGGAATAAAGCAGGTCCGTTTTTATCATGTTTTTAACAAGAATTCTGTGCCTCAGCTCATTTTTATCTTCTAATAAGAGGGCTGCAGCAACAGGGGGGACAGCAGAGCAGGCCTTGGGGCATGGACAGGGGGACAGGGGGACAGGAGGACAGGGTTAAACTAAAAGGGGGCAGACTGAGTTGGAGATCAGGGAGAAACTTTACTCACAGGGATGGGGCACAGGTTGCTCTGGGGCTGCCCCATCCCTGAAAGCCTTCATGGCCAGGTTGGAGCAACCTGGGTTAATGAAAGGTATCCCTGCCCATGGCAGGGGTGGAATGAGATGGGATTTAAGGTCTTTTCCAACCTGGACTGGAAGTGGTGGGACAGGGACCTGCTGTTCCTGCCCTGTCCTGCAGCTCCTCCAGCCTTGAGCCCACCCAGCCCAGGCACTCGGGGATGGTGGGCAGGACCAGGGCCCCTTTTCCAGCAGTGTCACCTCTCTCCCAGCACTGTCACCTCTCTCTCAGCACTGCCACCTCTCTCCCAGCACTGTCCCCTCTCTCCCAGCACTGTCACCTCTCTCTCAGCACTGCCACCTCTCTCTCAGCACTGCCACCTCTCTCCCAGCACTGTCCCCTCTCTCCCAGCACTGTCACCTCTCTCCCAGCACTGCCACCTCTCTCTCATCACTGCCACCTCTCTCTCATCACTGCCACCTCTCTCCCAGCACTGTCCCCTCTCTCCCAGCACTGTCCCCTCTCTCCCAGCACTGCCACCTCTCTCCCAGCAATGCCACCTCTCTCCCAGCACTGTCACCTCTCTCTCAGCACTGTCACCTCTCTCCCAGCACTGTCCCCTCTCTCCCAGCAGTGTCCCCTCTCTCCCAGCACTGTCCCCTCTCTCCCAGCACTGTCCCCTCTCTCCCAGCACTGCCACCTCTCTCCCAGCACTGTCACCTCTCTCCCAGCAGTGTCACCTCTCTCCCAGCACTGTCACCTCTCTCCCAGCAGTGTCACCTCTCTCCCAGCACTGTCCCCTCTCTCCCAGCACTGCCACCTCTCTCCCAGCACTGCCACCTCTCTCCCAGCACTGCCACCTCTCTCCCAGCACTGTCCCCTCTCCCAGCACTGTCACCTCTCTCCCAGCACTGTCACCTCTCTCCCAGCACTGTCCCCTCTCCCAGCAGTGCCACCTCTCTCCCAGCAGTGCCACCTCTCTCCCAGCACTGTCACCTCTCTCCCAGCACTGTCACCTCTCTCTCAGCACTGTCCCCTCTCTCCCAGCACTGTCCCCTCTCCCAGCACTGCCACCTCTCTCCCAGCACTGTCACCTCTCCCAGCACTGCCACCTCTCTCTCAGCACTGTCCCCTCTCCCAGCACTGCCACCTCTCTCTCAGCACTGTCCCCTCTCTCCCAGCACTGTCCCCTCTCTCCCAGCACTGTCACCTCTCTCTCAGCACTGTCACCTCTCTCCCAGCAGTGTCCCCTCTCTCCCAGCACTGTCACCTCTCTCCCAGCAGTGCCACCTCTCTCCCAGCACTGTCACCTCTCTCCCAGCACTGCCACCTCTCTCCCAGCCCACTCTCCCCCTTTCCCAGCCCTCCCTGCCCCTTTCCCACCCCTCCCAGTCCCTTTCCCAGCTCTCTCACCCTGGGCACGTGCTGTCTCCTGCTGTCCACGTCGTGTTTGACCCAGCTGAGCACAGCCCTGTACACCTCCTCCTCCGAGGGCACGTTGAGGCTGTCGCTGGAAATGAGGTCCAGCACCTGCAGGGCAGGGTGGGGAGGAAAGGAGACATTGCCAGCTCTCTGCCCACCAGAGGCAGAGCTCTGCCTCCTGCAGATGCTGGGGCTCCCAAACAGCAGCTGGGGGCCCCAAAAGCAGCAGGTGCAGCTTGGTGGGGACATCTCTGACCATTCCTCCCTGGCTCTTCTCCCCCTGCTGTGGCTGAGGCTGCTGCAGTGCCTGACACTTCCCATCACTGTCAGTGGCATCAGGGAGATGGCTCTGCTGGCATTTGTCCCTTCCACATTTCCTGGGACAGACCCAGCAGCCCTGGCAGCTCCCAGGATTGTCCCTTCCCCTGCCAAGGGCTGCAGAGCTGCAGCAGGGGGAGATGTGGATGCTCTCCTCACTGTCACCCTCTGGCTGCCCCGGGGTGGGTGCAGGGAGGTGTCTGACCCTGCTGAGGGGGCACACAGGTCAGGAATGCAGAGCAAGGACTGGGAATCGCTCCTGCCCAGGGGGATGAGCCAGGGCCCACACTGACACCACAGGATGAGCAGCAAGAAACCTCAGCTGAGCTGATTTAAACACCCCAGCCACGTGCCCGGGGCAGGCAGGACCTGTTCCCTGGGCTGTGCTCCCAGAGCCAGGGCAGTGTGCTCAGAGCTCACGTGGCAAGCACCAGTGGCCAAAATCACCCCCTGATCCTTATTTCCATGGGATTCAGCCTGCTGACAGAGCTCTTCCCACAGCCTGAAAACAGAGAGGGGCCAAAACCCAAAACCCAGCCACAAACCCCATCCCCTCAGCACAGACCCCTCAGGCTTTTCCCTCACAGACAGAGCAGGAAAAGCTTTGCTGCACCCACCCCTCCACGCTGCCAGCGGGGCCTCACCTGTTTGAGGGGCAGCAACATGAACTCCTCTGTCTTGGACACCTCCACAAAATGCTGGAGCACGTACTTGTGGGCAGACTTGAGGAGGTCGCTGCAGGAGTGGGTGTCAGCAAAGCCCCGGATGCCCAGGCAGTTGGAGGGGTCCAGCTGGCTGAGCAGGAACTTGCAGCAAGCGTCCCTCACACCGTTGAGCTGAAGCAGGCTGGCAGCAGGAAGAAGGGTCTGGCAGGGTGGAAAAGAACGGGGGAAAAGGGGAATTTCCAGGGCAAGGGAATGATTTTCACCCTGGTCCCAGCACCAGTGATGAGCAGAGCAGGTTTAGTGAGCACCTCCAGGCACAGAGGTACAGAAAGGACAGAGCACTGCTGGTTTTGAGGTAAAGAACAGCTGGAAGGACACCTGTGACACCCCCAGGGCCAGGAGAATGGCAGGGCTCAGGAATGGAGTGCACAGGGCTTTGGGGAAGGGAAGCAGCAAAACTCCCTGAGCACTGCCAGACCCAGCTGCCAGCACAGGAACAGCTGGCAGCGCTGAGCAGAAGGAGAGAGGAGAGCCCAGGAGGTGAATGTGGCCCAGCAGAGCTTTGTGAGGAAGGGTTTGGGGAGAAGCTCCCACCTGCACATTCCCCTCTCCCACCACGATCTCAGCAGTGTAGGCGTACTGCACCAGCTGCTCCAGAGCCTGCGGGTCGATGTCATGCAGGGTCACATGGGTCTGGCGGCTCTCACTCATCTCATCTGGGGAAAAGGACACCAAAAATGAACAAAAACACCCCCAGCAGGGCTGTGTCCCCACAGGAGGATGTGTGGAATGAGCTGCATCCACCCATCCCAGCCCAGGGAGGTTTTCTGTGCAGCTCTGCGGTTGGGGACCAGGGCTGGAGCAGGGATCCTGGGCAGGGGGCTGAGGGAAAAGGGATTCAGGGAAGGGAGGGAAATGGAGGAATTAATCATGCATGGAACAAGTGGTTTGGTTTGGGAAGGTTTCTTGGCCAGCTCTAGGGATTGGGGGCCAGGTCTGCAGGAGGGGAACACCAGGATCCTGCACACGGGCAAAGGGATTCAGGGAAAGGAGGGAAATTGAGGATTTAACCATGCATGGAACAAGTGGTTAAATTTTGGAGATTTCTTGCCCAGCTCTAGGGATTGGGGACCAGGTCTGCAGGACAAGGGACAGGATCCTGTGCAGGAGGGGAACACCAGGATCCTGGACATGGGCAAAGGGAATCAGGGAAGGGAGGAAAATGGAGGATTTAACCATGCATGGAACAAGTGGTTTGTTCTTGGAAGGTTTCTTGCCCAGCTGTAGGGACTGGGGGACAGGTCTGCAGGAGGGGAACACCAGGATCCTGCACATGGGCAAAGGGAATCAGGGAAAGGAGGGAAATGGAGGAATTAATCATGCATGGAACAAGTGGTTTGGTTTGGGAAGGTTTCTTGGCCAGCTGTAGGGATTGGGGGCCAGGTCTGCAGGAGGGGAACACCAGGATCCTGCACACGGGCAAAGGGAATCAGGGAAAGGAGGGAAATGGAGGATTTAACCATGCATGGAACAAGTGGTTTATTTTTCAGAGCCTTCTTGCCCAGCTCTAGGGATTGGGGGCCAGGTCTGCAGGAGGGGAACACCAGGATCCTGGACACGGGCAAAGGGAATCAGGGAAGGGAGGGAAATGGAGAATTTAACCATGCATGGAACAAGTGGTTAAATTTTGGAGATTTCTTGCCCAGCTCTAGGGATTGGGGACCAGGTCTGCAGGAGCAGAACACCAGGATCCTGGACATTAGCAAAGGGATTCAGGGAAGGCAATGAAAAAAGGAATATTCCTGCTCCTGCTCTCAGAAATCACTCATAAAAGGACAGGGCAGTGAGTGAAATGAGGAATATCCCTGCTCCTGCTCACAGAAACGACACATGAAAGGGCAGGGCGGTGGGGACAGAGCAGGGACAGAGCAGGGAAGGGATCTGGGGAGCAGAGGGCTGCGAGCAGGGCCAGGGAAGGGATTTGGGGAGCAGAGGGCTGCGAGCAGGGCCAGGGAAGGGATTTGGGGAGCAGAGGGCTGCGAGCAGGGTCAGGGAAGGGATTTGGGGAGCAGAGGGCTGCGAGCAGGGCCAGGGAAGGGATTTGGGGAGCAGAGGGCTGCGAGCAGGGCCAGGGAAGGGATTTGGGGAGCAGAGGGCTGCGAGCAGGGCCAGGGAAGGGATTTGGGGAGCAGAAAGCTGCAAGCAGGGCCAGGGAAGGGATTTGGGGAGCAGAGGGCTGCGAGCAGGGCCAGGGAAGGGATTTGGGGAGCAGAGGGCTGCGAGCAGGGCCAGGGAAGGGATTTGGGGAGCAGAAAGCTGCGAGCAGGGCCAGGGAAGGGATTTGGGGAGCAGAAAGCTGCAAGCAGGGCCAGGGAAGGGATTTGGGGAGCAGAGGGCTGCGAGCAGGGCCAGGGAAGGGATTTGGGGAGCAGAGGGCTGCGAGCAGGGCCAGGGAAGGGATTTGGGGAGCAGAAAGCGGCGAGCAGGGCCAGGGAAGGGATTTGGGGAGCAGAAAGCTGCGAGCAGGGCCAGGGAAGGGATCTGGGGAGCACAGGGCTGCGAGCAGGGCCAGGGAAGGGATTTGGGGAGCAGAAAGCTGCGAGCAGGGCCAGGGAAGGGATCTGGGGAGCAGAGGGCTGCGAGCAGGGCCAGGGAAGGGATTTGGGGAGCACAGGGCTGCGAGCAGGGCCAGGGAAGGGATTTGGGGAGCAGAGGGCTGCGAGCAGGGCCAGGGAAGGGATTTGGGGAGCAGAAAGCTGCGAGCAGGGCCAGGGAAGGGATCTGGGAGCACAGGGCTGCGAGCAGGGCCAGGGAAGGGATTTGGGGAGCACAGGGCTGCGAGCAGGGCCAGGGAAGGGATTTGGGGAGCAGAAAGCTGCAAGCAGGGCCAGGGAAGGGATTTGGGGAGCAGAGGGCTGCGAGCAGGGCCAGGGAAGGGATTTGGGGAGCAGAGGGCTGCGAGCAGGGCCAGGGAAGGGATTTGGGGAGCAAAGGGCTGCAAGCAGGGCCAGGGAAGGGATCTGGGGAGCAGAGGGCTGCGAGCAGGGCCAGGGAAGGGATTTGGGGAGCAGAGGGCTGCGAGCAGGGCCAGCCCGTCCCGGGAGGCAGAGAGGACTCTACTTGCTTGTGAACATGGCGTGGAAGTAGGGGCTGCACGACGCCAGCACCACCTTGTGGGCCTTGATCTCCTTGGTGGCCACGTGCAGGACGATGTCGCAGAGCAGCCCGCGCTGCCGCATGCGGTTCATGCAGACGAAGGCGTCGTGGTAGTGGCGCTTGGAGTTGTGCGAGATGCTGTGGCCGTCGCGGTTCAGGAGCTGCACTGCCCCCTCCATGGCTGCGGCGGGCAGGGAAGGGGGCTGCCCCTTCCCTCCGCCCCTGGCAGCGGGGAAAGCAGAGGGTTAGCCTGGATGCCTGAGGAGGAGGGCTGGAATGGAGGGTGGGCAGGGTTGAGGGAATAGAGATGGCTGGATGTGAGCCAGCAGTGAGCCTACGTGGGCAAAATGGTCAGTGGGTCCTGGCCTGGGTCAGGAATGGTGTGGCCAGCAGGACAGGGAGGTCATTCTGCCCCTGGGCTGGGCACTGAGGCCACACCTCGAGTGCTGTGTCCAGCTGTGTCCAGTTCAGGATGGACACTGAGTGCTGTGTCCAGCTGTGTCCAGTTCAGGATGGACACTCAGTGCTGTGTCCAGCTCTGGGATCTCAGTTTAGGATGGACACTCAGTGCTGTGTCCAGCTCTGTCCCTCAGTTCAGGATGGACACTCAGTGCTGTGTCCAGCTCTGTCCCTCAGTTCAGGATGGACACTCAGTGCTGTGTCCAGCTCTGTCCCTCAGTTCAGGATGGACACTCAGTGCTGTGTCCAGCTCTGTCCCTCAGTTCAGGGTGGACGTTCAGACCCTCGAGCTCACCCAGAGGAGGCAGCGAGGCTGGAGAGGGGCTGGGAACACAAACCCTGTGAGGAACGGCTGAGGGAGCTGGGCTTGTTCAGCCTGGAGAAAAGGAGACTCAGGGGTGCCCTCGTCACTCCCCACAGCTCCCTGAAAGGTGCCTGTGCCCAGCTGGGCTTGGGCTCTTTCTCCAGGCAGCGCTGACAGAACCAGAGGGCACAGCCTGAAATAGGGAAATTGAGGTTGGATGTCAGGAAAAGTTTTTCCCAGCAAGGGTGATAAATGCTGGAATGTTCTGCCCGGGGAGGTGGTGCAGTCACCATCCCTGGCTGTGGTTAAGGAAAGCCTGGATGTGGCACTGGGTGCCGTGGGTCACTTGAGGTGTTGGGGCTGGGTTGGACTCGATGATCCTGGAGGTCTCTGCCAGCCCAGACATTCTGGAATTGTGGGAATAATTCTGTATTTATTAAAAGCCTTTACAGGATACACTCTGGGTAGTACAAGAGCCTGGCCATGGCTCTACCCAAAATGGACAAATGGTCATGAGGTCTCACACTTTTATAAATTTTGGTCCATTTCCATATTGGGGTTAATTGTGCAATTACACCCTCAGGTTATGAACTCCCACCCTCCCAGTTTGCTCTCCTCAATTCCCTGTTTGCTCTGTTTGGGCCTGAAATTGCAGCGGTGTCCTCGGTTCTGGGGCTGGAAAATGTTTTGTCTCACTGCACAGTGAGGAGAGTTTGCTAACACTGTATGAAGTTCTGAGCTATGTACCAAAGCAGTACAAAATCTGGAAAATGTGAAAGCTGAACATGAAGGCCTCAATCCAGGCTTGAGGCCTGGGTGATCCCTGTGGGACCCTGAGCTGACAGTGACCCTGACAGCTCTGCCCGGGCCCTGCTGGGGAAATGTCATTTGCTCCAAACAAAGAGGGGAAATTCAGCCTCAATACGGGGAAGGAATTCTTCCCTGTGAGGGTGGGATGAATTTCCCAGAGAAGCCCTGGCTGCCCCTGGATCCCTGGAAATGTCCCTGGGATGGTGGCAGCTGTCCCTGCCCATGGAACCAGACGATTTCCACACTCCTTTCCAACCCCAAACCACTCTGTGACTCTAGGAAAACAAACCCTGCGTGATCAAGGAACATTTATTCATGCAGAGCTTCCCTCCTCCCTCCCTCGGTGCTGTTTGCATCCACGCTGCTCCAAAAAACCTCTATGGAGAGCCAGGGGGGTGAGGAAGGGATGAGTGAGCAGCGGGAGGAAGGAGGGGGAGGCAGCAGAAGGGAAATAAAAGCAGCTGGAATCAAAAACGGAGCCTGCGAGCTGCCCCCGCATCCCCGCGGCGAGAGGATCCCCTCGGCTCCCGCTGCTCGCACACCTCCACAACAGCCCTGCCGAGCCTAAAAATAGCGGCCCGGCATCCTGAGCCTGCTCCAGCTCCTCCCTCCTCTCAGAGCGGTTGTAGCACGTACCAGAGTCCGGGGGAGGAAATGAAAAAGATGAATAAACATGTTTCCTGAGCAGGGAGAAGCCTGCCATGCCCTTTGGTGCTGGCATCCCCTGGAGTGCTGGAGATTCCTCCTCTCCCTGGCACAGGGACAGGGACACCAGGATGTCACCGTGTCGCCGTGCCCTGGGCAGCGAGGAGGAGCCCGGCAGGGTGGTCCTGTCCTCCCAAATCGCAGGAATTTGGGAAGCTGCAGCATCCCTGGGACACCCCATCTCCTAATTCACATCTGCTGGATGAGATCCCCACAGAAAAGAGAATTTTCATCCTTACCATCCCTACCCGAGCTGCAGAATCCCCAGCACACCCCATCTCCTAATTCACATCTGCTGGATGAGATGCCCACAGAAAAGAGGATTTTTCATCCTTACCATCCCTACCCGGGCTGCAGAGGGTCAGGGTGAAGCTCCAGAGCTGTTTTAGGGTAGTGGAGCAGACAGAGCTTCCCCAGCTCTGAGATGCCCACAGCAAAGAGGATTTTCATCCTTACCATCCCTACCCGGGCTGCAGCATCCCCAGCACACCCCATCTCCTAATTCACATCTGCTGGATGAGATGCCCACAGAAAAGAGAATTTTCATCCTTACCATCCCTACCCGGGCTGCAGAGGGTCAGGGTGAAGCTGCAGAGGGTCAGGATGAAGCTCCAGAGCTGCTTTGGGGCAGGGGAGCAGACAGAGCTTCCCCAGCTCTGAGATGCCCACAGCAAAGAGGATTTTTCATCCTTACCATCCCTACCCGGGCTGCAGAATCCTCGGGACACCTAATGCACATCTGCTGGATGAGATGCCCACAGAAAAGAGGATTTTCATCCTTACCATCCCTACCCGGGCTGCAGAGGGTCAGGGTGAAGCTCCAGAGCTGTTTTAGGGCAGGGGAGCAGGCAGAGCTTCCCCAGCTCCATCCCCACACATCTGCCAGCCCGAGGGTTTTCCTGTTTCTCTGTGCCATCCCTGCCCAGCACATTTGTCCCCATCAGGGTTTCAGTCGTGTCCCCTCTCCAGAGCTCCCTCCTTGTCCCTCTGGGGGCTGGCAGTGAGGGACAGCAGTGGCAGGGCCTGGCAGGGACAGCACGGGACAGAGCTGGGCAAAAGTGACACTTTGAGGTTGGTGAGGAGGGTTTGGCACCCTGGGGCAGCCCCCAGAGGGCACAGCAGGCTGGGGGTGCTGCTGGAGGCTTTGGGGGGACACTTCCAAAGAGTTGGAAATGCTGGGGTCCCTTCCAGCCCTGCCACGAGTCACTGGGTGACCCTGGGAGAGTGACAAGGGTGGTGGCACTGTCCCCCCTTGCAGTGACCCCACGGCCAGGAGGCAGAGCTCAGTGTCCCCTGTGGTCCTCAGGGCTGGCACAGGGCAGTGCCACCCACCCTGAGTGACACCGCCACGCTGTCACCCAGCCAGGACAACAGGGAGGTGCCACCCCAGCCACTGCACTGCCACTGAGCTCCACGGGTGTCCCCAAACCAGGGGACAGTCCTGACAGCCTGAGGCAGCTCTGCTGGGTGATTTTTTTTGGCTCCAGCCTCCCCCAGGAGCTGCTCACCCTCACAGCCACCATGGGACAGTGTCACCCTCCTGGAGCCCTGGCACAGGGTTGGGTGAAGCCTTGGGTACAGTCCAAGTCCCAGAGTCCCCTCCAGTCCCAGTGTCCCCTCCAGTCCCACAAGAACTCATCCCCATCAGAGCTCTTCTCCTTTAAATGATCACAACAAAACCAGGGTGGGACAAAGGGCTGGAACACCCCAGCCCTGCTCCCTTTGTGCCACCTCGCTGGCAGCACTAAATATTCCTCATTTCCCTCATCCAAACTTCACGGCCAGGAAATGAGGGATGTGATTAATGGGGAGCACTGCCCGCACCACGGGAGACAGAGCAGCAGTGTCCAGAGCTCCAGAGGTGGGGAAGGAAGCACAATTCCACTTTTGTGGGCAGCAGCAGCAGCAGGGCACGTGCCCCCATGGGCTGGGACGGATGTGCTGCCTCCCTTGGAATAACTCTGAGGTTGTGGCACAAAAAACCTCCCAAAAACCACCCAAAAAAAACCCGAAAAGAAAAAAATAAAATAAAAAAGGAGGCGTTTGTTTGGCTCCTCTGCGCCAGAGCGTGGCCATGCATAACAGCCCTGTTAATTAATGCAAATGATCCCTGCCCAAAGGGAGGCCTGTTCTCTGCGCACAAAAAAACCATATTTTGCTGGGAGTGAAAAGAAGTGTGCTGAGCAATAAACAGAGGAGCAGAGGATCCTCCAGGGAGAAGTCCCGAGCCTGCCCTTTCCCCAGGAAGGCCCTGGAGAATGGCGTTTTTGTCGGCAGCCTGGATGGGGGTTTGGTGTCTGGCTGCGAGGCAGCAGGGACACATCCTGTGCAGCTGCTCCCGTGCTGGGGACAGCGGGGCAGGGACAGCCCCCGTGCCCTCAGGCCTGCCAGGCAGTGGAGCTTAAATCCATCCCCTCCGTGTGTGTGTGTGTGTGGCCCTTTGTGCCACATCCCCGTGTGCTTTTCTCCTGGAAGATCAGCTGTTTGTGCACAGCTCCGTGTGTCCCCATCCCTCTGTGCCACATCTCTGTGTCCCCATCCCTTTGTGGCAGTGCCTCTCTCCTGGCAGATCAGCTGTTTGTGCACAGCTCAGTGTCACCATCCCTTTGTGCCACATGTCTGTGTGCCTCTCTCCTGGAAAATCAACTGTGCACAGCTCGGTGTCTCCATCCCTTTGTGCCACATCCCTGCATGCCTGTCTCCCGGAAGATCAGCTGTGCACAGCTTGGTGTGTCCCCATCTCTCTGTGCCACATCCCTGTGTCCCCATCCCTTTGTGTCACATCCCTGTGTGCTTTTCTCCTGGAAGATCAGCTGTTTGTGCACAGCTTGGTGTGTCTCTGTCCCTTTGTGCCACATCCCTGCAGTGTCTGACTCCTGGAGAATCAACTGTGCACAGCTCGGTGTCCCCATCCCTTTGTGGCAGTGCCTCTCTCCTGGAAAATCAGCTGTTTGTGCACAGCTTGGTGTGTCCCCATCCCTTTGTGCCACATCCCTGCGTGTCCCTCTCCTGGCAGATCAGCTGTTTGTGCACAGTTCAGTGTCACCATCCCTTTGTGCCCCTTTGTGCCACATCCCTGTGTCCCCATCCCTTTGTGGCAGTGCCTCTCTCCTGGCAGATCAGCTGTTTGTGCACAGCTCAGTGTCACCATCCATTTGTGCCATATCCCTGTGTCCCCATCCCTCTGTGCCACATCCCTGTGTGCCTCTCTCCTGGAAAATCAGCTGTGCACAGCTCGATGTCCCCATCCCTTTGTGGCAGTGCCTCTCTCCTGGAAGATCAGCTGTTTGTGCACAGCTCAGTGTCACCATCCATTTGTGCCATATCCCTGTGTCCCCATCCGTTTGTGCCACATCTCTGTGTGCCTCACTCCTGGAAGATCAGCTGTTTGTGCACAGCTCGGTGTGTCCCTGTCCCTTTGTGCCACATCCCTGTGTGTCCCTCTCCTGGCAGATCAGCTGTCTGTGCACAGCTCGGCGTGTCCCTGTCCCTTTGTGCCACATCCCTGTGCTCCCATCCCTTTGTGCCACATCTCTGTGTGCCTGTCTCCTGGAAAATCAACTGCTCGGTGTGTCCCTGTCCCTTTGTGCCACATCCCTGTGCTCCCATCCCTTTGTGCCACATCCCTGTGTGTCTCTCTCCTGGCAGATCAGCTGTTTGTGCACAGCTCAGTGTCCCCATCCCTCTGTGCCACATCCGTGTGTGTCCCTCTCCTGGCAGATCAGATGATTGTGCCACATCCCTGTGTCTCTCTCCTGGAAAATCAGCTGTCTGTGCACAGCTTGGCGTGTCCCTGTCCCTTTGTGCCACATCCCTGCGTGTCCCTCTCCTGGCAGACCAGCTGTCTGTGCCCAGCTCGGTGTGTCCCTGTCCCTTTGTGGCAGTGTCCCTCTCCCGGCAGATGAGCTGTCTGTGCCCAGCTCAGTGTCAGTGCCCCTCTCCTGGCAGATCAGATCAGCTGCCTGTGCCCAGCTCGGTGTGTCCCTGTCCCTTGGCAGCCCAGCTGTCTGTGCCCAGCTGGGCTCTGCCACCCCAGTGCTGCCTCTGGGGAAGGCACAAAGGCCTGGCTGCCACCCTGCTGAGCCCAGGGTGTCACAGCAGCACCGGCCAGGCCTGCAAGGTGGCACCGTGCCCTCCAAAATGGCACAGCCAGACTCACCCAGGAATGGAGGAAAAGCTTGGGATCCCTGGGGAGGGAGAGGATCGCAGTGGGGCAGCATTTTTTATCAATAATCAAAGGTTGTTTTCACAGCTACAGCAGATCTGCACCCCTCAAACTCGGACAACCCAAATTATTCCTTCTTTCAGAGGGCCAACCACAAAATAAATTGCATTCCCACCCTCCCCGCTGCCTTCCCCACACCAAACACCAGCAGGGAGGACGGGACCCGTTCAGCTGTGCCTGCCCAGGGCCCAGACACAAGACAGGCACTGAACCCCGGCCGCTGTCCCCAGCAGGATGTGGCACATCGGTGTCACCGACACAGAAAACAAAACGCTCCGGGGCTCAGCCCTTCCCCGCAGGGAGCTCAGACAGGCGCTGACAGCGGGCAGCAGCTCCCGTTCAGCCGGGTTCATTGTGCTGGAGGAGCCGGGGAGGCACAGGGAGGGACGGAGGGAGCTGCTCCCGGAGCAGGGGACGCTCCGAGCTGCAGATCCTCAGCTCTGCACCCTCACACAGCTCAGGGCAGGGGTTCCTGATGGAGGGCTGGCACTGAGGGAGCTGCTCAGGGAGCAGGGGATGCTCTGAGCTGCAGATCCTCAGCTCAGGGAGGAGGTTCCTATGGAAGGCTGGCACCAGGGGAGATGCTCCGGGAGCTGGGGATGCTCTGAGCTGCAGATCTCGGCTCAGGGAGGTTCCTGATGGAAGGCTGGAACCAGGGGAGATGCTCCGGGAGCAGGGGATGCTCTGACTGCAGATCTCGGCCCAGGGAGGTTCCTGATGCAAGGCTGGCACCAGGGGAGCTGCTCCAGGAGCAGGGGATGCTCTGATCCTCAGCTCTGCACCCTCACACAGCTCAGGGAGGTTCCTGATGCAAGGCTGGCACCGAGGGAGCTGCTCCGGGAGCAGGGGATGCTCTGACTGCAGATCTCGGCTCAGGGAGGAGGTTCCTGATGCAAGGCTGGCACCAGGGGAGCTGCTCCCGGAGCAGGGGATGCTCTGATCCTCAGCTCTGCCCACAGCTCAGGGAGGTTCCTATGGAGGGCTGGCACAGGGGAGCTGTCCCTCCTGGAACCAGCGCTGCCCTCAGGACGCAGACAGGAATCGGGGAGCTGCCAGGGAAGCTGGAACCCCTCGCTGGGGACACGAGAAGGCACGGATGGGGTGAGCAGCGGGGATGAGGAGCGCAGCCCAGCCCTAAAAACCCCCCCAAAGCTCCTCTCCCCCGTTCCCTCTGCCCCTGCCCTGCCTTGCCTGCTGCTCCTGCAGCTCCCTGGCAGGAATCCGCTGCGAGGGAGCCTCAAGGCAGAGCAGGGCAGCGCAGACAGCGCTGAGTCTGCAGGACTGAGAATCCCCAGCTCCCGGGAGGGTTCGGGATTTTTTTTCTCTTTTTTTTTTTTTTTAATGAATTAGGCATAACTGACACGCACTGAATCCTCCTGTCTAGACATCTGCAGAGAAGTGACAAGCTGCCAGGGAGGATGTGGAGCCTCGGCAAGGGGGTGGGGAGGACAGGGAGAAGCTGCACTCAGCTGCCAGCTCCAGGCACAGCTCTGGCTCCAGGCAAGGAGGGCACTGAGCAGGCTGACCCGGGCAGAGCCTCCCTGCATTCCCTGGTGCACACAGCAGGCTGCAGGTCTGTCCTAAGCAAAGCCTCGCTCCTCATTTCTCCTCTTGGAGAAATGTTTGGAAGCTCCAAGCGGGTCTCAGCCACCCCAAAAAGAGAGAGGCTCAATTCCCTGGGTTATTCCCATAAATATGAATGAAGGACATCATCATCCTCATCTCAGTGCCCACAGCCTCCTCCTCACCCCCACGGGCAGCACCTCCTCCTTCAGGCACCTCCAAACTCAGCTTTTGTCCCCCCTGCTTTGCAAGGCTCCGTGGCTGAGGGATTTTGAGGCATCTGTGCCAATATTTGGGTCATTTTCAAGTGGCTGTGAGGGTCAGGGCTGGGGGAGGTTTGGGGCTGCTGGGTTATCAGGGCAGGGAGAAACAAGGACTGGGAATGGATTCTTGTTTTGAGACGCTCAGCAAAGTGTGCAGGGTAACCCCAGCTGCACCGGGGTGAGCCTGCAGCTCCCAGAGTCCAGCACACCAAAACCTGAGCAAACACCAGCCCTGGCTCTGACAGGAGCTGGAAATGTGGGCCACGTCCTGATTCCCCTTCCCAGTGCCCCAGCAGCCCCGGCAGAGGAGGCTCTGTGGCACCCTGGGCTGGTTTGTGACACCCTGGGCTGGTTTGTGACACCCTGGGCTGGTCTGTGACATCCCAGAATGGTCTGTGACACCCTGGGCTGGTCCTGGGCTGGTCTGTGGCACTCTGGGCTGGTCTGTGACACCCTGGGCTGGTCTGTGACACCCTGGGCTGGTCTGTGGCACCCCGGGCTGGTTTGTGACACTCTGGGCTGGTCTGTGGCACCCTGGGCTGGTCTGTGGCACCTTGGGCTGGTTTGTGACACCCTGGGCTGGTCTGTGGCACTCTGGGCTGGTCTGTGACACCCTGGGCTGGACTGTGACACCCTGGGCTGGTCTGTGGCACCCCGGGCTGGTTTGTGACACTCTGGGCTGGTCTGTGACATCCTGGGCTGGTTTGTGGCACCCTGGGCTGGTCTGTGACACCCTGGGCTGGTCTGTGGCACCCCAGAATGGTTCATGGCACCCTGGGCTGGTCTGTGGCACCCTGGGCTGGTCTGTGACACCCTGGGCTGGTCTGTGGCACCCCAGAATGGTTCATGGCACCCTGGGCTGGTCTGTGGCACCCTGGGCTGGTCTGTGACACCCTGGGCTGGTCTGTGGCACCCTGGGCTGGTCTGTGACACCCTGGGCTGGTCTGTGGCACCCTGGGCTGGTCTGTGACACCCTGGGCTGGTCTATGACACCCCGGGCTGGTCTGTGGCACTCCAGAATGGTTTGTGACACCCTGGGCTGGTTTGTGGCACCCTGGGCTGGTTTGTGGCACCCCAGAATGGTCTGTGACACCCTGGGCTGGTCTGTGGCACTCTGGGCTGGTCTGTGACACCCTGGACTGGTCTGTGACACCCTGGGCTGGTCCTGGGCTGGTTTGTGACACTCCAGGCTGGTTTGTGACATGGGCAGTGCCAAACCTCACCCGGGCAGCACTGCCAGGCCTGGCTCTGCCCAGCTCCTGCTGTCCCCTGGGCCAGGATCTCTGTCCCCAGCTGGATTTTCAGACAGATAAACACAAGGACAGCACACTCAGGCTGTGGGACGTGGCCTGCCCTGAGCACAGCCACACTCCTGGCTCCCAGACCTGCCCAAGCTCCCTCCCTGCAGCACCCTTGGCCCAGGGAGGGACTCTGGTGGCTCCAGGTGACAATGGCCAGCTCAGGACGCCTTGAGTTTGAGCTTTCATGTTTTTCTGATTTTGTGCTGCCTGGGGGTGCAGCTCTGAGCCTCACAGCCAGTGCCAGTCAGGATTTCCCAAGGCATCAAGGACAGCCCAGCTGTGCCCTGATCTCCCAGGACAGCCACAAATTTGGGGAGAACCAGCAGGAAACAGAACTTGGCTCCTAAATGCAAGGATAACTCCATGAGATCCTGGTCTCACAGCACAGCCATAAATTTGGGGAGACTCAGCAGGAAACAAAACCTGGCTCCTAAAGGGAAGGATAACTCCATGAAATCCTGATCTCACAGGACAGCCACAAATTTGGGGATAATCAGTGGGAAACAGCACCTGGCTCCTAAAGGGAAGGATAACTCCATGAGATCCTGATCTCACAGAACAGCCACAAATTTGGGGATAATCAGTGGGAAACAGCACCTGGCTCCTAAAGGGAAGGATAACTCCATGAGATCCTGATCTCACAGCACAGCCATGGATTTGGGGAGAATCAGTGGGAAACACCACCTGGCTCCTAAAGGGAAGGATAACTCCATGACATCCTGATCTCACAGAACAGCCAGGAATTTGGGGAGAATCAGTGGGAAACACCACCTGGCTCCTAAAGGGAAGGATAACTCCATGAGATCAGGCAGCAGGGAAAGCAGGAAAAAAAAGCTCTCAGATCTGCAAACAGACAAGGAGATTTTACAGATCTTTTAGCAGAAATAATTCAGCTGTCTCTCCAAACCAGGAGGTCAGCAGTGGGCATCAGCCCTCCCAGGGCACCCACAGCACGCTCAGGGATGGCTCCCAACGCCTCCTCCAGCCAGCACAGACCAGAGCAGCTCTGCCCCTCCTGCTCTGAGCTCCTGGGCAGCAGTGGGAAAGTCTTCCCAAGCCAGGAAACAAAAGAATTCCCACCCATCTTGTGGCACAGGCCACATCCCCGAGCTCTGAGGGACATGTGACACCGTGGCCTTGAGCTCCTGGCACAACAGGGCCTGCCAAGGCCAGTGGGTCTCAGACCCTGGGAATTGCAGCTGGAGGAGCTGGAATTGCTGTCCCTGAGGAGCCACATCCTTTGGGGATGGTTGGAAGAGGCCAGGCAGGGCAGATGGAGCCTCTCAGGCCTCCCAAGCCTGGCTTTGGTGGCTCCAGCTCCTGAGGAGATCCAGGAGACAACGCTGGGACTTCAGTTCTGGAGCTGCTGAGCCTGAAATGCAGCACAGCAAAGACCCAGAGCTGCCTCCCCAGCAGATCCTCAGCCCTCAGAGCTGCTTTGATTTGCACTCCATCTCCAGAGAGCCAGGCTGGCCTGAGGGGCAGATGGCCTCTGTGTGTGCTGGCAGAACAAAGACGTCCCCCTGCCACCCCCAGGGGGCTGAGCCGGGCTGGCAGGAGGCACCAGGGACCCCCCCAGCCCCCCGAGGTGCTGAGGAGCAGCTCCAGTTGGATGCTGGGCTCCGGAGCCAAGAGAGCAGGTGCCTGTTCTGCCTGCCAGCTCCTGGTGTGCTGGGAATGAGCTGCTCTGTGCTGTGATTCATTAATCACTCAGCGCTCAGGAAGGAAAGTCAGAGCTCTACACCAACATCTCCCCGAGCCTTACTCACTGCTGGGCTGAATTAAGGGTTTCAAACAGATGTTCACGGGTTGGGACAGGAACTCGGGGTGCAGAGGGAAGGGATGGCACAGAGGGGTTGGTTTGGGGTGCAGGGATGGAAAACAAAAGGGTCTCTGGACACTGAGAGGTCCCAAAACACGGGAGCTGCAACAAACCAGCACATCTTGGTGCTAAAGGCACCCAGAAACATCCACGTGTTGCTGAATCACTCCAGAGTGGGATAAGGCTGTGGGACAGCAGGCATGGAAGTCACAGGAGAGATGGCATCCTGCACAGGGACCCTCCAGAGCAAGGCCACCGCTCCTGGGGGCTGGCACCGAGGGGACAGAGCAGGGACAGGGCAGGGAAAACACAGGGACAACGCAGGGACAGGGACAAGGCAGGGACAGGGACAAGGCAGGGACAGCCACTTTCTCCTCCCTGCCGATGTCCAGGGCTCTGCTCCCCGGGGAGGGAGGCGTTTGCCCAGCCAGCAGAACCAGCCCAGCTGCCAGCCCAGCCCGAGCTGCCGGGACCAGCTCCAGCTCCAGCTCCAGCTCCAGCTCCAGCTCCAGCTCCAGCAGCGATGCTGTGGCTCAAGGAGAGCCCTGTGCCCTGACAGCCACTGCAGAGGCCACGGAAAAGCTGCATCCCCACGGCCCCCACAAGTTTCCAGAAAAGCCGAGGCGACGCTTCTCCCTCCCCGTGCCCTTCAGCCCGCCCGGCACCGCCGGCACCGAGCCCCGGTGTGCGGCACCGAGGGCAGGGGACAGGGCCAGCCCCGCTCTGCGGCGGCTCCCGGGGCTCCCGAGCTGCAGCTTTTCCCTTTTCCAACGGGATCTCGCCAGGACTTGGCAGAGGACAGGGAAGGAGGGCACAGGGATGCTGCCGGCCCCGGGGATGATGCAGAGAGAGCTGGGAAGGGCACCGGCTGCTCCGAACCTCCGCGAATGTTTGGGAACGGCGCCGCTTGTGCCAAAACCTTTGGGAACGGCGCCGGTGGTCCCCCCCTCCCCGGGATGGGGTGCGTGGTACCCCGAAAGCAAACTTGTGCTCCGGGGAGGGATCGCAGGAGCAGCGCCGGGAGTGATGGAGCGGCAGCTCCTCCGGGGGTCCCCCCATCATCCCCCGGTGACTTCTCCGGTGTCACCCCATCCCCGGTGACCCCTCCGCTGTGCTCCCATCCCCGGTGACCCCTCCGCTGTGCCCCCACGCCGTTATCCCCCCGCGGCTCCGAGCGCCCCGGCCCTGCCCGGGAAGACGGACAAGGAGAGCGAGAGGAGGAAGAAGAGGGAGAGAGAGGAAGAGGCAGCCGGAGAGGAAGAGCAGAGGAGGTGCGGGCGGCAGGGCCGTGCCCCGGCGGTACTCACGGCTCCGGGGCGGCCACGGCCCAAGCCGGGGGATGCTGCGGCTGCCCGCTACACCCGCACCGCTGCCGCCGGCCCCGCGCCGGGGATTCGGGGCGGGCCGGGGGCGGGCAGGTGCTCGGCGGCGGCGGCGGCCGCTCCTCCTGGAGCCGGGGCGGCCCCGCGGCTGCGGCTTCCTCCGTCACCCGGAATAACCCCGAGGCGCGGCAGGCGCGGGAGGCGCGGCCCGGCCCCGCACGTGTGTCCGTGAGCGGGCCCAGCGCACCGAACCCAGCGGCACCGGCCCCGCTGCGGGCCCGGCACCGGCACCGGCACCGGGGGCGGGGCCAGGGGCGGGGCTGAACGGGAGAAAGGGGCGGGGGCTGTCCTCATCACCCCGCCCCCCGGGGCTGCGCGCCGCACAAAGGGTGAAAGGGGCGGGGTTAATGCGGGGGGCGTGGTCAATGATGGGTGGGCGTGGCCTGAGCGGGGTGTTCCAAAATAATTTAGGCAGGAAAAGATTTTTGGGGTCATTGAGGACAAGTTGGGACTGATCCCCATCTTACCTCTAGGAGTTCCTTTACTGAGCGGGGTGTTCCGAAATAATTTAGGCAGGAAAAGATTTTTGGGGTCATTGAGGACAAGCTGGGACTGATCCCCATCTTACCTCTAGGAGTTCCTTTACTGAGTGGGGTGTCCTGAAATAATTTAGGCAGGAAAAGACTTTTTGGGATCATCGAGGTCAAGCTGGGACTGATCCCCTCCTTGTCACCAGCCACTCTAGGAATTCCTTTACTGAGCGGGTAATTTAGGCAGGAAAAGACTTTTGGGGTCATCGAGGACAAGTTGGGACTGATCTCCTCCTTGTCACCAGCCACTTCTAGGAATTCCTTTACTGAGCGGGGTGTTCCAAAATAATTAAGGCAGGAAAAAACTTTTTGGGATCGTCGAGGCCAAGCTGGGACGGATCCCCATCTTACCTCTAGGAGTTCCTTTACGGAGCGGGGTGTCCTGAAATAATTTAGGCTGGAAAAGACGTTTTGGGATCATCGAGGACAAGTTGGGACTGATCCCCTCCTTGTCACCAGCCCAGAGCACCGAGTGCCACCTCTAGTAGTTCCTTTACTGAGCGGGGTGTCCTGAAATAATTTAGGCAGGAAAAGACTTTTTGGGATCATCGAGGTCAAGCTGGGACTGATCCCCACCTTGTCACAGCCACCTCCAGGAGTTCCTTTACTGAGTGGGTAATTTAGGCAGGAAAAGACTTTTGGGGTCATCGAGGACAAGTTGGGACTGATCCCCTCCTTGTCACCAGCCACTTCTAGGAATTCCTTTACTGAGCGGGGTGTTCTGAAATAATTTAGGCTGGAAAAGACGTTTTGGGATCATCAAGGCCAAGCTGGGACCAATCCCCTCCTTGTTATCAGCCCAGAGCTGGTGTCACCTCCAGGAGGTCCTTTACACCTCCTTGGGCACTCCAACACCTCGCTGTTCAAGGCCTGGTCACCCTTACCATGCAGAAATTCCTGCTGATGTCCAACCTCAAACCAGGCCTGGCACAGTTTAAAACTCTCCTGGTGTCCTGTTGGTTTGTACGTGGAAGAGACTGACCACTGCTTTGCTACAGCCTCCTGTCAGGTTTTTGGGGAGATGGAGAAGGTCCCCCCCGAGCCTCCTTTTCTCCAGGCTCGGCTCCTTAAGCCGCTGCTCATAGGATGTGTGGTACAGACCCTTCCCCTGCTTCACTCCCCTTCCTCGGACACACTGCAGCCCTCAGTGTCCTTCCAGTGGGCACATTGAACCCCAGTATCCTTCCAGTGTCACACTGAACCCCAATATCCTTCCATTAGACACACTGAACCCCGATATCCTTTCATTAGACACACTGAACCCCAATATCCTTCCATTAGACACACTGAACCCCAATATCCTTCCATTAGACACACTGAACCCCAATATCCTTCCAATGGACACATTGAACCCCGATATCCTTCCATTAGACACACTGAACCCCAATATCCTTCCATTAGACACACTGAACCCCAATACCCTTCCAGTGGACACACTGAACCCCGATATCCTTTCATTAGACACACTGAACCCCAATATCCTTCCATTAGACACACTGAACCCCAATATCCTTCCAATGGACACATTGAACCCCGATATCCTTCCATTAGACACACTGAACCCCAGTATCCTTCCAGTGGACACACTGAACCCCAATATCCTTCCAGTGAACACACTGAACCCCAATATCCTTCCATTAGACACACTGAACCCCAGTATCCTTCCAGTGGACACCCTGCAGCCCCTCAATGCCCTTCCAGTGAACACCCTACAGCCCCTCAATGCCCTCCCCGAACTGAGCGGCCCAGAACCGGACACAGCACTCGAGGCACGGCCTCTGCAGTGCGGGAAGGGCGATAATCCCTTCCGTGACCCCGCGGGCCGCACTATTCCCGATTCCAGCCGGGAATGTCCGGGACCGCGGGATCGGCGGCGGGGCGGGGCGAGCACCGCGGGGCGGGGTCAGGGGCGTTATGGGGGCGTGGTTAAACATGACAATGAGCTCATTTACATAATTGTGGGCGTGGCCTCACGCCCCCGCCCCCGCCGCGGTGCACGCCGGGAGCGGAAGCGGCGGCCGCGTGAAGGAGGCAGCATGGCGGCCCCCGGCCGGAGGTGAGCGCCGCGCCGGGAGGAGCTTTCCTCCTCACACGCTGCTTTCCCCCCTCACACGCGCCTTTCCCCTCTCGCACGCTGCTTTCCCTCTCACACGCTGCTTTCCCCTCACACGCTTTTCTTCCTCACACGCCGCATTTCCCCTTCACACGCCGCTTTTCCTCTCACTATTTTCTCCCCCACACGCTGCTTTTCCCCCTCACACGCTTT
This sequence comes from Acrocephalus arundinaceus, assembly GCA_021534815.1. NCBI lineage: Eukaryota > Metazoa > Chordata > Aves > Passeriformes > Sylviidae > Acrocephalus > Acrocephalus arundinaceus. Next base: position 62,904 of record JAJEOU010001547.1, read on the forward strand.
TCCCCTCACGCTTTTCCCCCTCACACGCTGCTTTCCCCCTCTCACTCCTTTTCCCCTTTACACCCTGCTTTTCCCCTCACGCTTTTCTCCCCCACGCTTTTTTCTCCCTCACACGCTGCTTTCCCCCTCTCACTCCTTTTCCCCCTCACACGCCGCTTTTCCTCTCACGCTTTTCCCCCTCACACGCTGCCTTTCCCCTCACTCTTTTCCCCCTCACACGCTTTTTTCTCCCTCACACACTCCTTTCCCCCCTCACACGCGTTTCTCCCCCCTTAGGAAGCTGGCGGAGCTGAGCCTGGATGAGTTCCTCGCTGCCGGCTCGGACTCGGAGCCTGACGGCGGCTGGGAGGAGGAGGAGGAGGAGGAGAAGGATGAAGGCGGCCGGACCCTTAACGGAGCTGCGAGGCAGCGGCGGCCGAGCGGGAAGGCGGCCCAGGGGCTGCAGGCACGGCCGGGCAGGTGAGGGGCGGCTGGGGAGGCTCAGCCTGGAGAAAAGGAGCTCAGGAAGGAAATTTGTGCTTCCCACAACTCCCTGACAGGAGGGGACAGCGCCAGGTGGGGCTCTGCTCCCAGAAAACAGGGACAGGAGGAGAGGGAACAGCCTCAGGTGCACCAGGGGAGGCTCAGGGTGGACAGCAGAAGGAATTTCTCCATGGAAAGGGTGACCAGGCATTGTTAGGGGCTGCCCAGGGAAATGGGGCAGTCCCCATCCCTGGAGCAATTCTGGGGAGCTTGCAAACAAACTTGTGATGGTTTTTCCAGGTGTTTTCATCTGTCCCAGTGCAGTCTGGTATCTTGCTATCGAAATTTTTTAATCCTTGACAAAACGTTTTTCTTACAGCAGAACTTTGAGCAGTGAATAAACAATTAACCCTGTCCCAGCAGGAAGAAGGGGAAGGCAGCAGAACACAAGGACCAGCTCTCCAGGCTGAAGGACAGAGATCCTGAGTTTTATAAGTTCCTGGAGGAGAACGACCGCAAGCTGCTGGATTTTGATGCCTCGGACAGCTCTGAGGAGGAGGAGGCTCTGCACAGACCCCCTGACACCCTCGAGGTACCTGCCTGGCACTGCTGAACCCAATTCCATGTGGAATGGAATGATTTGGGTTGGAAAGTGCCTTAAAACTCCTCCAATTCCAACCCCAACACCTCCCACTGTCCCAGGGTGCTCCCAGCCCTGTCCAGCCTGGCCTGGGACACTGCCAGGGATGGAGCAGCCACAGCTGCTCTGGGCACCTTGTGCCAGGGCCTGCCCACCCTCACAGGGAGGAATTTATTCCCAATATCCCATCCAAACCATTCCTGCTTTCCACAGGGTGCTGGGAATAATAAATCAGCCCTGCCTGCCTCCCTCCTGAGCTCAGTGAAAGAGCTGGGGCCAGGCAGGAGCTGTGGAAACCTTTCCTCAGCCCCTCCTGCTGATCTCTCTAGGAAGCCAGTGACGAGGATGATGATGATGAAGACGAAGAGCAAGAAAAAGTCAAAAAGAAGAAAGTTTCCCTCATCCATGTCAGCTTGAAGATGGTGGAGGAGTGGAAGAAAGGTGCCCAGGTGAGCAGGGAGTTGGAGCACAGAGCACTGCAGCGTTCTCCTCCCTGCCTATAAAAGGCCAGATTTGTTAATCTGGCACAGAATTTATGTCCCAAGCCCCCCAGAGCTCTTGTGCCTTCAGCATGATTTTGTCATTTCTCTGGGGCTGCAAATCTGAGTGTTTCCATTCCATCTGAGGCAGAAGCTGCAGAAATGTGGCTCAGAAGAGGCCAGAATGATCAATTTTGGATTTTTCACCTTCTTTGGCAGCTCCAGGAGCTTTCTTAGTCACATATTTAGCAGTGATGGAATAGCTGGGGGAATGAAGCTTGAACTGGAAGTTGCTTGCAGCTAATTAATTCCTTCTCAAGCCTCAGCAATTAAAAACCAGTTTTAGATAAGGTGAAGGCAACTGAATTTGTTAACCCTGCCCTGATGCTTGAGGATGGAGCTCTTTTTGCCACCATCGAAGTTCCAGTGAATTCCAGTACTCCTGTCCCAGTGAGGAGCTTCAGAGTTTTGGGAGATTCCCTTCCTTCTCCTCCTCAGCAACCCCTTTTCTTCTTTCTTTCTTTCCCCAGAGGAATCTCACCCCAAAACTCTTCCATGAAATCACCCAAGCCTACAAGGCAGCCGTGGCCACCACCAAAGGTGACAGTGGTGGGGACCCCAGCAAGTTCCAGGTGTCTGACACTGCAGGTGAGGGAAGGGAAATCACCTGGGGGGGTTTAATTCAGCCTTTCACTTCATTAAGGAGCTTATCTTATCTGCTCTGGGATCTTTGCTTTCAAGGGTAGGTTTTTCCTTCTAATCCTAGATAAAAATTTTGGATATAAACCAAACTGGAGGTTTCCAGAAGGAAATGCAGGAGTTCTGCCGTGGAAATTCCTGGCTTCAGTTCCTCAGGGACCTCTTTTCCCGTGAGGAAAACCAGGAATTCATGGGGAATCACTCACAAACGCTTTCCTGGCTTTTGTTTCACCCAGTGTTCAATGCCCTGGTGTCCTTCTGCATCCGGGACCTCTTCGTGCACCTGAACAAGCTGCTGCACCCCAAAGCCCCCAAGAACAAACACAAGTGAGTCTGGGGTGGGTTTGGGACCTTCAGGGAAGCTGCTGGGGATTTTTAGAGCTGCCTCTGACCCCAGAGGTGCCAGCCCTTCCCAAACATCAGTGCCTGATGATGCTCACAGGGCTCTCCTTTTCTTTCCCACATTGTGTCCCCTCAAATATCAAACTCCAGGAGTCTCCAGAGGTTGTGTGGCTTCAGGAAGGGCTGGAATTCCCTGTGCTTGCCCTCAGGGGACAGTTCAGCCTCTGGAAATTGGTTTTCAGAGGGAGGGACCAACCTTCCTCACCAGTGTGTGACCCCAGCTCACACTTTGCAGGCAGTTGTTGGTGTAAGGAATTGATCTCACTGCTCATTTTGCTGCTGAAATCTGATTTATTTTGGGGTTTTTTTAAAGCTAAACCCAAGTCTTGCTCCTTTCCAGAATGGTTCTCCCTTCCACCAGCCCCCTCTGGGGAAAGCTACGACTGGACATCAAAGTTTATCTTGGCTGTACCATACAGGTAAGAAATGTCATCATTTTCTGTTTGTGGGGTCAATTATATATAAAATATGTATATAAATATATATATAATTATATACATTATATATAAATTTATGTATCTATATATGTATATAAATATATATTATATATAAATTTATGTATCTAATATATAATACGTATATAATTATATATATTATATATAAATTTATGTATCTATATAATAGATAAAATATATTAAAATATATAAAATTGTATATTTTAGTATATAATCTTATGTGTTTATATAATATATAAGATATATAAAATTATTTATATATTATATAAACACAAGATTATATACTAAATATGTATGTTTTATATATAATATATTTATGTATTTATATATATATTTATATATAAAATATGTATATAAATATATATAATTATATATTATATATAAATTTATGTATCTATAATATATAAAATATATTAAAATATATAAAATCATATATTTTAGTATATACTCTTATGTGTTTATATAATATATAAAATATATAAAATTATATATTATACAAACACATAAGATTATATACTAAATATATATATAATATAATATAATATATTTTTATATATATAATATATAAATTACATACATTTTTATGTATATATAATGTATAATATATAATTATATATATTATATATATAACTAATATATAATTATATATAATATATGAATTTATGTATTCATATATAAGGAAATACATATTTATTTATCTCCTAATAAATATTTATGATATTTTGGAGTGAGGCAGATGGGATTTGCCCCTCTGAGATTTCTGTTCATTGTTTCCCTGTCTCATTTTGGAATTATCTGGTCCAATTAATGATTTGGAGGTTCAGAGGATGCTTGGGTCAGAATAGGTATAAGGCAGCAAAGAGAGGTTGAATTAACATTCTGGCAGCTCTCTGTGTTTTAATTTGTCTGGCAGATTAATATTTAATGGGCTTTTAAGTAGTTTGCAGTCTGTGTTGCTGCGTCCTGCATCATTAATTCATTTTTGGTGCTGTGATCTCTCCACTGAGGTAAATTCTGAGATGTTCTGTTGGTGACCTCACACGTGGCATCCCTGACTATGATAATGTCCCATCCATCCCGAATTTCTGCTCTTTCAGAGACAATTTGTGGATTGTTTTTGAAGAAACTCCTACCCCCACTTCATTTTTTATAATTTTTTTGGAGATTGCTTCATCAGCATCCCCAAATTGGAATATTAAAACTAAACCAACACTGATTTTTCAGCAGCTGAGGGAAGGAATACCAGGAGAGACAACCCAAGAGCTGCTGTCCCTCAGCTGGGAGCTGGCACAATGACTTAGCAAAAAGAGAATTTGATCAGGAGAGCTTTCCTTTTTTTATTTTTTTTTTATTTTTCCCTCAAGCTGTGGTGCTTCTCTCCAGCAGCAGAGGATTGCAGGCAAGGAAAAGCTGGGAATGCAGTCCCTGGGAGCAATCCCAGCTCCTGGGCTGACTCCTCAGAGCCCTCTGAGTGCATTCTTTGGCACAAATTTCTGAACAAAACCTTCTCCTTTTGGTGTCTGAGGAACTTGGCAAAGCCTGCTCAGCCCGGAATCTTTGCAGAGCAAGGAGGAGGAGGCAAATTAAACGTGGACAAAATGCCTGTGCTGCTTCCAGCAGCTGGGACTGCACCAGGCAGAGCCTCTCTCAGAGCAGCTGGAGCTCACCTCAGGTTTGTCTGCAGTGAGCTGAGCTGAGCAAGCTGCAAACACCAAAAATTTGTTCTGCACATTTTGTCAAAGCCTCTCCTTGAGGGAGATTTGACCCAAATACCCAAAATCCCCCTCAGAAGGGGGATGCAGGCTTGGAGTTGCTTTTTTCTCCTCACCTGTGCTGCACTTTCCATCTTGGACACCTTTTTCCACTCTGAGGCTGCTGTTTGCAGCCTCACAAATCCTGGAGGGACCCGGTGTGCTGCACTTTCCATCTTGGACACCTTTTTCCACTCTGAGGCTGCTGTTTGCAGCCTCACAAACCCTGGAGGGACCCGGTGTGCTGCACTTTTCATCTTAGACACCTTTTTCCACTCTGAGGCTGCTGTTTGCAGCCTCACAAACCCTGGAGGGACCCAGGTGTGAGGTGGAGGGTCACCTGGTGTGCTGCCAGCCAGCTCAGGTGACATTTCCTCCTGCAGGCTGAGGGGGAATGTGCACCCAGGTGACATTTTTGGTGTCCTGCACTGCAGATAAACTGAGACTTTGCAGTGCCCACAGGGGAGGAGCCGTGTGATGAGCTCAGGGTCCATCAGCCATGCAGGGTGCCTGAGCTCCCATTTTCATGCTGCTGGGCCTGCAGGGCAGCTCTGTCACCTGCCCTGTGCCTGTCCCTGATCCAGCTGCTGGGATTCCATCAGCTCCTCCCTGAGGAGCAGCAGCTGGCAGAGGGAAGGTGATGATCCCTGCCTGCCAACTGTGCTGTTCTGTTCTCCTCCACAGCTGCTGTCGTGCCTGACAGAGGCCTCGGTGGGTGCAGCAGTCCTGCAGCACGTGAACTCCACAGTCCCATATTACCTGTCCTTCCCAAAGCAGTGCCGGGCCCTGCTCAAGGTAAGGGGATCTGAGAGGCTTTTCCCCCCTTCAGCTGAGCTTTTTGTGGTGTTTGGGCTGGATCCCCTGGCAGTTCAGTGCCTGGTGGTGTTCCCTTGTTTGCTGCTGTTCCTGGAGGAGATTCCTGCCCCTCCCCAGGTGCCACGGGGTGATGCCAGGCCGAGGTGAGCCTGTGGGTGGCTCTGTTTGTAGCTGCTGCTCCCCGGGGAGGTGTTTTGGGAAGCTGCTTCCTCCTCCCAGATGGAGGAAAGGCTGCCAGGCCCTGGGAATGTCTGTCGGGGAGCTGGGGGTGGAATGTTTGTGTGGCAGCTCAGTCACAACTGCTGAGCACTGAGCAACAACACAGGAGGTGTGGGGGAGACACCCAGGGCAGCAGGGTGGGAACTGCAAGGCACTTCGATGCCTTTGGTGGTGGAAATGACTGGAAATGGTGGTGGGGAGGGCTGGGAGGCTGCACACCTCACAGCTGAGGGTGCTGCAGGCATTTCTGAGGCTTTTCCAGCCCTCCCTGTGCTGTGCACCACCTTGGTGCAGGTGAGGTGACTGGTTTGGGGGGCACCAGGTGAGCCTGGTCACTCAGGAGAGTTCAGGTGAGTATTTAAGCACACAAATAAAAGTTTTGTGGTTTTTTAGAGGTGCTGGTTTTGGACAGGTTCCTTTTTTCATCATGAAAACATCAGCCCTGGCTGTTGTGTGGTGTCCTGGTGAGAGTGTGAGGACAGAGGGGCTGCCAGTGACTGACAGTACATTGTCACCCCTGTGTCACCCCTGTGTCACCCCTGTGTCACCCCTGTGTCACCCCTGTGTCACCCCTGTGTCACCCCTGTGTCACCCCTGTGTCACCCCTGTGTCACCCCTGTGTCACCCCTGTGTCACCTGCCTCATGGCTGCCTTCTTGCTGGGAGAGAAGGAGGTTCAGGACTGTCTGTGGTCAGCAAGGAGCTCCTTGTCCCTTCTCTCACCTGTCCCTGTTTTGTCCCTTCTCCCACCTGTCCCTGGTTTGTCCCTTCTCTCACCTGTCCCTGTTTTTTGTCCCTTCTCCCACCTGTCCCTGGTTTGTCCCTTCTCTCACCTGTCCCTGTTTTTTGTCCCTTCTCTCACCTGTCCCTGTTTTTTGTCCCTTCTCTCACCTGTCCCTGTTTTTTGTCCCTTCTCTCACCTGTCCCTGTTTTTTGTCCCTTCTCTCACCTGTCCCTGTTTTTTGTCCCTTCTCTCACCTGTCCCTGTTTTTTGTCCCTTCTCTCACCTGTCCCTGTTTTTTGTCCCTTCTCTCACCTGTCCCTGCTTTGTCCCTTCTCTCACCTGTCCCTGCTTTGTCCCTTCTCTCACCTGTCCCTGCTTTGTCCCTTCTCTCACCTGTCCCTGCTTTGTCCCTTCTCCCACCTGTCCCTGCTTTGTCCCTTCTCTCACCTGTCCCTGCTTTGTCCCTTCTCTCACCTGTCCCTGCTTTGTCCCTTCTCTCACCTGTCCCTGTTTTTTGTCCCTTCTCTCACCTGTCCCTGTTTTATCCCTTCTCTCACCTGTCCCTGTTTTATCCCTTCTCTCACCCGTCCCTGTTTTATCCCTTCTCTCACCTGTCCCTGCTTTGTCCCTTCTCTCAGCTGTCCCTGTTTTGTCCCTTCTCTCACCTGTCCCTGTTTTTTGTCCCTTCTCTCACCTGTCCCTGTTTTATCCCTTCTCTCACCCGTCCCTGTTTTGTCCCTTCTCTCACCCGTCCCTGTTTTGTCCCTTCTCTCACCCGTCCCTGGTTTGTCCCTTCTCTCACCTGTCCCTGGTTTGTCCCTTCTCTCACCCGTCCCTGTTTTGTCCCTTCTCCCACCTGTCCCTGCTTTTTGTCCCTTCTCTCACCTGGCCCTGTTTTTTATCCCTTCTCTCACCTGTCCCTGGTTTGTCCCTTCTCTCAGCTGTCCCTGGTTTGTCCCTTCTCTCAGCTGTCCCTGGTTTGTCCCTTCTCTCAGCTGTCCCTGGTTTGTCCCTTCTCTCAGCTGTCCCTGGTTTGTCCCTTCTCTCAGCTGTCCCTGGTTTGTCCCTTCTCTCAGCTGTCCCTGGTTTGTCCCTTCTCTCAGCTGTCCCTGTTTTTTGTCCCTTCTCTCACCTGGCCCTGTTTTGTCCCTTCTCTCACCTGTCCCTGTTTTTTGTCCCTTCTCTCACTTATCTCTGTTTTGTCCCTTCTCTCAGCTGTCCCTGTTTTGTCCCTTCTCTCACCTGGCCCTGTTTTTTGTCCCAGCAAACCATCACTCTCTGGAGCACAGGGGAGGAGACAGTCAGAGTCCTGGCCTTCCTGGTGCTGAACAAGATCTGCAGGTACAAGAAGGAGGTTTACCTCAGCCCCCTGCTCAAGGTGAGATCTGCACCTTTCCTTCCTCAGAGCCTTGAGCTGGTGCTGGAGGTGATGCTGGCAGCCTCCAGAAAACCAAACTGGGCAGAAATTCTGTCAGGGCAGGGGGATTCCTGCCTCCCACTGCTGCCCTTCCTGCTGGGGGCACAGAGGCTGAGCAGGGGAGGCCTCTGGTGCCTGATGAATTCATCTCCCAGGTTCCCATCCTCCTGAGCTGCTCTGCCCTTTCAGCTGAGTCCCCAGGTGTATTTTCCTGCCATGGTGGCACCTGAGCAGGAGAGCTGTGCCCAGCCATCCCCACGTGTGCCTCAGACCCTCCTGCAGCCTTGTCCTCTTGCTCCAAGCACTGGTGGGGACATCTCCAAGCTAAGCACACTCCTGTCTCCCCTAGAGAACCCCTCCTTGCTGGGGAAGGGTTTTTTTTCCCCTCTCCTAGGGAGAAATGTGTGGAGAGGAGGAATTGCAGTGACCTCCTCAGGCTTTGGTGGTGTCTTTGGTTGTTGGAGCACCTGGGAGTTGTCTGTGCTAAAATTTTGGCCAGGAAAGAGTAAAAAATGGAAGTTTTGGGATGAGATAGTTGTGGCCTCTGAAAGGAGCCCATTCAAGGGTGTTCCTCTTGCTGGGGAAGGGTTTTTATTCCCCTCTCCTAGGAGGAAGTGTGTGAAGAGGAGGAATTGCAGTGACCTCCTCAGGTTTTTATGGTGTCTTTGGTTGTTGGAGCACCTGGGAGCTGTCTGTGCTAAAATTTTGACCAGGAATGAGGAGAAAATGGAAGTTTTGGGATGAGATAGTTGTGGCCTTGCAGGATCCTCTGAGAAAGGCTGGATTCTTCCTTTCTCTGATAAAAACAACACTTCAGCCCTGGTTTGGACACACCTGTGAAGGGACAGAAGACTCCAAAAATGCTTTTTACTCTATTTAACACACTGCTTTTCTCCTCCTTTTTCCCCTGACAGCAAATGTACATTGCCTTTGTGAAGAACTCCAGGTTCACCTCTCCCAACGTGCTGCCCATGATCAACTTCATGCAGCGCACACTGACAGAGATGTTTGCCCTGGACACCCACACCTCCTACCAGCACACCTTCATCTACATCCGCCAGCTGGCCATCCACCTGCGCAGTGCCATGACCCTCAGGAAGAAGGTGGGCACCCCTCCTGGCTGGGGAAGGGGATTTTTCCCTTTTTCTAGGAGGAAATGTGTGGAGAAGAGGAATTGCAGTGACCTCCTCAGCCTTTGGTGGTTGTTGGGGCTCCAGGGAACAGCTGGAAATTGTCTGTGTTAAAATTTCAGCCAGGAAGGAGGGGAAAATGGAAGTTTTGGGGTGAGATAGTTGTGGCCTCTGATAGGAGCCCATCCACCTGTGCAGTGCCATGGCCCTCAGGAAGAAGGTGGGCACCCCTCCTGGCTGGGGAAGGGGAGTTTTATCCCCTCTCCTAGGAGGAAATGTGTGGAAAGGAGGAATTGCACTGAGCTCCTCAAGCTTTGATGATGTCGTTGGTTGTTGGAGCACCTGGGAGTTGTCTGTGGTGAAATTTCAGCCAGGAAGGAGGGGAAAATGGAAGTTTTGGGGTGAGCTGATTATGGCCTCTGAAAGGAGCCCATCCAAGGGCCTTCCTCTTGCTGGGGAAGGTTTTTCCCCCCTGTCCTAGGAGGAAATGTGTGGAGAAGAGGAATTGCAGTGAGTTCTGCAGGTTTTGGTGGTGCCTTTGTTTGTTGAGGCTCCCAGGGAGTTGTCTCTCCTAAAATTTCAGCCAGGAAGGAGGAGAAAATGGAAGTTTTGGGGTGAGCTGATTGTGGCCTCTGAAAGAAGGGATCCACCTGCGCAGTGCCATGACCCTCAGGAAGAAGGTGGGCACCCCTCCTTGCTGGGGAAGGGGATTTTTCCCTTTTTCTAGGAGGAAATGTGTGGAGAAGAGGAATTGCAGTGACCTCCTCAGCCTTTGGTGGTTGTTGGGGCTCCAGGGAACAGCTGGAAATTGTCTGTGTTAAAATTTCAGCCAGGAAGGAGGGGAAAATGGAAGTTTTGGGGTGAGATAGTTGTGACCTCTGATAGGAGCCCATCCACCTGTGCAGTGCCATGACCCTCAGGAAGAAGGTGGGCACCCCTCCTGGCTGGGGAAGGGGATTTTTCCCTTTTTCTAGGAGGAAATGTGTGGAGAAGAGGAATTGCAGTGACCTCCTCAGCCTTTGGTGGTTGTTGGGGCTCCAAGGAGCACCTGGGAGTTGTCTGTGGTGAAGTTTCGACCAGGAATGAGGAGAAAATGGAAGTTTTGGGGTGAGATGGTTGTGACCTCTGAAAGGAGCCCATCCAAGGGTGTTGCCCTTGCTGGGGAAGGGGTTTTTTCCCCCCTCTCATGTGTGGAGAGGAGGAATTGCAGTGAGCTCTGCAGGTTTTGGTGGTGCCTTTGTTTGTTGAGGCTCCCAGGGAGTTGTCTCTCCTAAAATTTCGGCCAGGAAGGAGGAGAAAATGGAAGTTTTGGGGTGAGGTAGTTGTGGCCTCTGAAAGGAGCCCATCCAAGGGTGTTCCCCTTGCTGGGGAAGGGGTTTTTTCCCCCCTCTCATGTGTGGAGAGGAGGAATTGCAGTGAGCTCTGCAGGTTTTGGTGGTGCCTTTGTTTGTTGAGGCTCCCAGGGAGTTGTCTCTCCTAAAATTTCAGCCAGGAAGGAGGAGAAAATGGAAGTTTTGGGGTGAGCTGGTTGTGGCCTCTGAAAGAAGGGATCCACCTGTGCAGTGCCATGGCCCTCAGGAAGAAGGTGGGCACCCCTCCTGGCTGGGGAAGGGGATTTTTCCCTTTTTCTAGGAGGAAATGTGTGGAGAGGAGGAATTGCAGTGAGCTCTGCAGGTTTTGGTGGTGTCTTTGGTTGTTGGGGCACCTGAGAATTGTCTCTCCTAAAATTTTGGCCAGGAAGGAGGGAAAAATGGAAGTTTTGGGGTGAGCTGATTATGGCCTCTGAAAGGAGCCCATCCAAGGGCTTTCCTCTTGCTGGGGAAGGGTTTTTTTTCCCCTCTCCTAGGAGGAAATGTGTGGAGAAGAGGAATTGCAGTGACCTCCTCAGCCTTTGGTGGTTGTTGGGGCTCCAAGGAACACCTGGGAGTTGTCTGTGGTGAAATTTCGACCAGGAATGAGGAGAAAATGGAAGTTTTGGGGTGAGGTAGTTGTGGCCTCTAAAAGGAGCCCACCCAAGGGCCTTCCTCTTGCTGGGGAAGGGTTTTTTTATCCCCTTCTCCTAGGAGGAAATGTGTGGAGAGGAGGAATTGCACTGAGCTCTGCAGGTTTTGGTGGTGTCTTTGGTTGTTGGGGCACCTGAGAATTGTCTCTCCTAAAATTTCGGCCAGGAAGGAGGGAAAAATGGAAGTTTTGGGGTGAGCTGATTATGGCCTCTGAAAGGAGCCCATCCAAGGGCTTTCCTCTTGCTGGGGAAGGGTTTTTTTTCCCCTCTCCTAGGAGGAAATGTGTGGAGAGGAGGAATTGCAGTGACCTCCTCAGCCTTTGGTGGTTGTTGGGGCTCCAAGGAGCACCTGGGAGTTGTCTGTGGTGAAGTTTCGACCAGGAATGAGGGGAAAATGGAAGTTTTGGGGTGAGATGGTTGTGACCTCTGAAAGGAGCCCATCCAAGGGTGTTCCTCTTGCTGGGGAAGGGGTTTTTCCCCTTCTCATGTGTGGAGAGGAGGAATTGCACTGAGCTCTGCAGGTTTTGGTGGTGCCTTTGTTTGTTGAGGCTCCCAGGGAGTTGTCTCTCCTAAAATTTCAGCCAGGAAGGAGGAGAAAATGGAAGTTTTGGGGTGAGATGGTTGTGACCTCTGAAAGGAGCCCATCCAAGGGTGTTCCCCTTGCTGGGGAAGGGTTTTTCCCCTTCTCATGTGTGGAGAGGAGGAATTGCACTGAGCTCTGCAGGCTTTGGTGGTGTCTCACCCATTGTTGGGGCTCTGGGAGTTGTCTGTGGTGAAATTTCAGCCAGGAAGGAGGAGAAAATGGAAGTTTTGGGGTGAGCTGATTGTGGCTTCTGAAAGGAGCCCATCCAAGGGTGTTCCTCTTGCTGGGGAAGGGTTTTTCCCCCCTCTCATGTGTGGAGAGGAGGAATTGCACTGAGCTCTGCAGGCTTTGGTGGTGTCTCACCCATTTTTGGGGCTCTGGGAGTTGTCTGTGGTGAAATTTCAGCCAGGAATGAGGAGAAAATGGAAGTTTTGGGGTGAGCTGATTGTGGCTTCTGAAAGGAGCCCATCCAAGGGTGTTCCCCTTGCTGGGGAAGGGGTTTTTCCCCCTCTCATGTGTGGAGAGGAGGAATTGCACTGAGCTCTGCAGGCTTTGGTGGTGTCTCACCCATTGTTGGGGCTCTGGGAGTTGTCTGTGGTGAAATTTCAGCCAGGAAGGAGGAGAAAATGGAAGCTTTAGGGTGATATAGTTGTGGCCTTGCCAGACTTGAAAGGAGCCTCTGAGAAAGTCTCCATCCAGCTGTTTCCACGGGGGGAATGCATTCACACTGACAGGAGGGTTAGGTTGGATACCAGGAGAAAATCCTTTTTCTGTGAGGGTGGGCAGTCCCTGGAATGGATTTCCCAGAGAAGCTGTGGCTGCCCCATCCCTCCAAGGCCAGGCTGGATGGAGCTCAGAGCAGCCTGGGATGGTGGGAGCTCTCCCTGCCCTTGGATCATCTTCAGGGTCCCTTGGAACCCAAACCCTCCTCAGGGTGGGAGCTGCTTCTCTCTCCCCACCTGGCAAGAGTTTGTGCTGCACTTTCCATCTTGGACACCATTTTTCCACTCTGAGGCTGCTGTTTGCAGCCTCTGTTCCAAAACCTGCAGGTCAAGCAGCTTAGGAGCCACCCTGGGGTGTTGCAGCTCCCCAGCAAAGTCCAAGTTAAAGGATTTAACTGAACAAAGCAGCTCAGACCTTTGGGGAGCAGCCCTGGCTCCAGCCACCTCCAGTCTGACCTGGGAAATCTGAGTCAGATTGCTAATCCTGGATTTGGTTCTGTTTAGCAAAACAGACCCCACAGATTATCTGTTCAGCTGCCCCCAAACAGGGCAGGGCTGGTGCCCAGCTAAATCTCCTGGCTGGTCAGACATGGGGATAAACAAGCAGAGATAAATGAAGTCTGGGCTGCAGATCCCCTAATTGGATTGCACTGGCTCCTTACACCCTCAGTTGTGGCCCAGACTGGAGCAAATCCATTTGATTTCACAGCTGGGCAGGGTGGTGGGACTGGAGATGGGAATGGCACCACCAAAATGTCCAAATGCAGGCACTAAGCCTGTTAAAATGGAGCTGTGATGGTGGTGGGAGGTGATTACAGAGCAGATTGCTGGTCTGTTGTGTGCAGGAGAAGCTGAGAAAAGCTTCCTGCTCCATCTCAGTGACCTGGGGAGAGCTGGCACAGCCCTGCCCTGCCCAGCTGTGCCTTGGCTGAAATCCCTGCTGCAAATTTGGCCCAGTGGCTGCAATTCAAGGATCCTGTCCCTGCCTCAGGACTTGTGCATCCTGCTTTCCATGCAGGAGAGATGGATTGGGCCCTGTGCATCCTGCTTTCCATGCAGGAGAGATGGATTGGGCCTTGTGCATCCTGCTTTCCATGCAGGAGAGATGAGCTGGGCCCTGTGCATCCTGCTTTCCATGCAGGAGAGATGAGCTGGGCCTTGTGCATCCTGCTTTCCATGCAGGAGAGATGAGCTGGGCCCTGTGCATCCTGCTTTCCATGCAGGAGAGATGAGCTGGGCCTTGTGCATCCTGCTTTCCATGCAGGAGAGATGGATTGGGCCCTGTGCATCCTGCTTTCCATGCAGGAGAGATGAGCTGGGCCTTGTGCATCCTGCTTTCCATGCAGGAGAGATGAGCTGGGCCCTGTGCATCCTGCTTTCCATGCAGGAGAGATGCATTGGGCCCTGTGCATCCTGCTTTCCATGCAGGAGAGATGCATTGGGCCTTGTGCATCCTGCTTTCCATGCAGGAGAGATGAGCTGGGCCTTGTGCATCCTGCTTTCCATGCAGGAGAGATGAGCTGAGCCCTGTGCATCCTGCTTTCCATGCAGGAGAGATGCATTGGGCCCTGTGCATCCTGCTTTCCATGCAGGAGAGATGCATTGGGCCTTGTGCATCCTGCTTTCCATGCAGGAGAGATGAGCTGGGCCTTGTGCATCCTGCTTTCCATGCAGGAGAGATGCATTGGGCCCTGTGCATCCTGCTTTCCATGCAGGAGAGATGAGCTGGGCCTTGTGCATCCTGCTTTCCATGCAGGAGAGATGCATTGGGCCCTGTGCATCCTGCTTTCCATGCAGGAGAGATGAGCTGGGCCCTGTGCATCCTGCTTTCCATGCAGGAGAGATGGATTGGCCTTGTGCATCCTGCTTTCCATGCAGGAGAGATGAGCTGGGCCTTGTGCATCCTGCTTTCCATGCAGGAGAGATGGATTGGGCCCTGTGCATCCTGCTTTCCATGCAGGAGAGATGAGCTGGGCCCTGTGCATCCTGCTTTCCATGCAGGAGAGATGGGCTGGGCCCTGTGCATCCTGCTTTCCATGCAGGAGAGATGGGCTGGGCCCTGTGCATCCTGCTTTCCATGCAGGAGAGATGAGCTGGGCCCTGTGCATCCTGCTTTCCATGCAGGAGAGATGGATTGGGCCTTGTGCATCCTGCTTTCCATGCAGGAGAGATGAGCTGGGCCTTGTGCATCCTGCTTTCCATACAGGAGAGATGAGCTGGGCCTTGTGCATCCTGCTTTCCATGCAGGAGAGATGGATTGGGCCTTGTGCATCCTGCTTTCCATGCAGGAGAGATGCATTGGGCCTTGTGCATCCTGCTTTCCATGCAGGAGAGATGGGCTGGGCCCTGTGCATCCTGCTTTCCATGCAGGAGAGATGCATTGGGCCTTGTGCATCCTGCTTTCCATGCAGGAGAGATGCATTGGGCCTTGTGCATCCTGCTTTCCATGCAGGAGAGATGGGCTGGGCCCTGTGCATCCTGCTTTCCATGCAGGAGAGATGGGCTGGGCCCTGTGCATCCTGCTTTCCATGCAGGAGAGATGGGCTGGGCCTTGTGCATCCTGCTTTCCATGCAGGAGAGATGCATTGGGCCTTGTGCATCCTGCTTTCCATGCAGGAGAGATGAGCTGGGCCTTGTGCATCCTGCTTTCCATGCAGGAGAGATGAGCTGGGCCCTGTGCATCCTGCTTTTCATGCAGGAGAGATGAGCTGGGCCCTGTGCATCCTGCTTTCCATGCAGGAGAGATGAGCTGGGCCTTGTGCATCCTGCTTTCCATGCAGGAGAGATGAGCTGGGCCTTGTGCATCCTGCTTTCCATGCAGGAGAGATGGATTGGGCCCTGTGCATCCTGCTTTCCATGCAGGAGAGATGGATTGGGCCCTGTGCATCCTGCTTTCCATGCAGGAGAGATGGATTGGGCCCTGTGCATCCTGCTTTCCATGCAGGAGAGATGAGCTGGGCCCTGTGCATCCTGCTTTCCATGCAGGAGAGATGGATTGGGCCTTGTGCATCCTGCTTTCCATGCAGGAGAGATGGGCTGGGCCCTGTGCATCCTGCTTTCCATGCAGGAGAGATGCATTGGGCCCTGTGCATCCTGCTTTCCATGCAGGAGAGATGCATTGGGCCTTGTGCATCCTGCTTTCCATGCAGGAGAGGTGGATTGGGCCCTGTGCATCCTGCTTTCCATGCAGGAGAGATGAGCTGGGCCTTGTGCATCCTGCTTTCCATGCAGGAGAGATGCATTGGGCCCTGTGCATCCTGCTTTCCATGCAGGAGAGATGGGCTGGGCCCTGTGCATCCTGCTTTCCATGCAGGAGAGATGCATTGGGCCCTGTGCATCCTGCTTTCCATGCAGGAGAGATGGATTGGGCCCTGTGCATCCTGCTTTCCATGCAGGAGAGATGGATTGGGCCTTGTGCATCCTGCTTTCCATGCAGGAGAGATGGATTGGGCCCTGTGCATCCTGCTTTCCATGCAGGAGAGATGAGCTGGGCCCTGTGCATCCTGCTTTCCATGCAGGAGAGATGGGCTGGGCCCTGTGCATCCTGCTTTCCATGCAGGAGAGATGGGCTGGGCCCTGTGCATCCTGCTTTCCATGCAGGAGAGATGCATTGGGCCCTGTGCATCCTGCTTTCCATGCAGGAGAGATGGATTGGGCCTTGTGCATCCTGCTTTCCATGCAGGAGAGATGAGCTGGGCCCTGTGCATCCTGCTTTCCATGCAGGAGAGATGAGCTGGGCCTTGTGCATCCTGCTTTCCATGCAGGAGAGATGGGCTGGGCCTTGTGCATCCTGCTTTCCATGCAGGAGAGATGAGCTGGGCCCTGTGCATCCTGCTTTCCATGCAGGAGAGATGAGCTGGGCCCTGTGCATCCTGCTTTCCATGCAGGAGAGATGCATTGGGCCTTGTGCATCCTGCTTTCCATGCAGGAGAGATGGGCTGGGCCCTGTGCATCCTGCTTTCCATGCAGGAGAGATGGATTGGGCCTTGTGCATCCTGCTTTCCATGCAGGAGAGATGAGCTGGGCCCTGTGCATCCTGCTTTCCATGCAGGAGAGATGCATTAGGCCTTGTGCATCCTGCTTTCCATGCAGGAGAGATGGATTGGGCCTTGTGCATCCTGCTTTCCATGCAGGAGAGATGCATTGGGCCCTGTGCATCCTGCTTTCCATGCAGGAGAGATGGGCTGGGCCTTGTGCATCCTGCTTTCCATGCAGGAGAGGTGAGCTGAGCCTTGAAAATCTGTAAAAAAACCCACAAGTGGTGGCTGAGGCACCTTGTGTTCTGCTGTGGGTTTGTTTGGGCAATACCTGCAGAGCCACAGAACTTTTTGGGAAGGATTTCCTTCAGGGAAGGAAAATTCAATCTGGCACTCAGAGCTGCTGCAGCAGCTGCCCAGAGTCCTGAAAACAACACCAGGTCCTGGCCTGGTGCAAGGCTGGGGCCATTCTGAGCCAGGCTGGGTCCTGTCCCTGCTGTCACAGTGTCACTGCTGGCCTGCTGCAGTGCTCTTGTTGATAACCAGAGCTTTGCAGCAGCTTTGCAGCTGCTCTGCTGCCTGCACTTCCACCCTGCAATGAAGCTGTCCTGGCTGGTGTCTTGCCCAAAAATGCTGGGCTGGTTTTGCTCCAGTGCTCAGCTCAGGGTTCCCCGTGCTTGGCCACCATCCCCAGTGCCTGCTGTGAGCCTGGGGACTCATCCTGCTCAAAGCAGCAACACCAGACTGGTTTTATTCACTTTTATCTCCTTCAGGCACTGGTGGTGCCCACTGAACCCTGGGAATGGCAGCTCCAGTGTTGTTATTCCTCCCTGGGCAGGGTGAGGTGCCACATTTTCAACTTTCTGCTTCATTTTTTTCCCTTTTCCTGCAGGAGAACTTCCAGTCAGTCTATAACTGGCAGTACATCCACTGCCTGTACTTCTGGTGTCGAGTTCTCAGCACCATCCACCCCAGTGAGGTCATGGAGCCCCTCATCTACCCCCTGACACAGGTCATTATTGGCTGTATCAAGTGAGTAGAACTCTTAAATTCTTTTTGTTCTGCTTTGTTGTGTCCTTTTACAGTTCTGTGATGTGGATTTGACCGTGGATGGTCTCAAAGCTGCTTTTAATTGAAATTTTCCAGCCTGAGGTGTGTGTGTGAGCAGCCATTCAGGTGGTGGCAGGGTTGTGGTGTGGGTTATTCTTCCCTCTTTGTGTAAGAAAAGTCTGTCTGAATAACCTGGGCAGATTATCCTTGTAAGTGCAAGGAAAATGATCTGCCTTGCTTTGGAAAATCCTCATCTCCAGCTCTGTAAATACAACTTAGGAGCTGCATTTTGGGTGCCTGTTTGCTGGGATTTGAACAAGTGGGACACAGTTGTTATTTTCAGGATGAGAACTCCCCTCTCACGTCAGGATGAAATGTTTGTGCTTTGAGGTGGCTGTTAACAGGGAGCATTGAGGGAATTTGGGGATCTCTGGTGATCTCCCAAATCCTGTTAGCTCTGTTAACCAGATTCTCAGCTTTAAAACCCAGGTCTGGAAAAAAAAACCTCCCCAGCGGGGCTGGAGATAAGCAGATTTAAACGATCAGATAAGAGGATGCAAACATCCCACTGCTCCTGGGATGGGGCCAGGCAGCTCCTACCTGTCCAGCAGATAAATCAGGGCTCTGGGGCCGAGCAGAGGGGATGGGGTGAGGCTCAGCAGGGTTTGAGCAGCCTGCCAGGAGCTGCAGGTACTGCCTGGTGAGGCTTTGGAGTTTTGGGGATCCCCACAGATGAGTTTGGGGTGACCTCACTGTGGCCTTCCAGGACCTGGAGGAGCTACAAGAAAAATAGAGAGAGGATTTCCAAAGGATGGAGGGACAGGACACAGGGAATGGCTTCAAACTGAGAAATGATGGCTTCAGATGAGAAATCAGGAAAAAAAATTCCTCCTCCTGAGGGTTTTGAGGTTCTGGAGTAGATTTCCCAGAGCAGCTGTGGCTGTCCCTGGATCCCTGGCTGGGTTAGACAGCACCTGGAGCACCCTGGGATAGTGGAAGGTGTCCCTGCCCATGGCACTGAGAGCTTTAATTCCCTTCCAACCCAAACCATTCCTTGATTTTGTGATTCCAGCACTGGGAAAATAAAACCAGCTCCCAGCTGGATCCCTTCCTGGGCCAGGCTGGTGCCTGGGGTGCACAGGAGCACACGGGCAGGGGTGGGGGTGCTGTGGTGGCTCTGTGGGACAGCCACTGTGCCCCCACTGTGCTGTGGGGTTTGTCCCCAGTGCCAGGCCCTGCTGTCCCCTGTGCCAGGAGGTGGCGCCTGGCTCCAGCACAGGGACAGGGACCACGTGTCCCATCCTCCCTGAGCTGCTCTGAGTCCCTGTGCTGGCCCCTCTCCACTCTGATGGTTTTTAGCAGCAGAAACTCCTGTTCCAGCATCCCTTTTTTCCATAATTTTTTCCTGTCCTTGTCTGCTCTGATTTGTTCCCTGCTGCCAGTCTGAGCTGTAAAAATGAAGCTGTTGCAGTAGGACACAAAATAGTTTGACTCCACACAGTTATCAGAACATCAAAAGGTTTTATTTCCAATCTTTTTGCTTCTTTTACAGCACACTTCACTAAAAAGGGATTCATTGGTTAATAGAACTGACACTTCTTTCCATTGGTTAAATAATAGGAAACAACAGCTGGGGAAGATTGTGATGAGAAAAAAAAACCACTGCCCACTTAGAAATGTTTTGGGAAAAAGGAGAAAGATGTTTTTGGAAGGGAAAACTGCTGAAAGTTTTCCCTTGGGAAAGGAGCTGGCGATGGTTAGCAAGCTGAAATTCTCCCAGGCTCAGAAATATCGAGCCCACACTGTTCCCTGGTGTGTGTGTGTGTGTGGTTAAATGAGGATTTTTGGTGCCTGTGGCATTCCAGCCCCTCAGCAGGTGCAGGGGACAGGGCAGGGCCAGCCTGGGTGTCCCTGAGCAGGGCCCTGGGTCACCTGGAGCAGAGGTTGATGCTGACAGATTTCCCTGTCCCCTTTGTCCACCAGGGCTGTGCCAAACCTTGGGAAGGACAGGAACCATTCCAAGTGCTGGGAAGGCACTGGGGACTCTCCAGGGTCACTTTGGGGGGTCCCAGCTGTGTTTGGCATTCCCTGTGCACACAGCCCGGGGTGTGGAGCAGGCTGTGGCACTCTGAAATGGATGGGTTTGCTTTACAGTAAATCCATACACTTAACAGCTTCATTCCTCGATCAATTAATTCCTGAGAATGGCTCTCGTCATCTCCAGAGGTGCCAGAGCAGGGGTGCAGAGCAGATTTATTTCTGAACTGGGTCCAGTGATAATTATTTCACTGTTTGGAAGGGGGATGCAGCTGATTGATGGTGCCTGGCCAAATGTTTTTATTTTGTGGGCTCTCCTGGATTGCTCAGCAAGTCCTTTGGGGAGGGAGGGGTTCATTTATCAGCTTGGGTCTGTCCCCTGGGAGCTGTGGTTCAAAAACATCAGATTTTTAATGCTGGAGGCTTCCCGTGCAGATCCCTGAGTGAGGGGTTGGAGAGTGGGACAGAAATGAGTTTTAGGGTTTGCTCCCCATTCTTTCCCTGCTCCTGGGGGAGCTGATTCTGCTCAGTCCCAGCCTGACAGGGAGTTGGTTCAAATTTGTCTTAATTACCTTAATTATTTGAAATATGAGTGAAAGTCAGAGCTTTTCATCCCCTCTCCTCCTGCAGGAATTTTATTTCCAGCCATGGGGTGGCTTCAGCAGCTCAGGTTGCTGTGCAGATTTCTTCAGCAGAGTAAGAAACGCTTTCCTGTGTCACTGAAAGCTGCAGGTGCATTTCCTCTATAAATTTGGCCTGATAGAATTGGATTTTTTTGATTTATTTTTATTGATTTTGTTCCTGCCCAGGCTGGTGCCAACATCTCGGTTCTACCCCCTGCGCATGCACTGCATCCGTGCCCTGACCCTGCTGTCCCAGAGCACCAGGACTTTCATCCCTGTGCTGCCCTTCATCCTCGAGGTGGGTTGGACCCTGCTCTGCACCCTCACTGCACCCACCAGCACCTCACACTTTGCTCACTCCTTAAAAAATCCCTGGCAGGCAGCACCAGGCTTGTAATAAACAGGGACTGGCTGAGAAAATAGGATTTAAATTTTGTTGTCTGGGAGTTGTAACTCCTGTTGTGGGTGCAGAAATGCATCCCCAGGGGGTTGGACTGGTGCAGAGAGGCTGCCAGGGGAATTCAGAGCTCCAGCTGGCTGCAGGAATTCCCCAAGCTCCATCCTGCCGCTCTGGTCATCTCTTGGAGAGGGCAGGGTTGGTCCTGACTGCAGACAACGAGAAATGGAAGGAAAAGAAAACACAAAATACTTCAAGAACTAAAAAAAAATCATATATATTTAGGAAGATATCTGTGAGTATTTGAGTTAGGCATGCAAGAATTCCCCAAGCTCCATCCTGCTGCTGTGGTCATCCCTTGGAGAAGGCAGAGTTGTTCCTGACTGCAGACAATGGGAAATGGAAGGGGAAAAACCCACAAAACACTTTAAGAATTAAAAAATTATATATTTAGGAAGATATCTGTGAGGATTGAGCTTGGCATGAGGCTGGCTGCTGAGGAGGAGGGACACACACTGTGTGGTCATCTCTTGGAGAGGGCAGAGTTGTTCTGACTGCAGACAATGGGAAATGGAGGGGAAAAAACCACACAAAACACTTTAAGAATTAAAAAAATTATATATTTAGGAAGATATCTGTGAGGATTTGAGTTAGGCATGCAGGAATTCCCCAAGTTCCATCCTGCTGCTGTGGTCATCTCTTGGAGAGGGCAGAGTTGTTCTGACTGCAGACAACGGGAAATGGAAGGGGAAAAAACCCACAAAACACTTTAAGAATTAAAAAATTATATATTTAGGAAGATATCTGTGAGGATTTGAGCTTGGCATGAGGCTGGCTGCTGAGGAGGAGGGACACACACTGTGTGGTCATCTCTTGGAGAGGGCAGAGTTGTTCTGACTGCAGACAATGGGAAATGGAGGGGAAAAAACCACACAAAACACTTCAAGAATTAAAAAAAATTATATATTTAGGAAGATATCTCTTAGGGCTTGAGCTTGGCATGAGGCTGGCCCCTGAGAAGGAGGGACACACTGCTGGGAGATGGGCCTGACTCAGCCAGGCTCACTCCTAACCAAGGTCTCTTGAAGCAAAGGCTTTTGTGGTTTGGGGTTGTTGTAAAGGTCCCTTGCAAACCACATCCTCAGCCTGTGGAATGTTTATAAACCTCCTGCTCCCTGGCCTGGCTGGCTCTGCCATTCCCCTGCTTCCTTCCTCTTGCTCCTGTGTGTCTGCAACCCTGCCAGCCAGATTTTGGGACAGAGGCATCTCCCCTGTGGGGCCGTGGGGGAGGATTCTTTTTGTTTTTAGTGCAGTGAGAGAAAGAACTCAGAGCCTTCCCCCACTTGGCATTCTGGCCATGACACCTTGGCACTGATCTGGGTGGCAGGGCCTGGCCAGGTGTTGCCACTCTGCACCCTGAGCTCCCTCATGTGATCACCCTCAGGTGCTCCCACTCTGGAACCTGATCACCCTCCATTGTTTTCCCTCAGCACCCTGATCACCCTCCATTGTTTTCCCTCAGAACCCTGATCACCCTCCATTGTTTTCCCTCAGCACCCTGATCACCCTCCATTGTTTTCCCTCAGAACCCTGATCACCCTCCATTGTTTTCCCTCAGCACCCTGATCACCCTCCATTGTTTTCCCTCAGAACCCTGATCACCCTCCATTGTTTTCCCTCAGAACCCTGATCACCCTCCATTGTTTTCCCTCAGAACCCTGATCACTCTCAATTGTTTTCACTCAGCCACTTGATCACCCTGCATTGTTTTCCCTCAGAACCCTGATCACTCTCAATTGTTTTCACTCAGCCACTTGATCACCCTCCATTGTTTTCCCTCAGCACCCTGATCACCCTCAATTGTTTTCACTCAGCACCCTGATCACCCTCCATTGTTTTCCCTCAGAACCCTGATCACTCTCAATTGTTTTCACTCAGCCACTTGATCACCCTCCATTGTTTTCCCTCAGCACCCTGATCACCCTCAATTGTTTTCACTCAGCACCCTGATCACCCTCCATTGTTTTCCCTCAGAACCCTGATCACTCTCAATTGTTTTCACTCAGCCACTTGATCACCCTGCATTGTTTTCCCTCAGCACCCTGATCACCCTCAATTGTTTTCCCTCAGAACCCTGATCACCCTGCATTGTTTTCCCTCAGAACCCTGATCACCCTCCATTGTTTTCCCTCAGCACCCTGATCACCCTCCATTGTTTTCCCTCAGAACCCTGATCACCCTCAATTGTTTTCACTCAGCACCCTGATCACCCTCCATTGTTTTCCCTCAGAACCCTGATCACTCTCAATTGTTTTCACTCAGCCACTTGATCACCCTGCATTGTTTTCCCTCAGAACCCTGATCACCCTCCATTGTTTTCCCTCAGAACCCTGATCACCCTCAATTGTTTTCACTCAGCACCTTGATCACCCTCAGGTGTTCCCACTCAGTCACATGATCACCCTCCATTGTTCCCTTGATCACCCTCCATTGTTTTCCCTCAGAACCCTGATCACCCTCCATTGTTTTCACTCAGCACCTTAATCACCCTCAATTGTTCTCACTGGACCACATGATCACCCTCCATTGTTCACTTGATCACCCTCCATTGTTTTCACTCAGCACCTTGATCACCCTCAGGTGTTCCCACTCAGTCACATGATCACCCTCCATTGTTTTCCCTCAGAACCCTGATCACCCTCCATTGTTTTCACTCAGCACCTTAATCACCCTCAATTGTTCTCACTGGACCACATGATCACCCTCCATTGTTAACGCTGATCACCCTCAATTGTTACCCTGATCACCCTCAATTTTTCTCACTCAACCACATGATCACCCTCCATTGTTATCATGATCCCCCTCAGGTGTTCTCCCCCAGCCCCTCCCCAGCTGTGGGGGGTTCCCTGCCCTCGGTCCCCAGGGGGCTGTGGGGGTGCTGAGAGCAGGATCTGCATTCTGGTGCCCAGCCACAGTCCTTCCACTCTGCACCTGTGTCTGACAGCTCCCAAATTCAGCAGGGATTTGTCTGTAGGCATTAATGCCATTCCACACCTTGCCCTGCACCAAGATACGTGTGAAGCCCCTTCCTTACCCAAACCATCCTGGGCCTGAGGGGTGAGCAGGGTGAGGGGGTGAGCAGGGTGTTGGGGTGAGCAGGGCATGATTTGGGGCTGGGAAGGGGAATGAAAGATCCCAGGGCAGGATAGGATGGGGAAAACCTGCTCTGTTCCAGCTGAATAACCCAAGTGCAGTGAAGGAACAGCTTGGGAGTTTATGACCCTATTCTGAACAGGTTTTTTTGGGGAGGGCTCTGCAGGGCCTGGAGTGTTTGTCCTGTGCTGGTGGAAGGAGGGACTGAAACTCTGCATTTCCCTCCTGCACACTCAGCTCCTTCAGGAGACACAGCCTGAGTGTCTGTGCGTTCCCAGAGGCACAGGAATTCCCCACATGGAAACTGGGAGCTGGGGAGAGCCCAAATTCCCTCTCCTTCCTGCCTGCAGTGCCCTGTCCTTCCCTCTGTCTGCCAGTGGTTTTCCCCTCAGCCACATTGCTGCCTGGTGACGTTCTGTGGCCCTCTGCTCCCTCATTATCCCTTCCCAGCCTGCCCCAAGGAATTCCTAGACATCACTCAGCCTGGCTGTCAGCCCTGGGGATGGGAACCACACTTCCTCCCCTTCCCAAAGTTCCTGCCACCTCCTGGGTGAGCCCCAGAGCCTCTGGCTGCACTTCCCTGCCTGCCTGGAGGTGTGGGAGGATCCCAGGGAGCCCCAGTGCCTGAAATGTGTCTGACCTGTGGGATCAATAGCTGTGTTTGGGCCAAAGAAATAACTGTGCATAACGAGGTTTGTGGCATCGATTCCCCAGGCAAGGGCTCTTTGTTTGCACAAGCCCCCACGTTTGTCCCTCCATTCCAAATAACCTGGATTGACAAATAAAATGTGAGGGATCAATAGCAGCCTCCTGCTCCTGTGGCCTGGGGGCACGGCTGTGACCTGAGCAGCTTCTCCTTCCTGCTCCCCTCAGCCTCCCCTGTGCTGCATCCCTGCATTGCTGGGCTGCTGATGGATCTGCTGCTGCACAGAGGGAAGAGAAATGATTTCCTGCTCAGGAGGGTGATCTGGAAATGTTGAGAGAGGAGCTGGGGGTGCTGCTGAGCGTGGATGAGCAGGACGTGCTGCTCACCGCTCTGTGGGTGCCATCAGTGTGCAGATCTCAGCCATGGGTGGCTCTTCTTTTCTGTTTAAATGGGATTGAATCCTCCCTTGATTGCCACGTGGGGATCTCAGAGAATCTGGATTGAGCAGGTCTCCCTGGGACAATAATTTTAGTGAGTTTGGTGTGAGCATCACTCAGCCTTGCTTTGGAACTCTTCTCACCTTCAGGGACAGCTCCAAAACCCACCCCAGCTGTGAGACACAACTTCTGACTGTGAGGAAGGTGGGGCTGAGGAACAAACCTCAGCTTCTTGTGCTCTTGCTTGTGTTGGTTTCCTCTTCACACCCAGGTTCTGCTCCAAGACCCCACAGCAGCTGGGACACCTCTGAATCCCCAAGAACTCAACTGAATTCACCATCCCAACCCCATCCCAGTTTCACACACAGCTTCAGCTGTGGTTGGTGTTTGTTCTCTCCCTGTCCCTGGCTGGGATATTTAGGAAAGCTGTGGGGCAGCAATCAGGATTTGGGGTTTCTGGATTATCTCCTCAGCTCTGCCACCACCTGCGTGCTCTTTGGTGATTGCTTTCTGCTCTCATCACCTTTACACTCATTTTATTTTTTTCCTCTTCCAGGTTTTCCAACAAGTGGATTTCAACAAGAAGCCAGGACGGATGAGCTCCAAGCCCATCAACTTCGCTGTGATCCTGAAGCTCTCCAATGCCAACCTGCAGGAAAAAGCATTCAGGGTGAGTGGGGCCTGGGCCTCCAGCAGTGCCTGGGCTCCCTGTGACAAGGAATGTGCTCCGTGTCCCTGTCCCCAAAGGCTGGGGACAAACTTCCCAGGCTGGGAAATCTGTAGGGTGTAGGTGGTGTAGGAAATCTGTAGGGTTTGGATGCTATAGGAAATCTGTGGGATTTAGGTGCTGTAGGAAATATGTAGGGTTTAGGTGTTGTGGGAAGTCTATAGGGTTTAGGTGCTGTAGGAAATCTGTAGGGTTTAGGTGCTGTAGGGTTTGGGTGCTGTAGGAAATCTGTAGGGATTGGGTGCTGTGGGAAATCTGTAGGGTTTAGGTGCTGTGGGAAGTCTATAGGGTTTAGATGCTGTAGGGTTTAGGTGCTGTGGGAAGTCTGTAGGGTTTTGTGATTAGACAAAGAGGGATGGTACTAAAGGCAATCTTACCCCTGATATATTTCAGCTGTGTTAATTAACCAAGAGTGGGAACAGCCGTGCCCTCCCAGCTGGGTGTGATAAAGAGTGAGTGAGCTGGGAGGGAGCTCAGGTGGAGTGAGTTGGAGTTAGTTCAGTTCAGTTCAGTTCAGTTGGAGGCTGCTGGATGTGCTGTGAGGAAGGGACAGGGACAAACACAGGACAAACAGGGTTAGGTGGCTGTGACAGGGACAGAAAGGAGTGAGCTGGAACTGCAGAAGGAAAGGAGAGAAAGATCCAGAGCTGTGTGGAGCTGCCCCGTGGGATTGCCAAAGAGAAAAGGTACAAGAGACTTTCAGATACCAAGGAGCTGATGCTTGAAGCCTTCTGATGTTTTTACTGAAGCACTTTGAGTGCAGGGTCTGTCTCTACAACCACAGGGTTTGGGTGCTGTGGGAAATCTGTAGGGTTTGGGTGCTGTAGAAAATCCATAGGGTTTAGGTGCTGTGGGGTTTGGGGTGCTGTGGGATATCTGTAGGGTTTGGGTGCTGTAGGAAATCCATAGGGTTTGGGTGCTGTGGGAAATCTGCAGGGTTTGGATGCTGTGGGAAGTCCATAGGGTTTAGGTGGTGTAGGAAATCTGTAGGGTTTAGGTGCTTTAGGGTTTGGGTGCTGTAGGAAATCTGTAGGGTTTAGGTGCTGTAGGATTTAGGTGCTGTGGGAAATCCATAGGGTTTGGGTGCTGTAGGAAATCTGTAGGGTTTAGGTGCTGTAGGAAATCCGTAGGGTTTGGGTGCTGTAGGAAATCCGTAGGGTTTAGGTGCTGTAGGAAATGTGTAGGGTTTAGGTGCTGTAGGAAATCTGTAGGGTTTAGGTGCTGTAGGAAATCTGTAGGGTTTAGGTGCTGTAGGGTTTAGGTGCTGTAGGAAATCTGTGGGGTGTAGGTGCTGTAGGAAATCTGTAGGGTTTAGGTGCTGTAGGAAATGTGTAGGGTTTAGGTGCTGTAGGAAATCCGTAGGGTTTAGGTGCTGTAGGAAATCTGTAGGGTTTAGGTCGTGCCCAGTGCCTTGATCTGTGTTTCTCCTGCCCAGGACGGACTCATTGACCAGCTCTATGACCTGCTGCTGGAGTATCTCCATGGCCAAGCCCACAGCATTGGCTTCCCTGAGCTGGTTCTGCCCACTGTCATCCAGGTAAGGGGACAGACACTCCTGGTGGTGACATGAACGTGCACAGAGTGGGATAAAGTCCTGTGAACTAACAGTGAACTCCTCAAAATTTTAATTTGTGTTGTGGGGAGGAACAGAGGCATCACAGCTGATTAGGCTGGAGGTAGGGGAGGGTGGCTCTGGAGTTTGCCATCTGTTGGGAGCCAAAGTGGAGCAGAGGCTGCAGATCTGCTGTGGGATGGGGTTGGGATGGTGAACTCAGGTGAGTTTTTGGGGATTCAGAGCTGTCCCAGCTGCTGTGGGGTCTTGGAGCAGAACCTGTGCTCTGAGCCCCAGCTTTTCCTTGTGCTCAGCCTCCCCGAGGTGCTCTCCACAAGATGGCAATATTCCCTCCCAATCCTCCCTTC
Source organism: Acrocephalus arundinaceus (assembly GCA_021534815.1). NCBI lineage: Eukaryota > Metazoa > Chordata > Aves > Passeriformes > Sylviidae > Acrocephalus > Acrocephalus arundinaceus. Next base: position 90,371 of record JAJEOU010001547.1, read on the forward strand.
CTCAATCCTCCCTTCCCCAATCTTTCCAGTCTTCCCTCCCTTCTCAGGCTCCCTGGAGCTGCAGACAGCCCAGCTCCGTGTGAAGGTGTTGGGATGTGTTCCCTCATTCCCAGCCCTCTGTTTCAAACCCAGGAGTGGCTGCTGTCACACCCTCTGTGGGGACACAAACCCTGCTTGTCCTGGTGTGTGCCACCAGCCCCTGCACACCTTGGGATGGCCCTGGCTGCTGGGGGAGCCCTGGCTGTGCCCCACAGACATTTTGGGGTGCCCCTGGCTGCTGGGCCAGCCCTGGCTGTGCCCCACAGACATTTTGGGATTTCCTTGGCTGCTGGGCCAGCCTTGGCTGTGGCCCCACAGACATTTTGGGATGACCCTGGCTGTGCCCCACAGACACTTCAGGGTGCTGCTGACAGCTCTGTCCATACCCCACAGACATTTTGTTGGGATTCTGCTGGCAGCTCTGTCTGTGCCCCACAGGCTGTTTGGGATGGCCCTGGCTGTGCCCCACAGACATTTTGTTGGGATTCTGCTGGCAGCTCTGTCTGTCCCCCACAGACATTTTGGGATTCTGCTGGCAGCTCTATCTGTGCCCCACAGACATTTTGGGATGGCCCTGGCTATGCCCCACAGACATTTTGGGGTGCTGCTGGGAGCTCTGCCCGTGCCCCACAGGCTGTTTGGGATGGCCCTGTCTGTGCCCCACAGACATTTTGGGGTGCTGCTGGCAGCTCTGTCTGTGCCCCACAGACATTTTGGGATGGCCCTGGCTGTCCCCCACAGACCTTTTGGGGTGCTGCTGGCAGCTCTGCCCGTGCCCCACAGACATTTTGGGGTGCTGCTCGCAGCTCTGCCCATGCCCCACAGGCTGCTGGTGACGCAGAGCTCCGTGTCCCTGCCAGGGGCTGGCATCTGCCCTGCACAGAGCTCTTGGCCGTGTCCCCTGGGCTGGCACTGGGGCTGCCTTGGCTGCTGGAGCTGCCAGCCCCTGTGTGTGTGTGTGTGTGTGTGTGCAGCAGAGCAGCTCCTGTGCCTGTGCCCGTCCCTGCTCCCCCTTTTGGCAGCTCACAGCCCCGAGCTCGGTGCCAGCAGCTGTGGGAGCCACGCTGGGCTGGGATGAGGAGCTGCTGACGGCCCCGTGGCTCCCAAACACAGCCCGGGCCCAGCCTGGAATGCTGCAGGGGATGGCTGATCTCAGATTCCTGCTTGGCTGCCACTGCCTGCAGCCTCCTGGCGTCTGCCGGGCTGGGCTTGGCTTCCCAAAACCTCGGGGAAGGCGTGTGGGGAGAGGCTTTTCTCCTGGAGAGCTTCCAGCCTGCTCTGGAGATCCATCTGTGCCCAGCCTCCCTCCCTGGTGAGCTCACGCCTCTCCCAGTGCCGTGGCTGGGCTGTTCCAGCTGGCAGGGGCTGTGTCCTCCTCCTCCTCCTCCTCCTCCTCCTCCTCCTCCTCCTGCTCTGGTCAGCAGCTCTGGGCTGAGCTGTCCAGACTCAGCTTCCCGAATTCTCTGCCTGGAAGGCAGGAAGCAGCGAGCAGATGAAAGAGGAGAGCCAGCAGGGATGGGAGACACTTCAATGCTGCTGCTGCTGCTGCCCCAGGGCTGACCCGTGGTGGTCACTGCCTGCAGGGCTGGGTGGGGAGAGCCCCCAGGAGCACCAGGGGAGGTTGGAGGGGTAAAGCTGGCACTGAGGCAGGATCTGGCAGCAGGGAGGGTGCAGGAGGTGCTGCCTTGCCTTGCCAGCCCTGCTCCTCCTCCTGCTGCTGCTGCTGCTCTGGTCAGCAGCTCTGGGCTGAGCTGTCCAGACTCAGCTTCCCAAATTCTCTGCCTGGAAGGCAGGAAACACGGGGCAGATGAAAGGAGAGGAGAGCCAGCAGGGATGGGAGACACTTCAATGCTGCTGCTGCTGCTGCCCCAGGGCTGACCTGTGGTGGTCACTGCAGGGCTGGGAGGGGAGAGCCCCCAGGAGCACCAGGGGAGGTTGGAGGGGAAGAGCTGGCTCTGAGGCAGGATCTGGCAGCAGGGAGGGTGCAGGAGGTGCTGCCTTGCCTTGCCAGCTCTGCTCCTCCTCCTGCTGCTGCTGCTGCTCTGGTCAGCAGCTCTGGGCTGAGCTGTCCAGACTCAGCTTCCCAAATTCTCTGCCTGGAAGGCAGGAAACACGGGGCAGATGAAAGAGGAGAGCCAGCAGGGATGGGAGACACTTCAATGCTGCTGCTGCTGCTGCCCCAGGGCTGACCCGTGGTGGTCACTGCCTGCAGGGCTGGGTGGGGAGAGCCCCCAGGAGCACCAGGGGAGGTTGGAGGGGAAAAGCTGGCACTGAGGCAGGAGCTGGCAGCAGGGAGGGTGCAGGAGGTGCTGCCTTGCCTTGCCAGCCCTGCTCCTCCTCCTGCTGCTGCTCTGGTCAGCAGCTCTGGGCTGAGCTTTCGAGACTCAGCTTCCCAAATTCTCTGCCTGGAAGGCAGGAAGCAGTGAGCAGATGAAAGAGGAGAGCCAGCAGGGATGGGAGACACTTCAAAGCTGCTGCTGCTGCTGCCCCAGGGCTGACCCGTGGTGGTCACTGCAGGGCTGGGAGGGGAGAGCCCCCAGGAGCACCAGGGGAGGTTGGAGAGGTAAAGCTGGCACTGAGGCAGGAGCTGGCAGCACGGAGGGTGCAGGAGGTGCTGCCTTGCCTTGCCAGCTCTGCTCCTCCTCCTGCTGCTCCCTCTGTCCTCAGGGAAATGTTCACCAGGGGCACTGGGCAGGGTTTGGCTTCCCTGCATCACTTCCAGTAAGAGGAGCTGGGTTTTGCTCTGTGGTCTGTGCTGGGAGGAACCTTTGGTGTGTTTGTTGCAGGCTGGCAGTGGGACAGAATCAACCCCAGGAATGACAGGGCTGGGATGTGGAGCCTGGATACCACATCCACACACAGACACACACATTGGTGTTCTGATTGCTTTTATTCTGTAAAAACCCCATTGTTCCATTTGGCAGAGAAGTGAAAAGCACACACAGACCCTGATTTCCCCCCTCTCTGTCCTTTATCTTTTTACCTCCCTGTTTGTGTCCCTGCCTCTCCACACAGGGCTGAGATCTCGTTAGGTTTCATTAATTCCTGTGGCAGATCGAGGTGGGGCTCCGACAGAACCCAGGATTTCCCAGGATTTCTGGTGACACTTCTGCCAGGGAAGAAAAATGATAATGTGTGTGGCAGCGGATGGAATGGATCTGGGGCTGCAGCTGGGGGGATCAAGTGAGATAAATCGAATGACAAATGCATCCCTCAGTGGAGATAAATATGCAGCACCTATAAAAAATAAATATTTTAGGAAGGGGGGGGTGAGGGCAGGACAGGCTTGAGCAGCAGCAGAATTGTTCTGATGGTTCCTTTGTGCTGTGAGGGAAGCAGGGAAGGTCTGAATTCTCATTTTTCTGGGATGGCAGCTGGGGTTGTGCTGAGGGAGAGGGACAAGAGAAGCCCCTGCTGCTCCTGAGTGGGGACATTGTCACAACAGGGCACGAAATGAACACACACTCACACACTGAGGTGTCCAAGGCAAAAAGAGTTTATTTCACAGACTTTGAATTTATAGAATTCCAACAATGACCATGGATTGGAGGGTGAAATTGTCCTCTCAGCCACACTGGTCACACCAATTCCATCAATTCTCTCCTCCTCCAGGAAGGAATGCAAACAATCATTATTTACATGAAAAGTATGTGAAAAAATCCATTACAAAATGTAACCATCAGAAGGTTTAGCAGAATTTTAGGACAGGGTGACACTTCCCTGCAGCAGAGCCCTCAGGGTGCTGGCAGGAGGGGCTGGCTGGCACTGCCACCTCCTGAGGAACAGGAACACCTGATGAGCACCTCCCCACCTGCACTGACAGCAGGGAAACCTCCCCTTCCTTCCCCAGAGCCTTGGGAGCCTTGCTGGAGGAGGCAGTAATGGATTTACTGCCTGGAAACCTTTATCTCCCTCCTCACAGCATCTCCTGGCCCCACTGAGAGCAGGGCTGCACCATTTTCTGCTGCCTTATTGGGTCTCATTCTCTGAATCAAATGTCTGTGTGGTGTTTGTGTGTTTATTGATGGCTCCAGCAAAGAGCTGGGCCTGCAGGGTTTGGGCAGCACCCCTGGGGCTGGGAGAGCTCTCAGCAGGCTGGGGAGCCACTGGGGTTCAGGCCATGAATCACCCTGGACACCCCCAGCGTTCCTCATGTCACCAAGAGCTGCCTCAGTCCTTGGTTTGGAGGTGTCACAGCTGGGTGGTGGTGCTGGAGAGCTTCATTTTGTCATTTTTGGTGTGGATTTGAGGACTGGGAAGGTTGGAGGTGCCAGCTGGGGTTGGGTTTGAGCCCTGGCAAGGTCAGGGGTGCCAGCTGGGGTTGGGTTTGAGGATTGGAAAGGCTGGAGGTGCCAGCTGGGGTTGGGTTTGGGGTTTGGGAAGGTCAGGGGTGCCAGCTGGGGCTGGGTTTGAGGTTTGGGAAGGTCAGGGGTGCCAGCTGGGGTTGGGTTTGGGGTTTGGGAAGGTTGGAGGTGCTGGGGTTGGGTTGGTGCAGCACACCTGGAGCAAACCTCACCCTGCTGGAGCAGCACCAGGTTTCCCACTGAGCCAAATTCCCTCATTCCCAGTGCACAGACACCTCCACAGCAATTTTAAGTCTCTCCTCAGTCCCAGCCATCATTCCCACCCACAACCCCCTGTATGGGATTTCCCACCCCAATCCCAAGTGGTGTTCCCCAGCCTGAACCCCCACACACCTTCCCTCGCTGCTTCCCTGTGGTTCTGGAGCATCCACATGGTTCCCTGTTATTCCTGGTGTCCATGCAGCTCCACAATCCTCTTTTATCTGGCTGAGCAGAGGGCACAGCACTGGCAGCTGCACTGGCAGCTGAGGCTGCAGGAGCACAGAGCTTTTCCTGCACCCATGCATCTTTTCCTGCACTGATGTGTCTTTCCCAGAACAAAGCAGTGTAAACAGCTGCTCTGGGGCAAAGTGCAGCTGGTTTAGGGCAAACTGCAGCTGCTTTGGGGAAAACTGCAGCTGGTTTAGGACAAACTGCAGCTGCTTTGGGGAAAACTGCAGCTGGTTTAGGACAAACTGCAGCTTTTGCATCCTCCCAGCCCTGGGGATGGGGACCCCCCAGGCCTGACCCCAAATCCCATGGCAGTGTGGGATGAGTCCCAGCTGCTGCTGCTCCCTGAGGGTGGGAGATCCTTTTCCCCCATGGGATGTTTGGGAGATCCTTTTTACCCCATGGGATGTTTTGGGAAGATCCTTTTCCCCCATGGGATGTTTTGGGAGATCCTTTTTACCCCATGGGATGTTTTGGGAAGATCCTTTTTACCCCATGGGATGTTTGGGAGATCCTTTTCCCCCGTGGGATGTTTATGGAACCCCTGGCACAGTTTTCATTCCCCCCCTGCTGTTCCCCCTGCAGCTGAAGTCCTTCCTGAAGCACTGCAAGGTTGCCAACTACTGCAAGCCCGTGCGGCAGCTGCTGGAGAAGCTGCAGGAGAACTCGGCCCACATCTGCAGCAGGAGGCGGCGGGCGGCGTTCGGGGTGGCCAACGTGCAGGCCGTGGTGAGCTGGGGACATTGGGGACAGGGACATGGCCTGGGGACAGGGACATGGCCTGGGGACACTGAGGGGACAGGGACACGGGACAGGGACACAGCCTGGGGACACTGAGGGGACAGAGACACAGCCTGGGGACAGGGACACAGCCCAGGGTCAGGGATACAGCCTGGGGACACTGCGGGACACGGACATGGCCTGGGGACAGGGACAGAGCCCGGGGACACTGAGGGGACAGGGACACAGCCTGGGGACAGGGACAGAGCCCGGGGGACACTGAGGGGACAGGGACACAGCCTGGGGACAGGGACAGAGCCCGGGGACACTGAGGGGACAGGGACATGGCCTGGGGACACTGCCTGGGGACACTGGGGACAGGGACACTGAGGGGACAGGGACATGGCCTGGGGACACTGAGGGGACAGGGCCAGGGCCTGGGGACAGGGCCAGGGCCTGGGGACAGCCTGGGGACACTGGGGACAGGGACATGGCCTGGGGCCACTGAGGGGACAGGGCCTGGGGACAGGGCCAGGGCCTGGGGACACTGGGGACAGGGACATGGCCTGGGGCCACTGAGGGGACAAGGACATGGCCTGGGGACACAGCCTGGGGACAGGGACACAGCCTGGGGACACTGAGGGACAGGGATACAGCCCAGGGACAGAGACACAGCCTGGGGACACTGAGGGGACGGGGACACTGAGGGGACAGGGACACAGCCTGGGGCTCCTCTGGGGACAGGGGCACAGCCTGGGGACACTTAGGGGACAGAGACATAGCCTGGGGACACTGAGGGGACGGGGACACTGAGGGGACAGGGACACAGCCTGGGGCTCCTCTGGGGACAAGGGCACAGCCTGGGGACACTTAGGAGACAGAGACACAGCTTGGGACACAGCTCAGGGACAGGGACACGGCCTGGGGACACTGAGGGCACAGGGACACAGCCTGGAGCAGCAGTGCAGAGCAGCCTGGTTTGTGTCAGACTGAGGGCAGGGATGCACAGAATGGAGCCCTGGTCCCTGTGCCACAGGGTTTAGTGGCAATCCTGAATTTGTGCATTCCTGGAAGCTGCAGCAGTGCGGAGCAGCCTGGTTTGTGTCAGACCGAGGCACAGAATGGAACCTCGTCCCTCTGCCACAGGGTTTAGTGGTAATCCTGTATTTGTGCATGCCTGGAAGCTGCAGCAGTGCAGAGCAGCAGGGCAGGGCAGCCTGGTTTGTGCCAGCCTGAGGCACAGAACGGAGCCCTGGTTGGTCCCTGTGGCAGGGCACAGCAGAGCTGCTCTGGAGCAGGGCGTGGTGGCTCTGGGTGGCTCTGCAGTGACTCAGCAGCCTCTGGCCTGGCTGGTTCCTGTCTGCAGTGTCTCCTTTGGTGGTTTGGGGAGGTTTGTTGGCTTTGGGTTTTTTGGGCAGTGCTGTGACAACCCTCCCTTGCAGAGACACAAATCCCAACCTCCCGAGCCCTCCCTGAGGCACAGGAGCTGGGGAGGCTCTGGGGCTGAATTAAACAAAATTTTCATCCACCCTGCCCTTCCCACCACCCTGAGCTAAGAACCTGAGGATTGTTTTAATTTCTTGCTGCCTGGGTGTCTGAATCAGGGCAGCTCCTCCTTTTGGGGCTCAGCCCCTGAGCTGGGATCTGCTGAGGAATATCTGAGCTGCTGCTGTGTTCTGTGGGGTCCTGCAAAGCTTTCCTGGGCTCTGTGGTGATCCAGGGAACAGTGCTGGGAGGGAGTTTTTAGCTAAAGGGATGTTAGGTGAGGAATTAATTTTAATCTGACATTAATCATCAATCCCACCATCCCCTTTCAGCATTTGAGTGCTAAATTATTGAAGGGTAAAAGGGTTTTTAACCATCCTATTTGCTCCCCACCATTTATGGCCTCCTCACTGCCCTTTTGGGCAGCAGGAATAGGCTCTGCACCTCCTCACACCCAGCCCAGGACCCTGCAGGGAAATGTTTGATTCAAAAATAAACACTTGGCTGTGGGACAGGGAAGAGCACTCACAGCTCTGGGTGACACTCAGGCCTTGGAAGTGCTCGTGGGAGCTCTGCCTCAATTGGAACAAATTGAAAAGTTTCAATTCCAAGAGATGCTTCCCTTGAGGGAGCAGGAGGCAGAGTTTGTCCTGGAAGATCCTCTGCTCTTCCCTTCCTTGTCCCTGCCTGCAGGTTTCATTTGGATCATCCAAATCCATTTGGATGATTTGGATTCATCCCAATCCAAGGGAATTGGAATCCCTTCCAATTCCAGGTTTCATTGGAAGGGATTTTTTTGGTCCTTTACAGCATCATCTGCCCTGCCCTCTGTGCTGCCTTCTCCTGCAGCTGCAGCAGGAGGGAATGTTCAGCACCTGAGGGTCCCAGAGGGGGCTGAGCTCATTTTGGGAGAGCCTCCTGTGAGTTCCCAGCAGCTCTGAGCCTCACACCTCTTCCAGTGAGCTCTGAGCCTCAGAGCAGGCAGGGATTGGAATCTGGGAGCTCCCATCTCAATGCTGGGATCATCTGGGATCTGCCACCAGCTGAAGCACCTCCAAACCCCCAGAGCTGCTCCTCTGTGGGGCTTTGGCAGCCCCTCAGTGCCTTTGGCATCTCAGGGTTGCATTTTCCAGTCCCCCACCTGATTTTTTGGCACCCTCAGTTCTCCCTGCAGTGCCCAGGCTTTGCTTGGCCTGAGGAGAATTCTCAGCCCCAGCACTCCTGACTCAGCAGCTGCTTCAGTCACCGACCTGAATTCATTTAGCCCCGAGCTGTGCCTGCCAATTCCTGTCCAGGAGCTGGGGAATTGTGGTTTCGGGAAGGGTCTGCACCCGGTGCCCTTGACTCCCTGTGTTTCTTGGAAAATTCCTTGGAAAATGTTTAAATTTGTTCCCTTTTCTCCACAGGAGCAGTGGGAGAAGCAGGTGAAGGAGGAGGGGACACCCCTGAGCAAATATTACACTCAGTGGAAGAAGCTGAGAGAGAAGGAGATCCAGCTGGAGATCAGTGGCAAGGAAAGGGTGAGTACCAAACCCTGAGTGTGAGCCCTGGGGACACCCAGGGTGGAGCTGGCACTTTCTGTGTGCCCACAAATGCCCAGAAATGTGGGCAGTGCCATTTCCCACATCTCCTGCCCCAGGGAATGCTCTGTGGGCACTCCAGGAGCTGCATTAAGGGCTCTGAGGGAGAAGTGTCTGTGCTGATGTGGGGAGAGTGGCTGGGCCAGGCCCCTGGGCAGGCACAGGGACACATCCCTGGGGTCTGCAAGGATCAATCCCATCATCCAGGGCACAGCAGAAACATCTCAGGGTGTCTGCAGGGCACAATTCTGTCACCCAGGGTACAGCAGGAACATCCCTGGGGATCTGCAGGGTACAGTTCCATCACCCAGGGCACAGCAGGAGTGTCCCAGGATATCTGCAGGGCACAATTCCATCACCCAGGAGGGTCCCAGGGTGTCTGCAGGGCACAATTCTGTCACCCAGGGCACAATTCCATCACCCAGGGCACAGCAGGAACATCCCTGGGGTCTGCAGGGATCAATTCCATCATCCAGGGCACAGCAGGAGTGTCCCAGGGTGTCTGCAGGGCACAATTCCGGTATCCAGGGCACAATTCCATCACCCAGGAGGGTCCCAGGGTGTCTGCAGGGCACAATTCCATCATCCAGGGCACAGCAGGAGCGTCCCAGGGTGTCTGCAGGGCACAATTCTGTCACCCAGGGCACAGTCCCATCACCCAGGTCACAGCAGGAACATCCCTGGGGTCTGCAGGGATGGGCACAATTCCATCACCCAGGGCACAGCAGGAGGGTCCCAGGGCTGGGGCAGCCCCCAGAGCTCAGCAGGGGCTGGGATTGCCCAGGGCAGAGGGGACAGAGAGCACAGGGAAGGCTGAAAGCACCTGGGGAGTGGGGACGGGGCATGGGGACAGGGAATGGGGACAGAGGGACAGCCAGGGAATGGGGACAGGGACAGGGGACAGCCAGGGAATGGGGACAGCCAGGGAATGGGGCCAGGGACAGCACAGAGTGGGGCTGAGCTCCTGGCCCTGCTGCTGGAGCAGCTCTCTGCAGAGAGGGGCAGATTTGGGTTTTTTTTCTCAACAGAGAGGCAGATTTGGGGTTTGCTCTGTACAGAGGCAGATTTGGGATTTGCTCTCAGTACAGAGAGGCAGATTTGGGGTTTCCTCTGTACAGGGGCAGATTTGGGATTTGCCCTCAGTATAAAGAGGCAGATTTGGGATTTGCTGTTAATACAGAGAAACAGATTTGGGGTTTGCTCTGTACAGAGAGAGGCAGATTTGGGGTTTGCTGTTAATACAGAGAGGCAGATTTGGGGCTTGCTCTCAGTACAGAGAAGCAGATTTGGGGTTTGCTCTGTTCAGTGAGGCACATTTGGGGTTTGCTCTGTTCAGAGGGGCAGATTTGGGGTTTGCTCTGTTCAGAGAAGCAGATTTGGGGTTTGTTTTGTTCAGAGAGGCAAATTTGGGGTTTGCTGTTAATACAGAGAGGCACATTTGGGATTTGCTCTCAGTATAAAGAGGCAGATTTGGGGTTTGCTCCCAGTACAGAGAAGCAGAGTTGGGATTTGCTCTGTACAGAGAGAGGCACATTTGGGATTTGCTCTGTTCACAGAGGCAGATTTGGGGTTTGTTGTGTTCAGAGAGGGGCAGATTTGGGGTTTGCTCTGTTCACAGAGGCACATTTGGGGTTTTCTCTGTTCACAGAGGCAGATTTGGGGTTTTCTGTCCACGAGGCTGCCTGGCAGCCCTGCTGGTGAATGGGGCTGTTGTGTGGCTCGGTGGGGACTGGTGGCTTAACGATGCAGCTTTGTGAGCCCCAGCAGGAGAGGGAACACCATGAGGCCCATTAGGGCTGGGAAAATCCATGTCCCATTAGCAGCCATTGGGGAAAGAAAAAAAAAAAAAAGGTAATAACAGGGAAAAAAAAAGAAAGGCAGCGTGGCTGGAGCTGCAGCCTGCCTCACACAACAGCTCTGACCCCTCCTGCCCATTCCATTTGCTTTTCCCAAAGCTTTTTAATGGATGGGGGCTAATCAGCAATAGAACCCTCTAGCTGGGGATTAAAAGGCTGGCCCCCAAATTAGCTAATTAGTGCTGGTGTGTGATGAGGGGCTGTGGGCTGGGCCAATGCAAATCTGAGCCCTTTGGGATCCCTCCAGGCAGGTTTGGGGTTTGTTTTGGGGTTCCCCATCCTGAGGCTCTTGGGGGGCTCTCAGAAGGGTGAAGGTGGCACAGCTCATCCAGCCCCAGGTCCTGTTGGTTGTGCTCAGCTTGTGCTGACCCCAAACTGCCTCTGGAATGGGGATTTTTCCTGGGCACTGTAGGGATGTGGGATCCCAGCCCCCTGCTGCCCTGTCCCCCAGAAATGATGGGAATTGTGGAAAATGCTTTCACCCCATGGCTGCCCCATCCCTGAAGTGTCCAAGGCCAGGCTGGATGAGCTCTGAGCAATGGGAGAGGTCCCTGCCCATGGACCTGGAGGAGATTTCGGGTCCTTTCCTGCCCAAACCATTCTGGGACCCCACAGCCAGCCTGGGGTGGGCTCAGCATTGGCAGTGCCCTGATCTCTGCCCCTGCTGCGTTTTGTGTCCCAGATCTCTTCCCTGGCACCTCTGGGCTGGATTTTAGAGCCAGCCCAGCACAGGCAGGGGGAGCAGGAGGGAGGGTGATGAACCAGGACAGGTTTCCAGCAGTGCTGGGTGATTTGTGCCCATCCCGGGCTGGGGGGGATTGCTGGGACGTGCTCAGCTCCAGGATCAGTGGGGCCCAGCTGGGAGCATAACCTGGAACAGCCCGGGAGAAATGGCTGCAACTGCCTGCTGGGGCAAATGCACAGCCCCACCTCTGCCCCACAGCCCCTGCACACAGCCCCACATCCCTGCTCAGCCCCACATCATCCCTGCACAGCCCCACATCCCTGCACAGCCCCAAATCCCTGCACAGCCCCATCTCCCAGTCCCACATCCCTGCACAGCCCCACATCCCTGCACAGCCCCACATCCCTGCTCAGCCCCACATCATCCCTGCACAGCCCCACATCCCTGCTCAGCCCCACATCCCTGCACAGCCCCACATCCCTGCAGAGCCCTACATCCCTGCACAGCCCCACATCATCCCTGCTCCTCACCCCCAAATCCCTGCACAGCCCCACATCCCTGCTCAGCCCCACATCATCCCTGCGCAGCCCCACATCCCTGCACAGCCCCAAATCCCTGCTCAGCCCCACATCATCCCTGCACAGCCCCACATCCCTGCACAGCCCCAATCCCTGCTCAGCCCCACATCATCCCTGCACAGCCCCACATCCCTGCTCAGCCCCACATCATCCCTGCACAGCCCCACATCCCTGCACAGCCCCAAATCCCTGCTCAGCCCCACATCATCCCTGCACAGCCCCACATCCCTGCGCAGCCCCACATCATCCCTGCACAGCCCCACATCCCTGCACAGCCCCAAATCCCTGCTCAGCCCCACATCATCCCTGCACAGCCCCACATCCCTGCACAGCCCCACATCATCCCTGCACAGCCCCATATCCCTGCACAGCCTCAAATCCCTGCACAGCCCCACATCCCTGTACAGCCCCACATCCCTGTACAGCCCCACATCATCCCTGCACAGCTCCATCTCCCAGTCCCACATCCCTGCACAACCCCACATCCCTGCTCCTCACCCCAAATCCCTGCACACCCCCACATCATCCCTGCACAGCCCCAAATCCCTGCACAGCCCCACATCCCTGCTCTTCACTCCATATCCCTGTTCCTTAGCCCCACATACCTTCTCCCCACCCCACATCCCTGTTTCTTAGCCCCACATCCCTGCTCCCAGCCCCACATCCCTGCTCCCCACCCCACATCCCCGCTCCCAGCCCCATTTCCCTGCTCCCAGCCCCATTTCCCTGCTCGCAGCCCCATTTCCCTGCTCCCAGCTCTATTTCCCTTCTCCCCACCCCACATCACTGTTCCTTAGCCCCATTTCCCTGCTCCCCAGCCCCATTTCCCTGCTCCCAGCCCCACATCCCTGCACAGCCCCACATCCCTGCTCCCAGCCCCACATCCCTGCACAGCCCCACATCCCTGCTCCCAGCCCCACATCCCTGCACAGCCCCAAATCCCTGCACAGCCCCATATCACTGCTCCCAGCCCCACATCTCTGCTTCTCACCCCACATCCCTGCACAGCCCCATTTCCCTTCTCCCAGCCCCACATCCCTGCACAGCCCCACATCATCCCTGCTCCCAGCCCCACATCCCTGCTCTTCACCCCATATCCCTGCCCCCAGTCCCACATCCCTTCTCCCCACCCCACATCCCCACTCCCAGCCCCATTCCCTTCTCCCCAGCCCCATTTCCCTGCTCCCCACCCCACATCCCTGCACAGCCCCACATTCCTGCTCCCCACCCTATTTCCCTGCTCCCAGCCCCATTTCCCTTCTCCCCAGCCCCATTTCCCTGCTCCCAGCCCCACATCCCTTCTCCCCACCCCACATCCTTGCTCCCAGCCCCATTTCCCTGCTCCCCAGCCCCACATCCCTGCTCCCAGCCCCATTTCCCTGCTCCCAGCCCCATTTCCCTTCTCCCCACCCCACATCCTTGCTCCCAGCCCCACATCCCTTCTCCCCACCCCACATCCCTTCTCCCCAGCCCCATTTCTCTTCTCCCCACCCCACATCCCTGCTCCCAGCCCCATTTCCCTGCTCCCCAGCCCCACATCCCTGCACAGCCCCACATCCCTTCTCCCCACCCCATTTCCCTGCTCCCAGCCCCATCCTGTCTCAGTCCCTGCCCCTGGCCGTTCCCTGTCTCTGGCTGTGCTCAGCCCTTGTGGGTGCTCTGGGGGGTGCCAGGGGAGCAGATGATGCTGACCCGGGGCTGTTTCCAGTTTTCCCTGATGTGTGCTAATCCCTGAGTGCATCCCGGGGCTGTGCAGCCAGCCAGGACAGGGCAGCTGATGCTCAGGGAGCACTTGGGATCGAATTTGCATCCTGATTATCTCTGCCCTGCTGGCCTGAGCCCTCCAAGTAAATCCTGCCCCTAATCCCCCTCCGGAGAGGTGTAAAGAGCACTGAGGTGGTGTCAATGGAGGGGAGTTAATGGCATCGATATTGGCTGCCTGCTCTGGGGGCTCCTGGCCCATTGATCTCCATCAGGGCAGGCCCTGAAATCCTGAAATCTGCACCCAAAACCGGGCGTGGCTCAGGAGCTGCTGCTCCAGAGGTGCCCAGCACAGCCTGGCCTGCGTGGCTCTCCCTCCACAGCTCCTCCAGTGAATTTCCTGCACCTTTATCCCTGCTGGGGCAGCAGTGGGTGTTCCATCAGCTGAAGGGGTTGATGAGGAGAAAATGAGAGCAGCAGCAGCAGAGCTCTGGGTGCCTCTCACCCCTGGAACCCCTCACACACAGACCCAGCCAAATTCCTGCCTTTAAACACAGCCTTGGACATGGAAAAGCACAAACCAGGGCTCTTCTCACTCTTGGGTTTGTTTTCTTTCCAGCTTGAGGACTTGAACTTCCCAGAAATCAAGCGCAGGAAGCAGGATGAGAGGAAGGAGGAGGATAAGAAGGAATTCAAGGATCTCTTTGAGCTGGACAGTGACTCTGAGGAGGAGAACGGTGGATTCTCTGTGAAAGGTACAGGCTGGGGCTGGGCTGGCCTCTCCTTGTCCATGATCCCATTTCCTTTGTCCACAATCCCATTTCCCTTCTCCCCAGTTCCATTTCCCTTCTCCCCAATCCCATTTCCCTTCTCCCCAATCCCATTTCCCTTCTCCATGATCCCATTTCCCTTCTCCCCAATCCCATTTCCCTTCTCCCCAATCCCATTTCCCTTCTCCATGATCCCATTTCCCTTCTCCACCATCCCGTTTCCCTTCTCCCCAATCCCATTTCCCTTCTCCCCAATCCCATTTCCCTTCTCCCCAATCCCATTTCCCTTCTCCCCAATCCCATTTCCCTTCTCCCCAATCCCATTTCCCTTCTCCCCAATCCCATTTCCCTTCTCCATGATCCCATTTCCCTTCTCCATGATCCCATTTCCCTTCTCCCCAATCCCATTTCCCTTCTCCCCAATCCCATTTCCCCTCTCCCCGATCCCATTTCCCCTCTCCCCAGTCCCATTTCCCTTCTCCCCAATCCCATTTCCCCTCTCCCCAATCCCATTTCCCCTCTCCCCAATCCCATTTCCCTTCTCCCCAATCCCATTTCCCTTCTCCATGATCCCATTTCCCCTCTCCCCAGTTCCATTTCCCTTCTCCCCAATCCCATTTCCCCTCTCCCCAATCCCAGGGTCAGTTTGGCCCTGCCCTAGGGGGTTTCATGCTGGGTTCCAAAGATTCCCTGCTCAGGAGGAAGTGGCACTGAGGGTGTTTGGGATGTTTTTATTTTTCTCTCCCTCTCAATCTCTTTTTAAAGCCTCAGCCCTGTGGTTTTTCCCCTGGCCATGCCCCACACTCTCCTCCCCTTGGCACCTTCCTTTTGTCACCCACAAGGTCAGAGCCCAAAAACAAAAACTGGGATGCTTTGGGCAGGTTCTGTGCATGGACCAGCACAGATTCTTTGCTCCTGTCCCTGCTGCATTTCTGATTTATTTCTTTTATCCTGCCTGATGTTCCAGGCATTCCCAAATAGCCAAAAAATCCTGGAGGGGAGGGGGTGATGTCACCTGGGCTGTGACCACGAGAGGGCCACAGTAAATTGTGCAGCCTGCCTGGGACATTCCCCAGAGTTTGGGGATGAACGTGGGGGTTCCTGCTGTGATTTGGGATGTCTGGCACGTCCTGGGTGTGTGCAGCAGGAAGGGGAGGGAATCTGCAGCCCCTCCTGTGGGCTGGAATTTCAGCAGGATCACAGCCCAGAATCCTCCCAGGGCAGCAGGAAAAGTGCTGGAGGCTGGGAATTCAGCACAGCAGGATGAGCTGTCCCCTGGGATGGGGAATGTTTGTCAGGCAGGAAAGAATCCCTGGCTGGGATCTCTGAAGAGAGGACAGAATCCAGTTTGAGAATTGGAGCAGGAAAGAGCCAGGAGCTGCTCTCCTGTGTTTTCCACCTGCATTTCTGGCAGAGAGGGAAAGCTGGAATGAGGAATGGCTCAGGAAGAGGTGCTGGGCCTCTGGAGCAGAGCGAGGTGGCTTTTGGGGGGAAAAGTGGGAGAAATGTGGAGAAATCTCCCCTGGGGTGTGCCTGGCACTCCTGAGCTCTCCCATGCTCCCCTCACACCCTGAAAACCCCTCCAGGGAAAGGCAGAGGCAGGCAGGACTCGGATGACAGCTCAGACGCCAGCAGCAAGGAGTTTGGGGAGGAGGACGATGATGAGGAAGGAAATTACGAAGTGGAGGAGGACGAGGAAGAACTGGAAGAGGACAGCGAGTCCGAGGGTGAGTGGGGAATGCCGGGGCTCAGGGGGGGCTCCACACCCCCCAGGGGACAGCTCTGAGCTGCAGGGAGCAAAGGGTTAAAGTGTCCCAGCCCCTCACACCCCCCCAGCCCCTTTGATTTCATCCCGGGGGGGTCTCCTGCAGCCCCAGGCTCAAATCCCAGGAGCCCTGTGGGGTCTGGGAGCCCTGCGTGGGGGCTCTGCAGGTGACACCCAGCAGGTGACACTGCAGGTGACAGTGCCAGGGTGCCCCCACCTTTCACCTGAGCCTGCCTGGAGGCTCAGCAGGTGACACTGCAGGTGACAGTGCCAGGGTGGGCTCACCTTTCATCTGAGCCCTGCCTGGGGACACTGCAGGTGACACCCAGCAGGTGACACTGCCAGGGTGCCCCCACCTTTCATCTGAGCCCTGCCTGGGGACACTTGCAGGTGACACCCAGCAGGTGACACCCAGCAGGTGACACTGCCAGGTGCCCCCACCTTTCACCTGAGCCTGCCTGGGGGTTCTGCAGGTGACACCCAGCAGGTGACAGTGCCAGGGTGGCCCCACCTTTCATCTGAGCCCTGCCTGGGGACACTGCAGGTGACACCCAGAGG
This sequence comes from Acrocephalus arundinaceus, assembly GCA_021534815.1. Taxonomy (NCBI): domain Eukaryota; kingdom Metazoa; phylum Chordata; class Aves; order Passeriformes; family Sylviidae; genus Acrocephalus; species Acrocephalus arundinaceus. Next base: position 106,901 of record JAJEOU010001547.1, read on the forward strand.
TGACACTGCCAGGGTGGCCCCACCTTTCACCTGAGCCCTGCCTTGAGGCTTTGCAGGTGACACTGCAGATGACACTGCAGGTGACACCCAGCAGGTGACACTGCAGGTGACACTGCCAGGTGCCCCCACCTTCCACCTGAGCCCTGCCTGGGGGTTCTGCAGGTGACACTGCAGGTGACACTGCAGATGACACTGCAGGTGACACCCAGCAGGTGACACTGCAGGTGACACTGCCAGGGTGGTCTCACCTTCCACCTGAGCCCTGCCTGGGGGCTCTGCAGGTGACACCCAGCAGGTGACACCCAGCAGGTGACACCCAGCAGGTGACAGTGCCAGGGTGCCCCCACCTTTCACCTGAGCCCTGCCTGGGGACACTGCAGGTGACACCCAGCAGATGACACTGCAGGTGACACTGCCAGGTGCCCCCACCTTTCACCTGAGCCCTGCCTGGGGACACTGCAGGTGACACTGCCAGGTGCCCCCACCTTTCACCTGAGCCCTGCCTGGGCACAGGGGGCCCGGGGTAACCCTTTCCTTGCTGCAGAGCTGCCCCAGCCCTGCCTGCAGTGGGAAATGTGAGCCCAGACCCTGCTGGAGGCTCTGCCTGTCCCGTGTCCCCCAATTTCCCTTCCAGCCTCAGGTGAGGCAGAGTTTGGGCTCCTGCAGGGCTCTGGGGATGAATTCTGGAGCTGATTCCTGACCCCTCTCCCTTCCCCCTGCAGAGGAGGGCAGGGGAGGAGCCCGGGGGGATTCCCGGGATTCCCGGGATTCCCGGAATTCCCGGCCCCGGGGGCTGTCCCGCTCCGACCTGCAGCAGCTGGCACAGGGTGGGGACGACGTCGTGCAGGACCTGGAGATTTCTGACGAGGACTGAGCACCCCCAGGCCCTGTCCCAGGCAGGAGCACAGGTAGGGCCAGCCCGGGTGACACCCAGGACCTGCCTGGTGACACAAATTGGGACTTTCCAGCTCAACTTGGACTTCTCCAGCTTTTTCTACCGCTTCTGTTTTTGGTACCAATAAAACCCTGGCCAGGAAAAACTGCTCAGCAGAGGGAATAAAAGCCCCTCATTAAAATCTGCTTCCAACAGCACAGGGTTCACCTCCAGCTCCTGCTAAACGAGCTGAGCAAGGCAAGGACGAGGATTTTGTCCAAGGTTCCTCCTCTCTGCCCCACCAACCACCCCAGATTTGTTCTGGGGTCCTCACCAAACCCTCCCTGGCACCCCAAAAGCCTGAAGGACTGCACAGACTCTCCCAGAGCTTTGTAGCCTCCATGGAAGCCTGGATGAGTTCAAGAGTGCTGCAGAAGGAAAATTTAAATTAAAGTTTTTTGGGTTGGGGAGGTTGTGCTGGCATGGAGGAATAAGAAAAGGCAAAATTGATCATGTAGGAAACACTGCCCAGGTGAGAACTGCACCACCTTAACTGTAAAAAAAAAAGATTTTCACTTTGTAAAAGATTTTAACTTACCTGTTGTTCCCAAAGAAAAAGGAATTCCCTTTTCCTCCTGGCTCTACCTTAGCTGGGCAGGACCCAACCCTGGGATTGAATTCCAGGCAGGAATTGTGGCAGCTCTGCTGCACCTGTGGGGAGCCCCCAGGAAAGGAAGGACACAGAGACTGCTGGGGTAAAGCCAGGTACCGTTTGTAAATTAAGTGTTTTTCTTTTTTATTTAAATTGATTGCTGGAAAGCATTTTTATCATGATGTGATGGATAATGAGGTTTTTTCCTTTTTTTTTTTTTTACAATATAAAGAAGCTAAAGTACCACCAAAGCTATTCTGTAAGAAAAACGGCAGCACGTGCAACGTTTAAACAAAAAACAAACAAAAAAAACCAAAAAGGGGATGGGGGGAGAGAGAGAGAGAAAAGTACCACATGTGATTGTTGTTCACAACTGTACAGGTCACAGGGGGTCACCCCCACGAGTTCCCAGCTCATTCACAGTAGTAAAAACTCTGCCCATGGTTTTCAGCCTGGCCCGGGGCTCAGTCTCAGGGCTCTGTCCCCAAGCTCTGTCCCCAGGGCTCTGTCACAGAGTCCCAGGGCTCAGGGAGAGCCCAAACTCTGTCCCCAGGGCTCTGTCCCGGGGCTTTGTCCCCAAGGCTCTGTCCCAGAGTCCCCAGGCTCTGTCCCCAGGGCTCTGTCACAGAGTCCCCAGGGCTCAGGGAGGGCCCAAGCTCTGTCCCCTGGGCTCTGTCCCGGGGCTTTGTCCCCAAAACTCTGTCCCAGAGTCCCCGGGCTCTGTCCCAGGACTCGGGGAAGGTCCTGGGCTCTGTCCCAGAGTCCCCAGGGAGAGTCCAGGGCTCTGTCCCAGGGCTTTGTCCCCAAAACTCTGTCCCAGAGTCCCCAGGGCTCAGGGAGGGTCCCGGACTCTGTCCCCAGGACTCTGTCCCGGGGCTTTGTCCCCAAAACTCTGTCCCAGAGTCCCAGGGTTCTGTCCCCAGGCTCTGTCCCAGAGTCCCCAGGGAGAGTCCAGGGCTCTGTCCTGGGGCTTTGTCCCCAAGGCTCTGTCCCAGAGTCCCCAGGTTCTGTCCCCAGGGCACTGTCCCAGGGTTCAGGGAGGGTCCTGGGCTCTGTCCCAGAGTCCCCAGGCTCTGTCCCAGAGTCCCAGGGCTCAAGGAGGGTCCTGGGCTCTGTTCCGGGGCTTTGTCCCCAAGGCTCTGTCCCAGAGTCCCCAGGGAGAGTCCAGGGCTCTGTCCCAGAGTCCCAGGGCTCTGTCCCCAGGCTCTGTCCCCAGGCTCTGTCCCCAGGCTCTGTCCCAGAGTCCCAGGGCTCTGTCCCCAGGCTCTGTCCGTGCCCCACCACAGACCAGAACGTGCAGTAATGGCTCCACCTCTGCCCCAAGGCTTCAAACCAACCCAGCTGCAGAAATGAGTCTGGGGGCAGCCAGGCTGGGCCCCCTCCTCCCCCAGAGCTCCTGGAACCCAAACATCCCCCGGGAAAAGCAAACCCAGCCCCTGTGCCAGGGCAGGGGGGCTCTGTACCATCCTCACCGAGTAAACATGGACGGGAACTTGCCTTTTATATTTTTGTCCTTTTTTTTTTGTCTTTTTATCCTTTTTGTCTGTCTTTGGTATTGTTTTCAAAGTTGCTAGAGATGCATAGAACACCTGAATGAGGAACTGAGGCCGTTTCCAGGGAGGAGGAGGAGGAGGAGGAGGAGAGGGCTGCCAAGGTGGCTGGGGCGGGTGTGGATGGTTTTTTTTTTTTGCTCCAAGTACCGGTGGGAGGAGCAGAGCCCCTTCCCTCCCCTGTGGAGTCACAGCCCGGAGTTCTGGAGGCCGAGAGCAGCCTGTCCGTGATCCCCTGTGCAGGGCTCTCCACTCCACCACGAGTGTGGAAGGGACCGGGGATGCTTCCTCATCCTCCAGCATCCTTCACTTGGCGCCGTCCCACGACGACATCTTTGGATCAGTTTTCTTCCTTCCCTTTACATTTCTTTGACAGAAATCTTCTCCGTGGTTCTTTTTTTTTTTTAATTATTATTTTCCCCAAACTTAAAAAAAAAAAAAAAGCAAACGCATCCCAAAAAAATAAAATAAAAATAAAAAAGCCTCCCTTTTCCTCCCGTGTCGGGCGCTGGAGGCTCCTGGCGTTCCCTGGGTCCCGGGCACTGCTGGGATTAGGACGGAGGTTTGGTGGTGTCGCTGAGGAGGGAGGGGTTCCCGTTCTCCTGTTTCGGGGAGCCCCTGCTGGCCGCCGCGGCGCTGCCGAAGGGCGAGGCCACGCTGCCGGTGGAGGCCGGGCGGAGCTCGCCCGGGGGCACCTCCCGCTCCGGGGGCCGCAGCCCCGGCGGCTGCAGCGGCAGCGCCACCGGGAACCCGGCCATGCACAGCACCCGGCCCAGCCTCTTGGCCACCTGCGGGAAAATGGGGACAAAATAAATCCCTGTGGGATGGAGGGGTGGAGGCAGGAGGGGGAGTGTGAGGAAAGCAGATTAAAAATCCCCCGGGACTCGCAGAATCCCAAGAGCTGCTGACAGAGGAGGTTCTCTGGAGAAACCCATCCCTGGATGTGCCCAAAGCCAGCCTGGACACAGCTGGGACAGTGGGACACAGTGGGACACAGTGGGACACAGTGGGACACAGTGGGACACAGTGGGACACAGTGGGACACAGTGGGACGTGTCCCTGCCCATGGCACTGGGTGGGATTTAAGGTCCAGTCCACCCCAAACTGTTCTGTGGGATGAAGCAATCCCATTCCCTCATGCACCCCAGAGGCAGGGAAGGTTTCCTCCCCTCATTCCTCAAGGATTGTGTCCTGCACTCCTGCTCCTCTTTTCCTGGGCACTGCTGGAGCCCCCAGGGGTGCCCTGGATCCTCCTGTCCCACCCCAGGTGTGCTGGGACAGCCCAGGTGAGGGGACCTGGTCCTTCCTGCCCCTTTTTTATCCACGGACACTTCACCAGGAGCCTGATCAGTGACACCAGAGCTGTCCCTGCGCTGATGGCACAGCAGGAACTGCTCCTAAAATGGCCAAGGCAGGGAGGGAAAATAAAACCCCTGCTGGAGGGAGCCTGAACCTCTCTGCTGCCTCCCAGCACCTCCACAGCTGCTTCCCATTTGAGCTTAAACAAAACCAGGGGCTGCTGCTGGACCCAGACAAGTGGGACATTATTCAGGGAGCAGCATCGGGGCCCTGCTCCCATCCCACCCCCAGCCCTGCCTCGTTACAGAACTTAAACACTATTGATGAAATTGAAGGGATTTTTCCAGTCCCAGCCCATGTCTCGTGTTCCCCCCACCCCACACCCCATCCCTGAGCTGCTCGGGGCTCTCTCTGAGTTTTATTTCCTCCTCAATTGACCCACGGGGAACAATTGCCCACAGAACCTTTTTATGAGCCCCTCATAAACAGGGAGGGCTGCAGGGAAAGCAGTGAAGTCGCTCCCATTGTTCCCCCACAGCCCCAGCAGCAGCAGCAGTGTGGGTTTGGGGTTTGGGGTTTTGGGTTTGGTGCCAGGACTGGGACGAGCAGGGACAGCCACAGCCCCTGGCAGGACACAATTCCCCAGGGACACAGCACAGCCCGGCTTTAAATGTCCCAGGGGAGATTCTTCCAGCACTCAGTGGGGAAGAATCCAGCAGAGATGTTCTGGGTTTGACTCCCACTGAGGGAACGGAGCTGCTGTGGCTGGAACCAGCTCACTTTAAGGGTTTCCCACTGCATCCCAGTAATTCCCTCCCAGCACTCAGCCCGGACTGTTCAATTCTGCCCCTGGGCACTGAATTGTGTCAGGGGTTTCTCCCTGGCACAGCTGGGACAGTTTCAGGTGAGGCCATGGAACATTTTCAAGGACAGACCAAACCTCGAAACAATTGAAATTACATTATTGCTTAATAAATGATATTTGGTAATATCAGCTTTAACTGGGAGAGGAGATTCTCCTACCTGTGACCTGATCTTCAGGGCGGGTCCCAGCTTGAGCCCCATGTTGTTCAGTAGGTGCTCCTCGGTCAGGAGGGGCAGGGTCTCCCCATCGATGGCCTGCTCCCGAAATACCTGAGGGGACACACCCGGGGGGGCTTAGGGACACACCTGGGGCTCAGTGACACACCCAGGGGGGGCTCAGTGACACACCCGGGGCTCAGTGACACACCTGGGGGGCTTAGGGACACACCCAGGGCTCAGTGACACCCAGGGGGGATCAGGGACACACCCGGGGGTGCTCAGTGACACACCTGGGGGGCTTAGGGACACACCTGGGGGGCTCAGTGACACACCCAGGGCTCAGTGACACACCCGGGGCTCAGTGACACACCTGGGGGGGCTCAGTGACACACCCAGGGATCAGTGACATACCCAGAGGGGCTCAGTGACACCCAGGGGGGCTCAGTGACACACCCAGGGGGGCTCAGTGACAAGTTCAGCAGAGCACGAGGGAAAAAACCCAGGAAGGCCCTGGAGGCTCTGAGATGCAGCAGGGCCGAGCCCAGCCGGGAGGGACCGGGGCTCCCAAAGCCCGGCTGGGAGGGGCTGGGACCCTCCAAAGCACGGCTGGGAGAGCTGGGAGGGGATGGGACCCCCAAAGCCCGGCTGGGAGGGGCTGGGAGGGCCTGGGGCTCCCAAAACCCGGCTGGGAGGGGCTGGGACCCGCAAAGCCTGGCTGGGACTCCCAAAGCCCAGCTGGGAGGGTTGGGGCTCCCAAAACCCGGCTGGGAGAGCTGGGAGGGGATGGGACCCCCAAAGCCCGGCTGGGAGGGGCTGGGACCCCCAAAACCCAGCTGGGACGGGCCAGGGCTCCCAGGACACCTGGATGTTCCTCCCAGGACGCTGTGGGGCCGCTGGGCTTTACCTGAGTGTACTCAGTGCAGCCAGACAAGTTGGACACGAAGCTGCAGACGTCCTCCACCGTCCATTTGCTGATGTCCTCCAGCGCCGGGCTCTCCTCCCCGTCCAGGAACAGACCTCCCATGGTGCCTGGATTGTTTGGAGTCAGGGGGGGTGGGAAGGAGGGGAGGAGAAAGGAACATAAATCATTAAAATCCCACACGGACAACAAGCAGGCTGCAATCTGAATATTTTTCTCTAGCCGCACATTCATCTTTAATGACCTGTCAATTAAAGCGTTGGGCAGGGTCAATTCGCAGGCCTCTTCCTCCTGGAGGTCCCCGGCTGGGGGAAGGAAAAATCCGAGCTAATGCATTTCATGTGTTTAGTGTTCCTCAGCCGGGGGAGGGCAGGGGGAGCAGCAAAGCCTGCAGGGGTTTGTGCACACACAGCACCGGGCAGGAAACTCGGGAAACCCGGCCTGCCCCGGGCTCTGACGGCAGCCCCGCGGCCACAGCGGGCGGGAATGGCACCGGAGTGACACCGGAGTGACACCGGAATGACAACGGGCACTGCTGGGGACATCCTGCTCCTTCCAGGGCCATGGCTGGGGACGCCCTGCTACTTCCAAGGGCATCACTGGGGACCTCCTGCTCCTCCAGGGTTCAATTTCCACCCTGGCCAGCCTGGAACGGCCCCAGGATGGGGCTGGCCCTGTCCTGGCTCTGCCCTGGCCCTGCTGTCCCTGCCAGCCCTGGCAGGATGGAGCCGCTGTCACCTCCCCAAAATGCAGGAGTGGCTGCAGTGCCACCCCTGTCACACACATGGGGTGACCCCCGTCACACACAGGGTACAGCCCTGTCACACACAGGGGCACAGCCCTGTCACACACAGGGTACAGCCCTGTCACACACACAGGGTACAGCCCTGTCACACACACAGGGCACAGCCCTGTCACACACAGGGGTACAGCCCTGTCACACACACAGGGTACAGCCCTGTCACACACACAGGGGTACAGCCCTGTCACACACACAGGGTACAGCCCTGTCACACACACAGGGGTACAGCCCTGTCACACACACAGGGTACAGCCCTGTCACACACACAGGGTACAGCCCTGTCACACACAGGGGTACAGCCCTGTCACACACACAGGGCACAGCCCTGTCACACACAGGGGGTACAGCCCTGTCACACACAGGGGCACAGCCCTGTCACACACACAGGGGTACAGCCCTGTCACACACACAGGGTACAGCCCTGTCACACACACAGGGGTACAGCCCTGTCACACACACAGGGTACAGCCCTGTCACACACACAGGGTACAGCCCTGTCACACACACAGGGCACAGCCCTGTCACACACAGGGCACAGCCCTGTCACACACACGGGGGTACAGCCCTGTCACACACACGGGGGTACAGCCCTGTCACACACACAGGGTACAGCCCTGTCACACACACGGGGGGTACAGCCCTGTCACACACACAGGGTACAGCCCTGTCACACACAGGGCACAGCCCTGTCACACACAGGGCACAGCCCTGTCACACACAGGGGTACAGCCCTGTCACACACAGGGTACAGCCCTGTCACACACACAGGGGTACAGCCCTGTCACACACACAGGGCACAGCCCTGTCACACACACAGGTACCACCCCTGTCACACACACAGGGTACAGCCCTGTCACACACAGGGCACAGCCCTGTCACACACAGGGTACAGCCCTGTCACACCACAGGGTACAGCCCTGTCACACACACAGGGTACAGCCCTGTCACACACACAGGGCACAGCCCTGTCACACACACAGGGTACAGCCCTGTCACACACAGGGTACAGCCCTGTCACACACACAGGGCACAGCCTTGTCACACACAGGGTACAGCCCTGTCACACACACAGGGGTACAGCCCTGTTACACACACAGGGGTACAGCCCTGTCACACACACAGGGCACAGCCCTGTCACACACACAGGGGTACAGCCCTGTCACACACAGGGGTACAGCCTTGTCACACACACAGGGCACAGCCCTGTCACACACACAGGGCACAGCCCTGTCACACACACAGGGTACAGCCCTGTCACACACGGGGTACAGCCCTGTCACACACAGGGGAGCCCCCCGGCCCTGCAGCCTGACAGAACACTCAGAGAAATCCCAAGGGGAGCCAGGGAGGAGCAGGAGAGGAGCAGGGAATGGAAATGGGGAGAGGGAACAGCCCCTGTAACTCAGACCTGCTGTGGGGGAAATGGGAGGACACAGAACAAACCAAATTCCACAAAACACCTCTTGAGGGTGTGGGAAAAGCCAATATTAACCCTGCTGTGGGGTGTTTGGAGCAGGAGAGCACAAGGACATTTACAGGGATGAGAACATCCAGGGTTCTCAGGCAGGGAAGGAGTTTATGAGGGGTGTGAGCTGCTCTGCTCAGGGCATGGAGAACGGAATTGCCGGGAGGAAAATATTTCTCCCCAGAGCCTGTCATGATAAAATTATCTGTCCTGTGGGCTTGGGGCTTTTCCCTGGTGGGTTTGATGGACATAACCCTTGCTCCTGCCCACAGCAGCTGGGACAGCACTTCCACATGGAATGGGCAAGGGAAAAATGGATTAAACAACCAATTCCCTGGGGAATACCCCGGGGCTGAGGGAACAGGCAGGGAAAGGAGCAGCAGGGCCCCACACGCTCCCTGCAAAGCCTCCAGCACACCCAGGGGAGCAGGAAAAGCTCAGATCTGCACAGGAAGTTTGGTGCCAATGAGATGCTTTAAACCAGCAGAGCCTGCACGGGGAGCAGGCAGAGGCTCCGGGATCATTTCCACACATTTCCCTTCCCAATTTCCTGTTCCCCGGCTTCTCCCTGGCTGTCCCTGCAGCTGCAGCCCCTCAGTCCGGGCAGGGAACAGCCCTGGCTGCTCACCCACAGCCACAGCTCTGCACAGCTGCAGCCAGCACAGGAGCAGCTCCCGGGGACCTGGGAACTCCCCTGGATCCCTGGGAACTCCCCCGGATCCCTGGGAGCTTCCCTGAGATCTGGGAGCTTCCCTGGATCCCTGGGTGCTCCCCTGGATCCCTGGGACCCCCCCAGATCCCTGGGAGCTCCCCCGGATCCCTGGGAGCTCCCCTGGATCCCTGGGAGCTCCCCCGGATCCCTGGGACCCCCCCAGATCCCTGGGAGCTCCCCCGGATCCCTGGGAGCAGGGCTGGGATTGCTCCTGGAGGCACAGGGGCCCCGGGGAGCAGCTCCACACCTCAGGGTGGGTCCATGCCACAGGCAGAGCAAACACAGCAGGGGCAGCCCCAGAGCCAGGATATCCTGGCTGGAGCTCTCCAAGGCTCTCCAGATCCACAGGAGGCTCCTGGGAGACCCTGGAAGGGGGGGCTGGAGCAGAGGAGCTCCAGTGCTCCCTCCAACCTGACCCCTCCTGGGCTCTGTGCTGCCTCTGCCAGCTCTGCCCGTCCCTCTGGAGCAGGGTCAGGGCTGCTCCTCTCTCCTCACATCTCTGTGGCTCTCCCTGGCAGGGTTTTGTTCCACCCAGACCCCTCAGGACACCCAGCAGCCCTTCCCGGGTCCCTCCCGGGTCCCCTCAGGCAGGGCTGGTGTCCCGGTGTCCCCCCTGCTCCCAGCCCTGCCATCTCCCAGCAATGACCTGGGGAGGATTTCTGGAGCCCAGCACGGCTCCTTTCCCTCCCAGCCCTCAGCACTCTGAGCTCCCTGGAGCAGAGGAGCTCCTGCCCTTCCTCCCGTAGCTCCCGAGGGGACAAGGCAGTGTCCGTGTCCCCTCCCCTGCTCCGGCAGAGACAATGAGAACAAATCGGTGCCAGGCGCTGCGGGGCCGCACCTTCGATCCCAATAATGACATGTCAGCGGCTGCCACAGCCACAAAGGGCAGCAGCCATTCCCTGCCAGGCCGGCTCCGGCTGCTGCCTGATAAATGATGGCCCAGCAGGCTGCAAATGGATTAGGGAGCCCTGCACCAGCTGGGGCCCGGCGTGCCGGGCTGAAAGGAATCCATCGTCCCAGGACAGGTGTCCCCAGCACAGCCCAGCCACCAGAGCCATTTATAATTCCCCTCCCTCCTCTGATACCCAGCTGCTGCTCCGGGGAGAGAAGCCAGAGGCTGGAGGGGCCATGGAGAGCAGAGCTCCGGCCCTGCCGGCCAGGGAAAGCAGCTCTGGGCTCTGAACCAGCACAGGCACGGCAGGGTCTGTGCCCCTGGCACCCCAGGGGACAGCTCAGGTGCCAGCTGGGGACAGAGAGCCACCCCCGGGCTGCCAGGCCACCTCTGGGCTCAATCAGTTTTGTTCCCAGCCCTGTCCCAAACCCCATCCCCAGCCCTGTCCCTGTCCCCATCCCCAGCCCTGTCCCTGTCCCCATTCCCAGGCCTGTCCCCATCCCCAGCCCTGTCCCCGTTCCCATCCCCAGCCCCGTCCCCATTCCCATCCCCATCCCCAGCCCCGTCCCCATTCCCATCCCCATCCCCAGCCCTGTCCCTGTCCCCATTCCCATCCCCAGCCCCGTCCCCATCCCTGTCCCCAGCCCCATCCCCGTCCCCGTTCCCCCTTCCAGCCGCGGCAGGCCCGGGGTCAGCAGCAGCACAAGGCTGCCGTTAATTGCTCTCCAGACTGCAATCAATACAAGGATTTTAGCCTCCTGCACACTCCATCCTTCACCTTTTGCAAAGGACGGGGCTGTGGGAGGAGGAGGAGGCTGCTGAAACCTTGAGGAGATGAGGTCATCGAGCCACAGCCCCGGGAGGTGCTCAGGGATCGACTCTGGCTCATGGATAAAGGCTCTGGCAGGGCCTGAGCAGCTCCCCGGGCTGCCAGGGCAGGGAACTGCCTCCAGCCCAGCCTCCTTCCATGCTGGATGCTTCTCCCTGCTCCTCTCTCCTCCCTGCTCCTCTCCCTCCTGCTCACCTGCCTTGGCTGGGTGGTTGTTTTACATTTCCAGTCTCCAGGATAGACTGGAGTTATAATATAGACTGGTTATTGTATAATTCCAGTCTCCCAGCCCTCCCGAGGGAGCAGTGCCTGTGCTAAAAGGGGGAGCAGGAATTGTCTGGCAGGGGGGAGAGGTGGGTGAAGCTCTGCCTGCCTCCCCTTGGGTGCTCTGTGCTCATTTCTCCCTCACCCCAGAACGGCTGCAGCCCTTGGATGGACACAACCTCAATATTTCAGCTGCTGAGCCCCCACCTCAGCCCCTGGTGCTGCACCCCACACAACTCCCAAGGCTCCCCAGGTGGGAGGATTTTCTCTGGAGCAGCACAAAGCCCCGGGGAGAGCAGCCCCAGCACGGTGTGAAACCAGCCAGAAACCAAAGGGCCCTCAGGAAAGGACCCACAGCCCTGGCACAGACTGCACACACCAGGAGAGGCAGGCAGGGAAACCCAGCCTGGAGCTGTGCCGGGGCCTGGAGATGTGCTGGTGATATAAATCCAAAGTGATAATAATAAATGGGCTATTACAGCAACTCAGCCGCTGCAGGGGGAGGGAGGGGAGCCAGCCCCAGCCCAGGGCTCCCTGCAGAGCCTCTCACAAGCCACCAGCACCACGGAGCTGAGCCCGGCCCTCTTTAATGGCCGGGAGGAAAAGGCTCCTGCGAGGCAGCCCCGGCAGCCCAAGGCAGCAGGAATATTTATCATCCTGGCCACCTGCCTGTCGCTGAAAAATCGCTTCCTCCCTCCTGGCTGGGAGGCAGCTCTAATGAGGGATGGGCAGCCGAGCTCACAGGCAGCTCCTCGCGGGGAGAGCAGCACAGCACAGCCCCCCCTGCTCCCTCCTCCTGCTAATTGCTCTGCCAGGTAATTAGCTGGAGCGGATTTGGGTTCCTGGCTGGGCTGGAGGAGCTCCCTGGGTTTGAGCCCCCGTTTGTGCCACCCCCTGCCCCTGCAGTGAGAACAGAGCTGGCAGTGACCTCCCTGGCAGTGCCTGTGACACTGAGGGATGTCCCACAGGGCAGGCACAGAGCCCAGCTGCCCCTCCCTGGCACCTCCAAGGTCATGAGTCCAACCTTAGACCAATGCCCACCTTGGCACCAGAGCACCAAGTGCCACATCCATCCTTGGACACCTCCAGGGATGGCGACACCACCTCCCAAAGCCTGACCATCCCTTCCATGCACAAATCCTTCCTTTTGAAAGGAGGAGAAGCTGCCTGAGCAACCACAACCACCCCGTGCAACGAGCACACTGCCAACCCATCCCTGCTCCACCCCAGCGCCTCACCTGCATGGAAGTAGGGGCTCATGGTGTAGGGGAACCCGAAGGGCAGCGGCTGTGGGGCGGGCAGCGAGGCTGGAGGGAGGTATTTCACCTCGGCCTTGTTGATGCTGGTCCCCAGCAGGTGGCTGGGGGACTCTGCACTGGAGGAGCTGCAGGGCACGCTGGGGGCGGCCCCCGCCTCGCCCAGCTCCTTGGCCCCCTCGCACGCCTTGGCCCCGCCGTCCTTGCACTCCTTGAGCTCCACTCCTGCACCTCCCTCCGCCTTCACCCCCTCGGCCTTGTCCTCGGCACCCTCGGCGTCGCTCTCCGAGTCCTTCATCTCCTCATCGTTACAGTCCTGGGCGCCGTCCCTGGCGCGCGGTTCCGCCGCCTCCCTGGCCTCTCCCTGGGGCTCCGCTCGGGGCTGCGAGGATTTGCGGCCGCCCCCGGCCCGCCGGGGCTGCTCCTTGGGCGGGGTGGCGGCGCCGGGGCCGGCGGGGGTGAGGGAGAGCAGCGGGGCGTTGTTGTGGCGCAGCACCAGCATGGCGTTGCGCCGGGACAGCTCGTCGCGCAGCGCGTGGCCCTCGGGGACGTCGTGCACGCTGCGCAGCGCGGGGTGGTCCGGGGGCAGCCCCGGGTGCAGGCTCAGGGGGTCTCCTGCCAGCAGCCTCTGCCGGTGCAGGTTCTCCAGCTCCTTCTGCCGGATCAGCTCGGCCGACATCTCCAGCCTGCGTGGGGAGAGGGGGTTTGGTGGCTTTGCAGGAGGAGGTGACAGCTCCACACAGCGCCACACCTGCACAGCTCCCCACAGGCCTCGCTGTGCCACCCCCCTCAAGCCCTCCTCACTCTTACCTGGCCAGGTTTTGCTTCCGTAGCATCTCCTGCTGCCGTGCAAACATCTCAGCCTGTGCTGGCTGCAGGAACCCGTAACCTGGGGCAAGGAGAGCACTGCGGGTTATTTATCTCAGCACTGATCCCTGGCTGCCTCAGGGCCAGCTCCCCACAGGGGAAAAGGGCACCTGGGCTCTGCTTTTGTGCTCCAGAGCCCAGCCACACCTCACTGCCACAGCCACAGGGCCAGGGAGGCAGGTGGGGATCAACAGGAAGAGCCCAAGGAATCTGCTCCTGCCATTGCAGGATCAGGAGAAGTTGGCACAGCAGCCATGGGGACACACCAAACGTGTGTGGGTGTTTTTCTGCAGTGCAGACTGTCACAGGCTGCACCTCTGCCCTGCCCTGCCTGCCCACAGGTGTCACCTGAGCACTCACCTGGCGTCTGGCACAGCGCCGAAGGCACCCCGAGGAAGGGAGGTCTGAGGTGGGGCCCCAGGGCGATGTGGGGAGCGTTCTGGGGCGACAGCAGAGGCGGTGGGTGGGAGATCTCCCTGCAGAATCAGAAAATAAAGCCACGATGAAAACCTGCAGGCTCCAGGCTCAGGAAGAACATCTTGGCTGCACATGAGCTGCATCCTGCCCCAGAGGCTGCTCGCTGCCTCTCCACCCTCATGCAGAGCTTCTAAAATGGAGAGAAAAACCAAAAGCAGCAGAACCAAAAGGGGAAGGAGGAATCAGCCAGGACTCCACAGGTCCCACGCATTTCCCACCTTTGCTTCTGTGGCCTTTCAGCCCAGAAGATCCAAAGGGATTTTCCCTGCCCATGGTCAAAGGGGAGGGGTGAAGATGCTCCATCTGCCCCTCCCTTATCACATTTGGGTTTCTACCTCACACCTGAGAAGGAATTCAGTGTTTGGGGAGCTGCAGAGTGGGTTTGGGAAGATCTGGAGGCATCACTGGCTTGCCTTGCAAAAAAACCCTGCCCTAGCTGGGCTAAGGGATGACCTTTAACTGTGGAGAGGAATGTGGAAGTGAGGCAGAGAAAATACAGCCAGGAGAGGGATGTGAGCAGGAAGGGCAGTGGGATCAGAGGGAAGGAATCCTGCTGGAGAAGGGCTGGGTGAAGCCAGGCAGAATGGGCACAGCAGATGCCAGGGGCTGGGCAAACTGGGAGAGGCAGGACTGGGTGGTGGGAGGGGGATGATGCCTGGAAAAGAGGCACTGGCAGCAGGAGGGAAGGCAGAGGGAAAAAAAAAAGGCAGGAAGGGAATAAGAGCCAAGGTCTCTTCCATTAGTCAAATCTGCCCTGGGAGCCTGCAAGCAAATCTGCTTTCCGGCTGCACGTCTCTTAATTCCCTTTGATGGCCACTTACAACATTATTACCTTCAGCAGGGCATCCAGAGGCACAGCCAAGTGCCGGGCCGTTTATTTTCATTTTACAGTATCTCCCTGGAAAAATCTGCTCCGGGAGAGGCTGCAGGGCAGGGGAGAGGCAGGTGGGATGTGCCTGTGGCTTTGCAACAAACACAGCACGTGCAGGGGCAATGCAGGGGGGGATAACAACGGGAGCATCCCGGGCATCCATGGATCAGCTCATGGGCATGGATCAGGTCATGGGCACGGATCAGGTCATGGGCATGGAGCAGCTCATGGAAATGGATCAGGTCATGGGCATGGAGCAGGTCATGGAAATGGATCAGGTCATGGGCATGGAGCAGCTCATGGAAATGGATCAAGTCATGGAAATGGACTGGGTCATGGGCATGGACTGGGTCACAGAAATGGATCAGCTCATGGGCATGGATCAAGTCATGGAAATGGATCAAATCATGGAAATAGATCAGGGCATGGGCATGGATTTGGTCATGGGCATGGATCAGGTCATGGAAATGGATCAGGTCATGGAAATGGATCAGGTCATGGACATGGATCAGGTCATGGACCAGCTCATGGGCATGGATTGGGTCACGGAAATGGATCAAGTCAAGGAAATGGATCGGGTCACGGGCATGGATCAGCTCATGGAGAGCCAGACAAGGATCCCTGCACACGAAGGGGGAGAGGAGAGCCCTTCCCAGCACAGCTTTATCCCATACAGCCACTACAACACACCGACCCTCTAGAATTCCTGCTTTCCCCCACGCCGCGCCCATCTGCCCGTGCCCGCCTGTCTCTCCCGGCTCTCCCTCCCCTCCTCCCGGCTGCCCTGGCTCTCCTCTAAACTAATTGCGGAGCCGGCGGTGTCTGGAGGCGCGGCGCGGATCGATCGGGGCTGTTGAAATGTTAATGCCGCCCGTGCGCCGCGCCGCGCTCCGCTGGCAGCTCCAATTAATCTCAGGTAACGCCGCGCTCGACCTTCGGCTCCGAGCCGGGGCAGCAGCCAAGCGATGCTTATGTAATTACACCGTGAAGTGTGTAATCACCTGCCCTAATCCCCGAGGCCTCGCAATTAGCCGGGGCCGCGGTCGCCGGGCTGCCAAGTGCTGCTGCCACCCGGGCCGGCCCCGCGGATGAATAAGGGACAATTAAAGCGGCGTGACGGGGGCTCCGAGGTGTCCGCTCGATCGTAATTAGCTGTAATCATGGCGAGACGAGCCTGGCAGACGCGCTGGTCGTTTTATAAGAAGCAATTTAGGAAATCAAGTCGCTGTTAACCATGGCGTGGCCGTGCGCCGCTCCTCGCCGTGGGGATGTGCGGGGAAGGGGATCCCGGGGAGCCCCCAAAAACAACGGAGCTGCTCCATTTACACCCGTGTGTGCCCTGCTGGGATGGGGAGCAGGGCTGGGAAATCAAAGGTTCCCCCTCCCGTGGCAGCCCAGCGCTCATCCCGGGCTGGTTTTACTCTTTCATGTTGTGCTACGGGGCATGACTTTGATCCCTGAGGAATTCACATCTGCTCCAGACTCTGCAGCTCATTCCCTCCGAGCCTCCCTGCCCTCCTGGGCCGGCTTTGGGCTGGCCAGGGCGGGGAGTGGGACGGAGCAAAGGGACAAAGGCACCGCTCCTGGACTGATCCCATTGCCAGGCTGGACCCAATCCCACTCCAGGCACACGGCTGAGCACTGGGATGGATCACAGGACACAGCCACCGCTCCTGGACTGATCCCATTGCCGGGCACACGGGATGGATCACAGGGACACAGCCACCGCTCCTGGACTGATCCCATGAGCAAAGCAGCCTGGAGAGCAGCTGGAGGTGGCAGGGAGAGGGGCTGGATGGACACACCAGTGCCACACACTCCAACACACACTGGGGATGGGTTTGGGAAATGCAGTGACACACAGTGACACACAGTGACACACGCTGTCACCGTGCCTGCCTGGCACACAGGACACACAGACCCCGCAGCAGCCCCGGGGCTCCCCCCAACACCCACACAAAGCTGCTGGTGGGGCCAGGGCAGCAGGAGCAGCCCCAGGTCCCTCAGCTGGCGCTGTCACAGCCCTGGGGTCAGATCATGAAGGACAGATGGCCCAAAGAGCCAAGAAAAGGCTGCAGATGGCCAAACCCAGCGGTCAGTGCACCTCTCCTGCTCAGCACAGTGCCAGCAGCAGGAATGCTCAGGAATACCTGGAGCAGAGGGGATTCTGCTCCCTGCAGGGAGCCTGACACTGCCCAGCTCTGCCCCAGAGCCCACGGGGACAGAGCCTCCGTGCCACCCCACAGGGGACAGAGCCTCTGTGCCACCCCATGGGGACAGAGCCTCTGTGCCACCCCAAAGGGGACAGAGCCTCTGTGCCACCCCACACGGAGAGAGCCTCTGTGCCACCCCACGGGGACAGAGCCTCTGTGCCACCCCACAGACAGAGCCTCTGTGCCACCCCGCAGGGACAGAGCCTCTGTGCCACCCCACGGGGACAGAGCCTCTGTGCCACCCCACAGACAGAGCCTCTGTGCCACCCCGCAGGGACAGAGCCTCTGTGCCACCCCACAGGGACAGAGCCTCTGTGCCACCCCATAGGGGACAGAGCCTCTGTGCCACCCCATAGGGGACAGAGCCTCTGTGCCACCCCAGGGGGACAGAGCCTCTGTGCCACCCCACAGACAGAGCCTCCGTGCCACCCCACAGACAGAGCCTCTGTGTCACCCCACAGACAGAGCCTCTGTGCCACCCCATGGGGGACAGAGCCTCTGTGCCACCCCATAGGGGACAGAGCCTCTGTGCCACCCCATGGGGGACAGAGCCTCTGTGCCACCCCATGGGGACAGAGCCTCTGTGCCACCCCATGGGGACAGAGCCTCTGTGCCACCCCATGGGGACAGAGCCTCTGTGCCACCCCACAGGGGACAGAGCCTCTGTGCCACCCCACAGGGGACAGAGCCTCTGTGTCACCTCACGGGGACAGGAGCCTCTGTGCCACCCCAGGGGGACAGAGCCTCTGTGCCGCCCCATGGGGGACAGAGCCTCTGTGCCACCCCACAGGGGACAGAGCCTCTGTGCCACCCCACAGGGGACAGAGCCTCTGTGTCACCTCACGGGGACAGGAGCCTCTGTGCCACCCCAGGGGGACAGAGCCTCTGTGCCGCCCCATGGGGGACAGAGCCTCTGTGCCACCCCAGGGGGGACAGAGCCTCTGTGCCACCCCACAGGGGACAGAGCCTCTGTGCCACCCCACAGAGCCAACCTGGCAGGCCTGCCCTGCTCCCTGCCAGCCCTCTGCCCATCCTTGGAGCTGGCACAAGAGTGAGGCAGCAGCACCAGGTCCTGCCCTGGGCTGGGCAGCCCTCAGACCTCCCAGTCAGGGGGGAAAGAACTGAGAACCCCAGAGTAAAAAGCCCCCCGAGACCTCAACAAAAGCTGCTGTGCTTTCAGACAGGTGTGCACCAAACCCTGATCCCTGCATCCTCTCCCAGGCACCAATCCCCCATTAAATTCCTTCCTCCTCTTCCTCCGAGGCAGAACTGCAGTGCCCTGCTCTGAGGAGGTGAATTTAGCCCCCGGCAATTACATCTGATAAGCCTTGTCCTTACCTTGCAGAGAGCAATTCTGTGCTGCTGCACATTCCTCCCCCTGCCCCCTTTCCTTTTCCCCCCCTGAAATGCCAGCTGGAGGTTTGTGAGCAGGGTATTAGGGGATTTGCACTGCACGCTGCTAAATTTGATATGTCCTTTAACAGGAGACAAATGCTTCACAAGGCTTAAAAAGTATCGACTTTTCTTTAACAATAAGCACTAATGGCCTTCAAATAATCAATATTTAAAGTCATTATGGGGTTACACATTATACTGTTAAAACCAAGCCTTTCACTTTAACCCCATCATAGCCTCCCAAGCCCCCAGCAGAGCTCCCCCCTGGCTCCATCCCAGCTCCCGGGGAAGGCTCGGAGCACAGGCTGTGACTGGAGATGTGAGAGGGTCAGGAAATGCAGATTGAAACCGGCAAGGCATGGAAATAAATTTAGAACGGATGGAAGAAGAGGGAGAGGGGCAGGGGGGGGAAAGAATGCATGAAAGCTCCGCTTTCTCCTGCTCTGCATTTGATAGGAAGAGACACTTTAAACCCGAGGTAACAGGCAGGAGGCACAGAGCTCCTCGCTGCTCTGCCATCCCCAGACACGGCCAGCAAGGGAGAAGAAATAAAATCAAAGGCCTTGCTAAAAATGGGGTTTGGGATTTCCAGGCAGGGAAAGAACACGTGCTGGCACTGCCCTTGCACACCGGGAGGGGCTGGGCTGAGCTGCCCCCTCCAAATCCCAACTGCTGCCAAAACCAAACTGCATAAATCGGGTCAAGCTCTTCGGCCTCTGCTCTGCAGAACATTCAGCCAGATGGGAACCAGGCAGGGATCCTGCCAGGGCAAAAATCAGAGAATCAGAGACTTCAGAGAGGAGAGGGGGACACAGGGCTGGCATGGGTAAGAGCAGGAGAGAGATGGTGCCAAGAGAGGGCAGGAGGTGAGCCCATGGAGGGCAGGAAATGTGCCCAGAGAGGGCAGAAATGTGCCCAGAGAGGGCAGGGGATGTGCCCAGGGAGGGCAGGGGATGTGCCCAGGGAGGGCAGGGGATGTGCCCAGAGAGGGCAGGAAATGTGCCCAGACAGGGCAGGAATGTGCCCAGAGAAGGCAGGAGATGAGCCCAGAGAGGGCAGGAGATGAGCCCAGAGAGGGCAGGAGATGAGCCCAGAGAGGGCAGGAGATGAGCCCAGAGAGGGCAGGAGATGTGCCCAGAGAGGGCAGGAGATGAGCCCAGGGAGGGCAGGAGATGAGCCCAGGGAGGGCAGGAAATGTGCCCAGAGAGGGCAGGAGATGAGCCCAGAAAGGGCAGGAAATGTGCCCAAGGAGCCAGCAGGGAAAAGGAAAACCTCCCCAAAGCAGGAGGGGAGGAATGAAGAACAAACCGTAGCAACAGCAGATGGGAAGAAGGGAATCCAAAAATGCAGGCTGGGTATTTTGGGCACATCTCTGCTCAGAGGAAGCCTCTGGCTGGCACACGGTGTCTGTCAGCTCCTGCAGGGGAGGCAGTGGGGGCCTCTCCCACCCCCAGCTGGCTCCTGCCGAGGGGCTGAGCCCCCCAGGGCCCCGGGGTGGGGGTGCTGATGGCACCTCAGCCTGGCAGCATTCCGTGTCCCTTGGCATTCCTGCTGCCCCCCCTGGGGAGGATCTGTGCCCCCACTGCCTGTCCAGGCAGCACAGAGCCCCTGGGTGCTGGCACCAACACCTGCCTCAGCTCCTGCCCTGACAGGGGCAGGACCCCCAGACCCCACACCTCACCCTGCAGACACAAACCCCAACTCCCAGCACACAAATGATGCATCAAACCCAGCCAAGAGGTTTCACCCCACTGACCACACCGTCAGGGCTCACCCAGCCCTGCTCAGCTCCTCCCCAACCCCTTTGGTGTGCAGGGCATGGAAGATTCTCCCTCAGGAGGGAATTTTTCCCTCAGGAGAGAGAAGCAGGGATAAGCACCCCGGGGAGGAACACGGCAGGCTCAAGGACCCCAGCAGAACAGTGCCAACAAATCCTGCAGGCAGCAGCCAAGCAGCTCTGCGGGGTACAGCCACCTGCCAGCTCTGCAGGAGAGGCAGCACTTTGGGCATGGGAAGAGCTCCAGGCTGGAGTAGTTACAGTGGCACCTTTCAGCTGTACCCTCTCCCTCTTCCAAGTCTTTTTATAACCCTCAGCTCATCTTCCCAAACACGCCACCAGGCCCTGGCACTGCAGCACCCACGCTGAATCCATCTCCAAAGATCTAGGAAAACCATGTGAAACCAAATGAATTCTCCAGACTGTGGCTGGAATCTGCTTTTGGCAAGATTCAGCCTCACTGAACTCCTTCCAAGAGATGGAGAAGGAGCAAAGAGGTGAAGGCACCACTATACCTCAGCCCAAGAAAATCCCTATCCGTGTTTGTGTGCCTCATCCCCACAAAGCCAAAGCTCCCAGGCTGTTTCTGACCAGCAAAGAGAGAATAATTAATTAATGAATGACAAATGTCTGAGCACACCCACCTTCCCAAGGGTCAGCTCAGTTCACACCTGGGACCTGGAGACTGCAGGCACAGCTCCCATTGCCAGGCACTGCCCTGACACCTCAAACTGGGTCACCAGTGAGGGTTTCCCCTCTTGCTTTGCCAGACAGAAGGGCTGAAGTCACTGATTTATTGCTGCTCACACAGCTCAGAGCTGACCTGAGCCGAGCACAGAAGCTGAAATGGAATTGGACACTTCTCTGCACCCTGGTTGTCACTGCTGCTCCTGGGAAAGGAGACACCAGGAATCCACCCAGGTGTGCCTGGGAATGTGAGGCAGCTTCCTGCACTGCCCTCCCTGCCAGTGCCCCCTGGACCTCTGGGAATATCTGTTCCTCCAGGATAAAAGTGCTCCAGGCTGCCCTGAGTGACCCCAGCACAAACCCAAGGGTAACAGGGAGGAATTGGCACCCACAGAACTTCAGTGCTCTGCAGCACACAGCCATGGCTTCTCCTGGCATTGCTGAAAACATCTGGGGGAACAGCTGGCACAGCTCCAACCAGGCCACCTCTGGCAGGGAGCACAGGGACACAGCCTGAGCCTCAGGGGTGCTCAGGGGGCTGCAGAGCTCTGGGGAGAAACAACGACCCTGTGGGCTGATCCCAGACTGGTCTGGGTTTGAAGGGACCTTAAAGATCTCCTCATTCCAACCCTGCTCCACCAACCACCCCGGTCTGCTGCTCTAATGGAACCTCCCCAAACACTGAACACAAACTCCTTTCCACAGGAGAGCCACTGCAACCTGCAATGGGAAACTGAGGCACTGCAGGACTCCTGCACACCTGGCCCCAGCTCCCACGGGGATTTCTCTCAGCATCCAAGACTGATGTGTCCCTGTGTGTTCCTCCCTCTCCAGGATTTTCCTCTCCTGCCAACCCAACAATTTGTGGGGCTATTTGGAGAACTGACCCGGCAGGAAAAGCTCCAAGAGCCACCTCCTGACTTTCAGCCCCTGTCCCCTGACCCAGGCAGCACCTTCCCTCCCCTGCTCCCAAACCAGGGAACTTCTGCTGGCCCAGCCCAGCTCCGTGTCCCCAGCCCCAGCCTGCCAGGGGCACACAGACCCCTCGTGGTTCCATCTGGATCCCCCCAGCCCAGCCCCTCCCCGGGAGCAGCCTCCACCCTGCTCTGCAGGCAGCCCCAGCCCAGCCTGGCTCCCCTCCAGCCCACACAGCGCCGGGGAAACGTTCCTGAGAGCGGCTGCAGGAGGCTCCTCCATCCCTGCATTCCTCCCAGGTCTGCTCCGGGCCCGGGATTTATGGGCTGGGTTAGCCAAAGTACACGCTGTGGGAGAGAGGCTTCCAGGCTGCCCGGCCCCTCCACAGTGCAACGGTGCTGCTGCGAGAGGAGGGAAAACCAGGCGGGATCTCCAAGGCTCTAAAGGGGGGAAAACTCCGGACTCAGCACATCCAACGCTCCGGAGCTGATGGTGCAGCCCGCCCTGCCCCACCCCGCCACAAGAGCCAAGGAAAGTGTAAATCCCGGAGCCTTTCAGGCTCATCCCGTGACATCCGGAGCCTTTTCGTCCCCACAGCCCCTCCTGTCCCCGCTGTCCCCGGCAGGAGCGCACGCAGCTTTAATTTAATTCCCCTCTGAAGTTCTTGATTGCGGAGGGAATGGCTCGTGGCACAGAGCAAGATAAATGAGCTCGGATTTCCTGGGGGTGGGGGATATCAGCTTTCCAGCGCTCCTGGCAGTGGCAGAGCAAGCTGAGGCTCTTTTCCTTAACAAAGAAAACTTCTTCTCTTTCTGTTCCACCTCGGCAGTTCTCCTCTCTCCTTACCTGGGGATGCTACAAAATTTAAACTTCAACACCTGAACTTGTCCTGTACCCCAGAACGGGTGACAGTGGCACCTCCAGCAGAGCTCTGGGATCACCCCAGGCTGGCACATCCCTGGATGTGGATGCAGAAGTGCCCAGGCACGGATTATTCCCCATTTCCATTTCCATACACACACCCCAGAGGGTGGCAGAGCGTCCCCAGCACCTGCACAACCCCCAGAGAAAACGGTCACACCTGGGCCAGGCACACCAGCCCTGCCCAGCACCGGGCACGGCTGTCCATGGGGAATCACACGATCCTAAAGGCTGGGAAAGCCCTCTAAAATCACCAGGAACAGCCACGACCCTGACACTGCCGCGGTCAGCACCAAACCGTGTCCCCAGTGCCACATCCATGCGCTTTTTGAACACTGCCAGGGACAGTGACACCCCAGGGTCACATCCACATGTTTTCTGAACCCTTCCAGGGACTGTGACACCCTCAGTGCCACATCCACACGCATTCTGAACATTTCCAGGGACAGTGACACCCCAGTGCC
Organism: Acrocephalus arundinaceus; assembly: GCA_021534815.1. Lineage (NCBI taxonomy): Eukaryota > Metazoa > Chordata > Aves > Passeriformes > Sylviidae > Acrocephalus > Acrocephalus arundinaceus. The sequence continues at coordinate 130,025 of JAJEOU010001547.1, forward strand.
CCATCCACACCCTTTTTGAACACTTCCAGTGACACTGACACCCCAGTGTCACATCCACACACTTCCTGAACATTTCCAAGGACAGTGACACTCCAGTGTCGTATCCACACACTTTTTGAACACTTCCAGGGACAGTGACACCCCAGTGCCACATCCACACACTTTTTGAACATTTCTAGACTGTGACACCCCCAGTGCCCCATCCACACTCACTCTGAACACTTCCAGGGACAGTGACACCCCAGCACCCACATCCACGCGCTTTTTGAACACTTCCAGGCACCGTGACACCCCCGGTGCCCTGCCCAGCCCCTCCCAAGCCTGACCCGGTGGCTTCCCCCCCTTCGCACCCCCCCGTGCCCCCCGCCCCGGGCAGACCCCGCCCCGGGGCCGTGCCGTGCCGTGCCGTACCTGTCGGGGAAGTGGCTGTCCCTGTGCTGCGGCAGGCCCTGCTTCCTGCGCTGGCTGGACGAGTTGCTGGCCGAGGGGATGTGCGCTTCCATCGCGCCCGGGGTCCGCGCCGCCGCCGCCGCCACCTCCTGCCGCGCCCGGAGCAGATCTGGGGACAGCGAGGGGAGGGAGCGATCAGGAGCTGCTGCTGCCGCTGCCCGGCACCGGCCCCGCTCGGACAGACGGACACGCACGGACAGACAGAGGCGCCGCGGCTCCGGGGCTGCCGGCGGCTCCCCGCGGGCGACAGCGCTGCCCCGGGGCTGCTCCCGGCCGTGCCCGCAGCCCCCGGGCGACAGCGGCTCCGCTGCCCCCCGCTGCCCGTGGCCACCCCCGCGGCTCCGGGGCGCCGGGGCGGCGGCGGAGCCCGGCGGGGAGCGGCGGCCCCGGCACTGACCCGGCCCGGCGGCTCCGGGCGCGATCCGCCCCCGCCGCCCAGGGAGTTTGGCAGCGGAGGAAATTGTGCAACTACGGCAGGGGGGTGGATTTGCTGTTTAATTGCCTTCCTGCCGGAGGGAGGGAGCGAAGGAGGGAGGGAAGGAGCGGGAAAAAAAGGGAGGGAAGGATGGAGGGATGGATGAGAGGAGGGCAGGAGGAGAGGGAGGCACTCCCCAAACTCCCTCTCCCGGCCGGTGCCGAGCGGAGCCGCGCTGGCACCTGCCCCGCTCCCGCCGTGTCCCCTCCGCCACCGCCGAGGTCCTGGGGGCTCTGCAGGGCTGCACCCGGCACGGCACGGCCAGGGAAGGGCTGGGCCCGGGACAGCTGAGGATGGGGCACAGAGGGGGACCCTGCTCCCGGCCCTGGCACAGCTCTGCCCGGGGAAAACTGCGGGGCAGAAGGAAAGGCAGCCCTCAGGCAGCCTGCAGTGCCCACAGCTGTGACCCGTGTCACCCTGCCTGTGACACCCGTGCCAGGACACCCATATAGTGACACTGGAGGAGTGACACCCGTGCGGTGACACCCGTGCCAGGACACCCATACAGTGACACTGGAGGAGTGACACCCGTGCGGTGACACCCGTGCCAGGACACCCATACAGTGACACTGGAGGAGTGACACCCGTGCGGTGACACCTGAGCAGTGACACCCGTGCCAGGACACCCATACAGTGACACTGGAGGAGTGACACCCGTACAGTGACACCTGAGCAGGGACACCCATGCCGTGACACCCATGTGGTGACACCCCTGCGGTGACACCCGTGCAGGGACACCTGAGCAGTGACACCCATGCGGTGACACCCATGCGGTGACACCCCTGCGGTGACACCCGTGCAGTGACACCCATGCGGTGACACCCGTGCCAGGGCACCCATACAGCGACACCAGAGGAGTGACACCCGTGTGGTGACACCTGAGCAGTGACACCCGTGCAGGGACACCCATGTGGTGAAACCCCTGCAGTGACACCCCTGTGGTGACACCCGTGCAGTGACACCTCTGCTGTGACACCCGTGCAGCCCCTGCAGTGCAGGGGGTCAGGGCAGCCTGGCTGCCCACACACTGCCCTGCCATGGACACTTCAGGCAAGGCCAGACCCAACCCAAGGAGCCCCCAGGAGGGGCAGGGATGCAGGCTCAGCCCATGTCCCACTGCCCTCAGGGAACAAGGAGTGACAAGGACAGCTGTGCCAGGCACCCGAGGCTTCCCCAGGGCGCTGCTCTGTCCCAGTGAAGCCCCGGGAGTCCCTCGGTGCCGGTGTCTGTGTGAAACCCCTGCACAGCTCACACCCAGCCCAGAGCCCCTGCTGGGGCGCACAAGAAACATCCCCGCAGAGCAAACCTCCGTCACACCGTCACCCTGCAGCAAAGGAAACCAAAACACAGCTGGGGACAGCAGCAGAGGCACATTGAGCTCACTGAGCACAGCCTGGGCAGCATCACCTGCAGCACTGACCCTGCACAGGCCTCACATGCAGCAGCACATGCAGCAGCACATGCAGCTCTCCCACATTGCTGCAGGAGCACTGCACAGCTCTGGTAATGCCACATTTCCCATCTCCCTGTGTTCCTTTTCCCCACTCGGCTCTTCTCCCTCCGTTCTGGAAATCCCAGCCACCCCAAACCGTTCCCAGCCCAGCCTGAGCTCCATCCAACATTTTGGTGATGGTCAGGCTGGAGCCCCGTGCTGCAGAACATCCCCACAGCTGCTGTTTGTGTTTGTGTCCATCCACAGCAGTGCCCCAATTTCTGGCCACATTCCTGCCTCTGTCCCCACACCCCCAGGCAAGGGGACAAACATTGGAACCACAATTCTGAGCTGGCACAGGTCGGTAAGGAACGGCCAAACACCATCAGATCACAGCAAAAACCCAGAGAATTCGCCGAGCCAGGGAGACCGTGCAACCTTGCAATGTTTATAAATTAATTATCTGAAAAACCCAGGTCACTCCTGATTGCCACGGCGGCTGTAATTTAGAAGGCTGGCGTGCAGCCAGCTCCAGGAGCCGCATTGATCCTCAATGACCGCAACAACCCCCGCACACCCCCCTCGGCTCTGCTCTCCCCTTCCCCCTCCTCCCTCCCCTGTGCCCCCTCCCGCTGCCCAGACCCCCCCGAGGAGCTGTTATTTACAATCCTGCACTCTGACAGTTGGGAAATCAGATTGATTGACAGTGGGACGCTGGCGGATGGAGGTTCCAGGCACGGAGACAGACTGAATTCAGAATGTGGGATGAATGCCACTGGGAGAACGGGGGCGGAGGAGGGGGGGAGGAGGGGAGGGGAGGGGGGGGCTGAAAAGCAATTAAAAAAAAAAGATTTCTAAATTATTAACATTTTTTAAATTATTAATGTTATTGGTGCCTCCATGTGAGCCCGCAGATAAACTGCGCTTTGTACTGGCACTAATAATTTATATCCCAACCAGAGCCCTGTGGCGTGGAGACAATCCAAAAATACACCAAGTTTTGTCTTGTCAGTGCTCCCCGAGCGGGTCTGCCTGGGCAGGCTCCTTCTCCCCCCCTGCCCACCCCAAAAACCCAGCGTGGCCCCCCTACAAATGCTGATGAGACAATTGAATCATCACCATAAAAACATGAATTAACAAGCTCTCCTCGTTATTTGGGGAAGGGGTGCTCCAGCTGCCCCCCAGCACACCCTGGAGGGGTGGACACGTCCCTGTGTCCAGCAGCCACCCAGGGCTGTGTCTGTCCCAGCCCTGCTCACACCCTGGGCTGTGCCCAAGCCATGGCTGAATGTTCAGCACGTTCCAGTGCCACCCTTTTGTCACAGCCTGTGTCCCCCTCCGTGGGTGTCCCTGTGGCACTCTGGGCTGTGCCCCTCAGCCAGCAGCTGGGTTTGCAGGGGCTCTGCAATGCCTGGCACAGCCCGGGCTGGTGCCACTCTCCCCACGGGGCTGGGGCAGCTCTGTGCCGGGCCTTTGCTGATAAGCAAATCCTTCCTCCACAGCAATCGCCTTCCTGCCCCCAGAGAAGCCAATCAAATCAAACAGAGTGGAAAAGAAGACAGCCTCTTCATTAACCTAACAAGGAGCCCTGGGGATTCACACTCCAGACCAGAGGTTCTGCAGCTCTGGCTGATGCTCTGCCCGTGCTCCAGAGGCAGGCAGGGCCGTGCCAGCCCTGCACACCTCGGGCAGGAGGCACAGGGACAGCTCCTGGCGTGGCTCTGCCCTGCAGGGATGCCCCAGCCCTGGGGAGCAGCAGCACCTCTGCCACGGCCCTGGCTCTGCCTGATCCAGCTGAGTTATCCCCTCCAGGCAGGACAGGACTGGGGCATGGCTCTGCTCGGGGGCAAACTGGGCCAAACTGGGCCAGTGGCAGCAGGTTCTGCTCACCTGAGGGCAGGTGAGGAGCAGGTACCTGTGCAGGGATGCTCCACCTATGCAGGGATGCTCTGTGGAAGGATGTTCTACCTATGAGGGGATGCTCTACCTGTGGAAGGGATGCTCTACCTGTGAAGGGTGTGCTGTGGAAGGATGTTCTACCTGTGCAGAGTTGCTCTACCTGTGGAAGGATTCTCTACCTGTGCAGGGATGCTCCTGATCCTGCATCCGCCCGGTGCCCCCTCTAGGCACAGCCCAGGTCATGCTGGATCCAGCCAGCTCCCTCCAAAACCCAGGAAAACCTTGCAGCCCCCCCTCAGTCCGTGTGGGACTCCTCCCATCCCTGCTGACCCTCAGACACGTTCCAGCCCCAGGAGAAGGCAGCAGTGTCACCTCACTGCTCCCTCCTGAAATGCCAGGGGTGTCTGGCACTGCCAGCACCTCACCTCCTCTGCTCCACACCACGGTCAAAGTCTGTCACACAGAGATTCCAAATTCACATGGACACAAACTCCTGAAGCAGGAGAAGGAGCCCCTCAGCTCCCCTGCAGGGCACAGAGCACTGCTGCTGCTGCGGCTGCTGCTCCACTGCAGGCAGGAAAAGCACATCTCCATGCATGGCTGCAGAAGGAATCAGCATCTGCACATGGCCAAGGGACACTCCTCCAGAGATGGAGAAAGGCTCTGGTGGAGGCATCACCACAGAAGGACCTCCTCCCTCACCACACGTGTCCATGGCATGACAAACACCCAGCACTGCAGCCCATCCACCCCTCAGTGCACACAGGGCTGGGGGACAACTCCCAGACCCATCCCAGATGAGTCCATGGCTCGGGGACATCTCCCAAATGAGTCCAGGACTCAGGGACATCTCCCAGACCCATCCCAAATGAGTCTAGGGTTCGGGGACACCTCCCAAATTACTCAAGGGCTTGGGGACATCTCCCAGCCTCATCCCACAGGAGTCCAGGGCTTGGGGACATCCCCTAGACTCATCCCAAATGACTCCAGGGCTCAGGGACATCTCCCAGATCCATCCCAGATGAGTACAGGGCTCGAGGACATCCCCTAGACTCATCCCAAATGAGTCCAGAGCTTGGGGACATCCCTCAGACCCATCCCAAATGCCTCCAGGGCTCGGGGCCATCTCCCAGCTCACGCCCCACAGCAGCAGATCCCTCTGCCCCCCGGCCAGCCCTACCTCCGTGGCTGGGCACTGCCATGCTGTTGGCCAGCTGGTAGAGGCGCTGCTGCTGCTGCTCCTCGAAGGAGCCGTGCTCGTTGAGGGCCGACATCATTCGCCTGTAGTGCTCCTCGGGGGTCATCTGCACCTCCTCCAGCACCGCCGTCTGCGAGTTCTCTGCGGGCACACACGGGGAGGTCAGGGGAAAGCTCCACTGAACACCCACTGAGTGTGTTCTGATGGAAAATGGGTGTCTTGGGTGGTGTGACAGACAGGGAAGAAGTCAAAGGCCCCTCAGTTCAGGATTGACACTCAGTGCTGTGTCCAGTTCAGGATGGACACTCAGTGCTGTGTCCAGTTCAGGATGGACACTCAGTGCTGTGTCCAGTTCAGGATGGACACTCAGTGCTGTGTCCAGCTCTGGGATCTCAGTTCAGGATGGACACTCAGTGCTGTGTCCAGCTCTGTCCCCTCAGTTCAGGATGGACACTCAGTGCTGTGTCCAGCTCTGTCCCTCAGTTCAGGATGGACACTCAGTGCTGTGTCCAGCTCTGTCCAGTTTAGGATGGACACTCAATGCTGTGTCCAGCTCTGTCCCTCAGTTCAGGATGGACACTCAGTGCTGTGTCCAGCTCTGTCCCCTCAGTTCAGGATGGACACTCAGTGCTGTGTCCAGCTCTGTCCCTCAGTTTAGGATGGACACTCAGTGCTGTGTCCAGCTGTGTCACTCAGTTTAGGATGGACACTCAGTGCTGTGTCCAGCTCTGTCCCTCAGTTCAGGATGGACACTCAGTGCTGTCTCCAGCTCTGTCCCTCAGTTCAGGGTGGACACTGAGTGCTGTGTCCAGCTGTGTCCCCTCAGTTTAGGATGGACACTCAGTGCTGTGTCCAGCTCTGGCCCAGTGGACAGTGCTGACACACTCCAAGGGGACAGCGCTGACCCACCCCAGAGGACAGTGGTGACACACCCCAGGGGACAGTGCTGACAGCCACCTGCCCACCTCAGGGTGTTTCCCATCAGTCCCAAGCACCCTGGGGCCACCCCAGTCCCCCCCGGGTGTCCCTGTTCCCGGAATGGATTTCCATGGAATGACTGCAGCTCCGGGGGCAGGAGGGATCCCAGGCTGGCTGGCAGGGAGAACAAACCGCAGGGGTTTTGTGTTTACTGTAAGCACAGCTCTCAGTAATTACTGCTCTCCGCCTTGGCTGCTCCAACACTATTTTATCTCGGATCTTTCCCACAGGCAAAGCCTTTTCATTACTCCAGAGGAACTCCCAGGCACAATCTGGGCAGGCAGAGGGGAAGGGGGGTGGCAGGATCACAGTCACAGACCCACCGCGGTGCTCGGGGAGGGACAGGACCACCCTCCCACCCTGCCCTCCGTGTGTGCCCCTGCTGCTCCTGCAGCCTCCCTGAGCCCCTCGGGCAGCGGGGCAGGGGATGCTGACACGGGGGTGGCACTTGTCACACGCACTGGGAGGGGCTGTGGGTGTCAGGTGAGAGAAAGGTGAGTGTGGGGCAGGCAGGAACAGCCCCAGAGACAGAGGGCTGGGAAATGAGGCAGCTCTGGGACTGGTGCTGCCTTTGTCTGACACCAAACCCACGGCCCAGCCCAGCACAGCACATGGGGCGAGCCATTGGGGTTGTCATGGAGCCACCCCCTTCCCAAAATACAGGAGAGAAATATCAACATCATCATCATCATCACAATCATCTCATCATTATCATCATCATCACAATCATCATCATATCATCATCATCTCCCCATCATCTCATCATATCATCATCCCAACAATAATAAAATATAGCGATAATAAAATAGAATACCAAAATAAATAACAATGAATAATAAGTAAGGATAATGATAGTAACAATAATGATGACAATAATTATAGTAATTATGATAATAATTATAGCAATAATGTTAATAATAACGTTGATAATAATAATAATAATAATAATAATAATAATAATAATAATGAGTCTGAGCTGCACAACATTTCAACACCAAATTCTGCATCCCTGGCCCCCAAGGCCAAAAGGGGAATGACTGCAGCTCTCCCTGAGCACAGCACCCTGGCTGTCCCTGCAGCCTCAGCGGTGCCCCAGTGACACACATCCGCACCCCGCTGGCTCCCTGTGCACACCCCAGCTCCAGAGGCTGCTCTGGGATCACCAGCGGGGTTCCCACACTGCCCTGGGCCCCCCAGCCCCAAAATCCAGACCCCAAAGGCAGGGGCTGCTCAGTCCCACCCCAAACCTGCAGGACACCCCTGGAAGCAGCAGGGGAGGGAGGAGAGGGCAGAATTCCCTTCCAGCTCTCCTCCCACCAGGGAGGATTCCCTCCTCCTCCTCCTCCTCCTCCAGGGATGCACAAGCTCAGGGTTTCAGTTCCCTCCTGATGCTCTTACCCAAAGGTCTAAGGAGCAAAGCCACAGACCTGATTTAGAAAAACACCGATTTTTTTTTTTCACCCCCCCACAGCTGTGTCATTAGAGCAAAAAAGGGAGGGGGGAGGGGATTTAATAACGCTTAATTACCATAAACTCTATCGGATCAGCCGCAGAGCAGATTTCAGGTGCAGGGAGGGGAGGGAGAATGGGGGTGGCGAGGGGAGGCTAAGAGGAAGGAGGAATCCAGGGAAAGGCTGGATTTCCATGCTTAAAACTTGGAAGATTTCACATGACTCAGCCAGCAGTAATTCCAGCTTTGCTGGAGCTTTGCTGTCTGCTTTTGTCATTACCAGGGGTAATGCGGGAGACTGATCTGCCAAATCTCCTGCAGCCGCCAGGTGTGAAATGGACTCTGGCACCGCCCTGGGGAGGCAGAGCCAGGCCGGGCATCTGCCGGGCCCTGTGCACCCCCAGCACAGCCCGGCCCGGCCATCACCCACCCCTGTGCACCCCCAGCACAGCCTGGCCTGGCCATCACCCACCCCTGTGCACCCCCAGCACAGCCCGGCCCGGCTCTGCCATCACCCAGCCCTGTGCACACCCAGCACAGCCCGGCCCGGCTCTGCCATCACCCACCCCTCTGCACACCCAGCACAGCCCGGCCCGGCTCTGCCATCACCCACCCCTGTGCACCCCCAGCACAGCCCGGCCCGGCTCTGCCATCACCCAGCCCTGTGCACACCCAGCACAGCCCGGCCCGGCCATCACCCACCCCTGTGCACACCCAGCACAGCCCGGCCCGGCTCTGCCATCACCCCCCCTGTGCACACCCAGCACAGCCCGGCCCGGCTCTGCCATCACCCAGCCCTGTGCACCCCCAGCACAGCCCGGCCCGGCTCTGCCATCACCCACCCCTGTGCATCCCCAGCACAGCCCGGCCCGGCTCTGCCATCACCCACCCCTCTGCCTCTGCACACCCAGCACAGCCCCCAGGCACCCCAGCCTGGCTCTGCCATCACTCACCCTCTGCACACCCAGCACAGCCCCCGGGCACCTCAGCTCTGCCATCACCCACCCCTCTGTCAGGGTGTCACAGCCTCTGCCAGGGTGGCAGAGCCCCTGGGGCACTCAGGCTCTGCACTCACACAGAGCCAAGGACATTTCACAGCCTCTCCTGACATTTTCCCAGCCTCGTCCTCCTCAGGCAATCCCAGGAGCACCCAGCCCGTCCATCCTCCCCTCCTGTCCTACAAACCAACCCCTGACAGGCCAAGGTTCTTTTATTCAACCCCAAACTGAGCCCAAGGAGCTGCAGCAAACCCATCTCAGCCCAGAGCCCAGGGCAGGGCCTGCCCAGCAGCTTTAGGGGGTTTTTTGCCTGTGCCCCCATTCAGCAGCATTTGGGGGGCAGTGATGCTGCCACCAAGAACCAAACCCTTCATTTCTTCCCTTGGCCTAACTGCAGAGCTGCCAAAGCCAGCAGCACGTGGATGTCCCCCCAGAGGAGAGGGACAAAGGGACAGAGGCTGCTCAGCTGCAGGGCAGCTCCAGCTCCCCCGTTAAGCAGAGGCACAGCCAGGTTTGGGGTTGGTTTAAATGGGTTACAAAGCACAGAGAGGAGCAGGCTGTGAGCTCATCCCCAGCCCAGGGTGAGCCCAAGGCTGTTTCTGACCTGTGTTTTCCAGCTCTCCATCCAGCCTGCTCCCCGAGCTCCCGGGGGCTCCCTACCCGACGGATTTTTCAGCTCCTCCTTCCCGATTTTCCCTTCCCACGCCTGGGGCAGCGGGGCAGGAGCTGCCCAGCCCCGCAGCAGCCGGGGGGGCACTGGGGAGCCAGCACAGCCCCGGCCCCCAGCGCTGCCATCCGCAGGGAACGTTCTGCTCTGACAGCCCCGTTCCCTTCACGCAGGGCTCCCTTTGATCTGCCGAGCGAGCTCTGCCGAGGGGGCAGGGCAGGGAAGGAGGCTGGATCCCTCTGGAAGCCTTTCCAGCCCTACAGGTGTTTTTTCGCTCAGCCAGGGAGCGGCAGTGATTTCCTTGGCCGCCCCGGCAGCGGGGGCTGAGCCACGGGGTCACTGCTGCTCTTCCAGAGGCTGCTCTGCTAAAGGTTCTTTTTCCAAAGGCTCCTCCAGAGCCAGAGCGGCTGAGCCCGAGCCAGAGCTGCTCCCGGGGTCAGTGCGGGATGGAGAGGGGCAGATCCTGCCAGAGACAACGTGGGATGGAGAGGGGCAGATCCTGCCTGCGGAGATCCTTCCAGGGTCAGTCTGGGATGGAGAGGAGCAGATCCTGCCAGGCAGGGATGCCTGGGATGGAGAGGAGCAGATCCTGCCTGGGGCAGATCAGATCCTGCCAGGGTCCATGTGGGATGGAGAGGGGCAGATCCTGCCTGGGGCAGATCAGATCCTGCCTGGGATGGTTTGGAGAGGGGCAGATCCTGACAGAGACAATGTGAGATGCAGAGGGGCAGATCTTGTCTGGGGCAGATCAGATCCTGCCTGGGATGCCTGGGATTGAGAGGAGCAGATCCTGCCAGGGATGGTTTGGAGAGGAGCAGATCCTGCCAGGGATGGTTTGGGATGGAGAGGAGCAGATCCTGCCAGGCGCAGTGCAGGATGGAGAGCAGCAGATCAGATCCTGCCTGGGATGTCTGGGATGGAGAGAAGCAGATCCTGACAGGGCCAGTGTGGGATGGAAAGGGGCAGATCCTGCCTGGGGAGATCCTTCCAGGGTCAGTCTGGGATGGAGAGGGGTAGATCCTGCCAGGGGCAGATCAGATCCTGTCAGGGATGTCTGGGATGGAGAGAAGCAGATCCTGCCAGGGGCAGATCAGATCCTGCCAGGGATGGTTTGGAGAGCAGCAGATCCTGCCAGGGATGGTTTGGAGAGCAGCAGATCCTGCCAGGGATGGTTTGGAGAGGGGCAGATCCTGCCTGGGGCAGATCAGATCCTGCCAGGGATGGTTTGGAGAGGGGCAGATCCTGCCAGGGATGGTTTGGAGAGCAGCAGATCCTGCCTGGAGCCCATCACCACCCCGGGGAGGCAGGGGGTGCAGGAGCAGCACCCACACAAGGCACAGCACCCCCAGGCTGTAGGAAAAGGGGTCCCAGGAGATGCTGCAGCCCCAGCAGGACCCGTGGGGCTGACGGGATCCTGAATTCCAGCCAGTCCTCACTTCCCACTCCCAAATCCCAAAGTCTCCCTGGGTCCCAGCCACAGCCCCACAGCAGCAGCTCCCAAGGCCCAGGTGAGCCCCCATCAGGGCCCATCCCACTGGGAATGTTTGCCACACAAGGCAGAGCTGGGAACAGGGATTGTGTTTTCCCCATGGATGCTGCTGCAATCCCAGCAGGATGGGAGCTCTCAGCTCTGGCACTGCTGGGGGTTGGACACAAACCTTGTGCCCCTCCTGTCACCCCCTTTTCACACCAAACCAGCCCCAAAGCACAGAAACCTCAGCCCCTCACATTCCAATGGAATTCCAGCATCAGCCTGGCCTGAAAGTCCTGCACAGCTCTGGAGGGAACAGGGGCTCCCCAAGGATTTAATGAAAAACAGTGGGACATCAGCAAAAACCCCAGCTCCGAATTTCCATTCTGTCTCACCTCAAAAATAAAAATGAAGAGTAGAAAATAAAACTTTGCTTTATTCAGGGTTTCCTAGGAACCCCTGAGTTTAAAAGCTGGGGGAATCCCTGAAATTCTGGGAGCCAAGGAGCAGGATTTGGATCCTGCAGAGCCAAGGGCTCCTCACCCTACAAAAAAGGTGGGAAGGCCAAAGGAAAGGGAACAAAAACATCCACCTTTGCCAGCTGAGGCATTTTTTTTAGAATGAATCCAAAGGCAATCCCTTGGTTAAAGTTCAGCCCATTCCCAGCCAGGCCACACAGGTTCTGTTCCCTGGACTCAGTTCCCAGTCACAGATTTGGAATTATGAGGGGCAAAACCTCAGCAGGGACAGCAAAATCTAAAATGTGTCCCAGGAGCCTCACGGCTGATGGAACAAATCTGTTTATGAACCTGTGCAAGGGTCCATAAACAGATTTGGAACTCACCTGCACAGCAGCAGAAACATTTCAGGGATAACAGGAATAGAGCAGATGGGAAAAAAAATCAGGGAAAACATAAAGAGGAGGAGTTTAAAGGGTTCCCAGTAAAATCTGAGGGATTTCTGCTGTTATCCAAGAGTTAACGGGCAGGAAAGGGTTACAGCAAGGAGAGGATTTGGTGTTTTCCATGGAGTGACAGCAGCACTCAACATCCTCAGAGAATTCTGCCTTCAGAGCATCATTTGGGCACAAGGAGGAAGAAACAGGAACGTTCTGTGGAACCAGGATGCAGGACAGGTCCCCACCGTGGATCTTTATCAAGCACAATTTAAAGGATGTGGTTTAGGGAGGCTTCAGGACAAACTGCTGAGGAATTGCCCTCTGAGATCCCCTGGAATCCACCCCTGGCAGAGGCTCAGCTGGACCCCAAACCCACGGAGCAGGACCCAGCTCTGCTTTGGGTTTTTTAGTGCCCAGAGTGCAGGTTTAACACAGGGATGGAGGTGGGTATCACTGACAGCTAATTAGTCTGATATTAACAACAAAGCCTTTAAGTAAACGGCTGCAAAACCTCATTTACTCAACCTGGAGACAAACTCATTAACTGCAGGCTCCATTACCCATCCCACTTTGCAGGTCGTAAAGAAAGTTTAAAAATCCTGTTTATAGCAAAGAACTGGGAGGCAAATCAAGAGATTAAAAAAAAAAAAAACCAAACCCAAAAACCAACAACAAACCAAACCCTAAATAGAGAAACCTTCTGCAGATTCCATCTCTATAGGAACGGTGCCATAAATGCAGAAGAGAAAACTCAGCAGCCCCATTCTCCCTGACAGGCTCCTTTTTTTTTTTCCCTTTAAAGGAGCAGATGCCAGCACGATAAGCCCGTGTGTACCTTTCATATTAAACGTGCAATCAAGACATTCTGCCAGAAAAAAAAAAAAGTAGCAACACCCCAAAAATCCACCTCGAAGGTTGCAGCTTTTTTTTTTAAATCATCGAGCAATTACTGTAATTAAGAGGCAATCCCTCCCTCCGAGGAGATAAAGGAAAAACAGAGCCCTGGTCGCCTCCTCCTGCAGCCCCAGTGCCAGCACAGCTCCCACCCCACAGCCCTCCCTCCTTCATCTCAATTAAGTTGTGCTCAGGGGAAAGGAGAAGAAAGGGGCAGGGGATGGGGGAGGAGAGGCAGCACTTACCCTTCGGGGACTCACTTCGGGCTTTCTTGCTCTCCAAAGGACACTCACTGCTGCTGTTGGGAGAACATACTCTTCTCTTGCCTAAAATTTCATCTGCGAGAGAGATGAGAGCTCAGTGTCAGACCAGGCTGCACTTTCCTCTTTGCAGGAGCGACCACAGAGACTTTTGGTATTTTGCTGCTCTCTCACACACACACACACACGCTGATATTACAAGCAGAGAGAGAGAAAAAAATGAAAGTAAGAAAAATCATCATCTTGAGAGCCTTGATCTGCTTTCCTAATCACGCAGCCCAAAAGCACATAATGACTATTCATACACTGATCAATGCAACGTTTTCCAGCCATAAATTCTGAATCCAGTTGATTTCCTTACTGAGTTTCATCATTTGCTCTGGTGCCTTTTGTCCCCCCGGTGTTTCCACTCCTTTCATGCCCTGATGCAAAGCAACTGGGGGAGAGGAAGGGTTGGAAAAAAACAACACAGGGAAAAAAAGAAAAAAAAAAAAAGAAAAAAGGAAAAAAAAAAAAAAGCACAACAGATCTCTGAATCTTCCTACCACAGTATCTCTGTCTGTCTCTCTCTCTCTCTCTCAGTCTCTCCCCCTCCCTCCCCCCTCCTCCTTCAAAACCTCAAGGTCCTCAGCAATCTTCCCCCTCTGGATTGCACGGAAACACTCAAGCCTTTTGCATTACTGCAGCCCTCCGAAGCAACACCAAATCTCTAATACACAATTACAGCGTCCCCGAGCACATTTCCAATCAATATCCTCCCCTAATAACGCTGGGGAAACTGAAAGCATGATGGTGCATATGGGCAGGAAGGAAGAGCCTGTTTGTCACTGCGAGCATCAAATTCTCATCTATCAAGGGCTTGTTAAAGATGCAGCATCTTAAAAGAGAGGGGGAAAAAAATAAATTTAAAAAAAAAAATCTCCCAAACAAGCAGCAGATTTGAGTGAGAATGGATTGGATCTGCCTGTGAGCCCAAACACAGCCAGGCTGCTGCAATGTGCCCAGACCTGGGGGTTAGGGAAGGTTACAAACCCCCTCGCTCCTATTTATAACAACAACAACATTATCGCCCTTCCAGGGGACATTTCCAGCCAAGAACTGTCCCCTGCGCTCAGCATCACTCCCCATCACTTGGAATGCAGCTGGGCAGCCCAGGTTGCTGCCGTGGCAGGGATTTATCGGGGATCAGAGCACAGGGCTGAGCAGAGCAGCCCCAGCAGGTGCCTCTGCCGAGCTCCAAGTGGCATTTCAAGGCTTTAAAGAGCACGGGCTGCCTCCAAACCCGCCTTGCCACGACCCTGGCACCAAATCCCTCAACAAAACTGGCACGGGGAGATGGTGCAGAGGCTTGAGATTGTGCAGAACCCAAAGCCAAGGGAGCACAGCAGGGCAGAGGGGATTGGGAACAGCCAGGGAAGGGCAGAGCAGCGGTGACAGCGCTGGGAGTTATCCCAGCACTTCACATCCCAGCTGCCGGCTCAGCCTGGGGGCACAATCGGAATTTTCTCCCTGCTCCTGCCTCAGTTTACCCCTTACAAAACCCCACAGGCACCGTGGGCTCCCCGGGTACCTGGGCAGGGAGCACACCCGAGCTCCCTGCCCTGGAACGCTCCATCCCTCAGGCAGATTTTCCTGGAAGTGTCACCCTGACACTGCAAACCCAGCTCACAGCCCCTGCTCCTCCTCAGCGCTGCTCTCAGCCAGCATTTGTGGCTTTGGAACGACTCAGTCCCCTCCCAGCCCGGGCAGGAGGCAGAGGAGTCTCCATGGAAAAGAGCTGGTGACAGAAGCACGGGGTCCATGTGACAGCACTTGGAATGTGAGCAGTGAAGATTCCTGGCTTTCACAGCTCTGCCAAGGCACCTCGTTCCCCCCATCCCTGCTTCCCTCCCGCTGTTCCTCTCCCACCCCCGGGCCCATCTGCCGGCAGACACTGCTCCAGGCCCTGCTATTCCCAGACATTCCAGCTATTCCCAGCCATTCCCTGCCATTCCAGCTATTCCCTGCTATTCCCAGCCATTCCCTGCCATTCCAGCTATTCCCAGCCATTCCCTGCCATGCCAGCTATTCCCAGCCATTCCCAGCCATTCCCAGCCATTCCCTGCCATCCCAGCCATTCCCAGCCATTCCCTGCCATCCCAGCTATTCCCAGCCATCCCCAGCCATTCCCTGACATTCCAAGCCATTCCCAGCCATCCCCAGCCATTCCCTGACATTCCAAGCCATTCCCAGCCATCCCCAGCCATTCCCTGACATTCCAAGCCATTCCCAGCCATTCCCAGCCATACCGTGCCATTCCTGCTATTCCCAGCCATTCCCTGGCAGTCCCAGCCATTCCAAGCCATTCCCAGCCATTCCCAGCCATTCCAAGCCATTCCCAGCCATTCCCTGCCATTCCCTGCCATTCCCTGCCATTCCCAGCCATTCCCAGCCATTCCCAGCCATTCCCCATGTCCCTCCCAGCAGCTGCACCGGGGCAGGGCCAGCCCAGCCCCACACACAACTCTGAACTGGCACCAACCCCCCCAGCTGAGCCCCAGCAGCCCCCAAGGGCCCAGGTGAGCAGCCAGGTGTGACACTGGGACACAGAGGGGTCCTGCAGGGCAGATTCCCTCCGGAGAGATCCCACATTTATCCATCCCCAGGGGATCCTCTCAGTTCCCCTCGTCCCCAGTCCCACAGAGGCTGGATTTGGGCTGCCCCCCGGCAGTTTTCCTGTGACATCTCAGAGTGAAACATTTCCTCCTTTTTTATTTATTTCCTCACTGAAGGCAAAGCCCTGCAGTGTGGCAGAGACGCCTCCGGCCCCAAAAGTTTGGGGATTAAATCAACAAGAGATGCAGTAAGCAAGGGAAAGGGAATAAAGAGCAGGATAAAGATGTAACAACCAACCCCAAACACACTGAGCCAGGGGCAGAGCACAGAGCACTGCACTCCCAGCTCAGAGGTTTAACAAGTCCAAGCTCATCTTTGCAGAGCAGAGATGAGGCAGGTGCCACTTGCTCGAATTCCTCCATTAACTCCCAAGGTTGGAGCTCACAGCGAGGCGTTGGTGCTGCAGCACCCAACCTCTCCTCCTGAGCACCTCAGTGCACAGCTCTGCCAGCCCAGCTCCCCCTGCAGCCCTGCACTCCCCTGCCAGCCCTGCATCTCCCCCTGCAGCCCTGCACTCCCCTGCCAGCCCTGCATCTCCCCCTGCAGCCCCCCAGCCCCTGTGTGCCCTCAGACACCGAGATGGGAGCGCCCACCCCGGCCATCTCCCCTGGCAGAGCAGCCCCTGGGTGTCTCAGCACCCTCCCCAAGCCGGGCTGTGCACTCAGGGCCTCTCTGCTCATGGACCACAAAGCCCCAAGGCAGATTTTGCTCAGCCCATGCACCTGCAGGAAGCAATGTTCACCTGAAAGGATGGGGAGGGACGGGTGGGTTTTGTTCCCCAAATCCCTGCTTTTGCCTCCTGCCTTCTTACAGAGCATTGTAGCTGAAAGGAAGCCAAATCAGAGCAGTTTTTAATATTACAGCTGAAAATGAAAGACATTATCAGTGGAACTGCACAGTTATGAAGCTGGGCCAGGCAATAACACCAGCAAGGGGGGCTGGGGGAGCCCCAGGCAAGCTGAGCACCCAGTGCCAGCAGAGCAGCACAGCCCTGAGCACAGAACCCTGAGCCAGGCCTCCCACACAGCCCCCCAGATCCACCTCACAGCCCAGGCTGGCCGGGCAGGGCAGCACAGAAGTGACCCAGAGGAGGATGTGCAGACAAAATCGAGCATTTCCCCCAAAGCTGCAGAAATCAGAGCGGACTTTGTTCCAGCACTCACCTGCTGCACTCCTGGGGACAGGGCTGGCAGCAGCTGGGGCAGGGCAGCACTCGTGTCCCCTGCTCAGGGATCAGGCCAGGCTCTGCAGCAGCAGGAGAAAGGACGTGGGCACGGCCCCATGAAGCAGCTGGTGTGGCAGCCAGCCTGGGGGGTTATTTTGTCTCCTGCCCTGCTCTAATCCTCAGCCTCCCCGCACTCAGCAGAGCTGCCTGGCTTAAGAGTCATCCTCACCACCACATCTAAGAAGCCCAAGCCTCCTGATCAGCTTTCAGGAGAGGACTTGGGAGCCTAAGTCTGGGGAGATTAGAAAACCTATCCCTAGGCTTCCCCAAAGACAGAGGGGCTTTATCCCACTCTGCACAGGGAATCTGCCCCAAGGACACTCCTGGGGAAGGGAAACCAGGGAGGTGCCCACAAGGTTTGTGCTGAAGGGGCTGCAAAGGGTCCCAATTTCAGCCGAGGGCCTGCACCAAACTCCTCTGCCCTGCTCCTGCTGCAGCACCACGGGAAGAGCTGCAGACCTATCTCACGCTCCCCATCCCCTGCTCTGGGCTGCTCTGAAAGCTTCTTGGACCACGAAGCCCTGAGTAAACACAACACAGAGCCAACTTCCACGGGAAACCACCCAGGCTGGGCCAGCCAGCATCCAGCGAGACCAGAGCCCCTCTCCCACCTCCTCCGCCGTTATTTTAAGAGAGGGAAAAACATCCTCCCCTGCTCTTCAGGCAGCCCTGAAGATGACAATCCCCCAGGGCAGTCTGAGATGCCTTGGCAGATTCTCCCCCTTTTCCTCTGGCAGGGACAGGCTCAGCTCAGAGCTCCATCCCAGCCGCTCCTCCTGTCCCTGTGTCCCACACCACAGCTCTGGGGACACCCTGGGGACTCCCTTTCCCAGCCATGGGCTTTTGTGAGGAGCTGCCCCGGCTCGCTGGGGCTCAGCAGGCCCAGAGCTGCTCCCAACAAAAGCTGGGGGAGCGGGATCCGGCCGCGCATCCATCGGCACGGCCCTGGCCAGCAGGAATCCATGGAACAAAGGCAGGGGGAAGCACAAGGTCATGGGAATAACGGGCCAGAATTTAACTGAGGGCAACGAGAATGGGGGGAAAAAAATTATTGGGAAAGCTGGGGGCAGGGAAGCAGTCAGCTTCTGGGATTTGGGATGCTGGAACAATTCCAGAGCAGAGCAGCAAGGAAGGAGGGGATGGGGAATGTTGCTGGGTCTCTGCACAGGGAATACCAAAATAAAAACAGCAATCCCCTGCCTGCAGGGCAGGGAATGGTGCAGGGACACGGCAGGAGCAGCTCCAGCCTCAGTTACTGTCCCCACACTCCATGTGCCTGTGGATGTCACTCAGATGTCACTGGCAGGAGCAGCCTGGCAGCACAGGGGGGCATGGTGGCACTGCTGCCTCAGGACTGTCCCCAGCACCACCCTGCCAGCTCCCTGCCACTCCTGGACACAGAGAGAAAAGCAGGAATCAAAGGGGAGGGAGGGATGGACACAGGAATCGAAGGGGAGGGAGGGATGGACACAGGAATCAAAGGGGAGGGAGGGATGGACACAGGAATCAAAGGGGAGGGAGGGATGGACACAGGAATCAAAGGGGAGGGAGGGATGGACACAGGAATCAAAGGGGAGGGAGGGATGGGACACAGGAATGGGCTCTTTAAGAGCAAGGAGGATGCACTACTGAATAATCCAAGGGGTTTCTCCTTCTCGCTGACTTTGGGAGGGCTCTGGCTCAGCCTGGCTGTGCAGTCACTGCCCTCAGCAGCACAGGAGGGCTCCAAGCAGAGCCAGGGTCTGGCAGCACTCTGATCCCAGTGCACCCCACAGCAGCACCCCAAGGCTGGCTCCGTGTCCCAGACCCTCCCCAAACACCAGCTAACCACAGCAAAGAGGGGGCTGAGCAGCATTCCCACACCAAGCAGCCTCTCCTGGGCACGGGAAGCAGCCTGGATCCCCTCCTGAGCTGCACAGGACCATCTGCCTTTCCTCCCACCCTGCACAGGATCCTGCTGCCTCCCTCCCACCTCCTCACACTCCATCTCCCCAGCTGCAGCAGAGCACCTGAAGGGAATGTCCAACGTTTCAGACCCCAAGGAGTGAAACAGAGGGAGGTGCAGGTGATGCTGGAGCCATCCTGCCTGTCTGGAACGAGGCTGTTTATTAGGAAGGTGCTCCAACACCCCCCTGGCTCCCAGGTTCTTACAAAATTCATTTTTACAGCGTGCACCGAAGCCACAGAAAGGTGGTAAATATTCATAGTATGAAAAACGCTCATGGAAAGGATATACTGTGCTTAAGAGAGAGATCTGAATTAATTTTATATGCTGCAGAGAGGCTTTTTAGCAATCACAAACTTGTGAATCTCAACTTTCTTTCAGAAAAGATTTAAAGAACGCAGCTGGGAGAGTGGGCTGCAAGTCCAGGCCTTTTGGAGGCTCATTCCCCTGCCTGGAAAGGAGCAGGATCCAGTGGAAAACACAGGAGGAGGGGAAGTCTGATAAATCAGAGACTTAAGCACAGACAGGTTATGAATTCCCCATCCCTGGCAGTGTCCCAGGCCAGGCTGGAGGGTTTGGAGCACCCTGGGACAGTGGGAGGTGTCCCTGCCATGGCAGGGGTGGCACTGGGTGGGATTTAAGTTCCCTTCCCATCAGTCTGGGATTGTGTGACCACAAACCTCTGGAGCAAAGCTTTGTTTGGCCCCAATTTTTCCATCTGTGAGAATTGGCAGCACTCCCCTGGCACAGAGATCCCCTCAGCCCTGGGGAATGTCACCTGTCACCCAGGCAGGCAGGGCAGTGTCCCTGTCCCCTGCAGGCTCCGGGGTGGCCTCCAGGACCCAGCCCAGCTGCTGCCCCTCCCTGGCTCCATCCAGAGCATTTCCCCAGCACGGGAAAGGGCGATTCCCAGCAGAGCTGCTGGTGGTGCTGTACCCCCTTAGCACCATTTAAATGTCCAATTGCACTCATTCAGCCCCTGAAAAAAACACTGCTCCTCCAGCCCGTGACAGCTTTGACAGCCAGACTCCTTAATTCCTTTTTCTTATTCCCTTAATCTGTCATCTTTATCAGGCTGGGGAAGTGCCAGGCAGCAAGCAGGAGCCCCGGCCCCGATCAATCTCCACATTACAGCTGACAGAATGGTGCTAATAACTTATTGATCTCATGTTTGCCAAGCCCCAGTGGGGCTGAAAGGCTCCCATTGATTGGCTTGAGGGGAAGGAGCCTCTCAGCTGAGAGCAGAGCGGAAAACCTTCAAATTGTCTTCTTCCCCAGGAGCTGGGAGAGGGAGGGAGCTGGGCAAGGAAGGGCAGGGAGCAGGACAAGGAACTGGAGAGGAGGAGGGAAGGGGAAGGGGAAGGGGAAGGGAAGGGAAGGGGAAGGGAAGGGGAAGGGGAAGGGGAAGGGGAAGGGGAAGGGGAAGGGGAAGGGGAAGGATGTGTGTGTGTTTGTGTGAGAGAAAGATGGGGATTAAGAATGGAAAAGGAAGTGTGGGGAAAAAGGGTTTGAGAAGAAAGAAATGCCAGGAGGAAGGGAAAGAGCAGAGAAGGGGAAAGCAGCAAAGGGAAGCAATGGATTTGGGAACAAAAAGATTGTGCAGAGCTGAGAAATGAATGGAATAGGCAGCTGAGCCTCTTCCTGCTCAGAGCAGATCATGAATAAAATCCTCCCCATGCCCAGCCCTCCATCCTGAAGTAACTCTGCCCAAGTCTGGCACAAAGCACTGCTCACTCCCCGGGCAGGGAGAAACCACCAGCAGCTCCACCCGGGCACAGCCCAGCCCCAGGGTGACAGATCCACAGTTTAACCCGGCAAATCCCCACCCAGCTCCTGGGTCTGCCCCGGCCAAGAACCACCAGGAGTCACCAGAGCTGCTGGGAGAGGGAAGGGAGCTGGGGGTCTGCACTGAGCCCCCGGGACCACCGATGTGCAGGGACAGCAGGGAAAACAAACCAGCCTACAGTGACCTTTACAAACCACGGGACAAACCAACCTACAGTGACCTTCACACAACACAGAACAGCTCAGAGCTCCTTCCCCTTCAGCCCCAGGGCACATGGGCTGGGCCAGCAGGAATCTAAACCAGGGCAGTGCCAGGGTCACTCACACACTGCCCCAGGGTCACTCACACACTGCCCCAGGGTCACTCAGTGCCCAGGGCAGTGCCAGGGTCACTCACACACTGCCCCAGGGTCACTCACACACTGCCCCAGGGTCACTCACACACTGCCCCAGGGTCACTCAGTGCCCAGGACAGTGCCAGGGTCACTCACACACTGCCCCAGGGTCACTCACACACTGCCCCAGGGTCACTCACACACTGCCCCAGGGTCACTCAGTGCCCAGGACAGTGCCAGGGTCACTCACACACTGCCCCAGGGTCACTCACACACTGCCCTGGGCAGTGCCAGGGTCACTCAGTGCCCAGGACAGTGCTAAGGTCACTAACTCACTGCCCCAGGCAGTGCCAGGGTCACTCACACACTGCCCCAGGGTCACTCACACACTGCCCCAGGGTCACTCACACACTGCCCCAGGGTCACTCACACACTGCCCCAGGGTCACTCAGTGCCCAGGGCAGTGCCAGGGTCTCTCACACACTGCCCCAGGGTCACTCAGTGCCCAGGGCAGTGCCAGGGTCACTCACACTGCCCCAGGGTCACTCACACTCTGCCCCAGGGTCTCTCACACACTGCCCCAGGGTCACTCACACACTGCCCTGGGCAGTGCCAGGGTCACTCAGTGCCCAGGACAGTGCTAAGGTCACTAACTCACTGCCCCAGGCAGTGCCAGGGTCACTCACACACTGCCCCAGGGTCACTCACACACTGCCCTGGCGTCACTCACACACTGCCCCAGGGTCACTCACACACTGCCCTGGGCAGTGCCAGGGTCACTCAGTGCCCAGGACAGTGCTAAGGTCACTAACTCACTGCCCCAGGCAGTGCCAGGGTCACTCACACACTGCCCCAGGGTCACTCACACACTGCCCCAGGGTCACTCACACACTGCCCCAGGGTCACTCAGTGCCCAGGGCAGTGCCAGGGTCTCTCACACACTGCCCCAGGGTCACTCAGTGCCCAGGGCAGTGCCAGGGTCACTCACACTGCCCCAGGGTCACTCACACTCTGCCCCAGGGTCTCTCACACACTGCCCCAGGGTCACTCAGTGCCCAGGGCAGTGCCAGGGTCACTCACACTCTGCCCCAGGGTCACTCACACTGCCCCGGGGTCACTCACACTGCCCCAGGGTCACTCACACACTGCCCCAGGGTCACTCACACACTGTCCCGGGGCTCTCAATGCCCAGGGCTCTCTTCCTGGTGGATTTCTCTCCAGTTTATCCATCCCAAAGCCTGGGGCAACATTTCCATGAGTGTCCCCCAACACTGACAGCTCCCTGCACCCCTTTCCCTCCAGCAGGACTCGTCCCCCTCTGTCACCTGTGACCCACTGGGCACCCCTGGCAGGAGCAGGGGCAGAGCAGCAGCTCCCAGCCTGCTCCTCCCCACTGGGCAGTGCCACAGGAGGAGGGACAGGGGACAGGGCTGTCCCCGGAGCAGCAGGGGCAGGAGGCTGGGCAGGGACTCACCCACAGCATCCCAGCCTGGTGCCAGGGTCAGGGCAGGGATCTGTGCCAGCTGTGGCACCCAGCAGCCAGGGTGGGCAAGGCAGGTGCCACAGAACACCAGGGAGGTGGCACAGCACCAAGGAGGTGGCACAGAACACCAGGGAGGTGGCACAGCACCAAGGAGGTGGCACAGAACACCAGGGAGGTGGCACAGCACCAAGGAGGTGGCACAGAACACCAGAGAGGTGGCACAGAACACCAGAGAGGTGGCACAGCACACCAGAGAGGTGGCACAGCACACCAGGGAGGTGGCACAGAACGCCAGGGAGGTGGCACAGAACGCCAGGGAGGTGGCACAGAACGCCAGGGATCTGCTTCCAGCTCTTCCCCAGCTGCCTGGAAAGGCACCTGGCAAAGGAGGTGGAGGCAGGGGGCGGGGAGAGGTTATTTCTGGAAGCAGGATTATCTCTGCAGGGAAAGGGAGCAGCAGGCAGTGCTTGCTGGAGGTTCAGAGCTGCTGCGTGGCTTTGGTGGCTCCAGCCCCAGGGAGGGAGAGATTCCTCATCCCACCAGGCACAGGCTCCCCCAAATTGAGGGGGACACCCCTTGAAACCCCATAACCTCCCCAGAGGTGTTGCAGAGCCATCCTACACGAGCCCTCCTGCAAGGGGCAGCTCCAAAGCCCTGCCCAGGTTGGCCTCGATGATCTCAGAGGTCTTTTCCAACCTTAACTGAACTCCAACATCAGAGCCCTGAACTGCCTCAGCTCCTTCTCCTCTTAGCAAAGCCAAGAATAAAACCCAAACAGTCACACCAGGAAAATCCCCTGCACTGACCTGTGCTGGCACAGCCCAAGGAAACGCTTCCACCTTGGCTTTTCCCACTTTGCCCTCACTTCCCAAGACTTCTGTTCCTATTACAAAAGGCTCTTGGTTACCTCCCACTCCTACAAGGCTTCAGGAGATGTAAAAATGAACTTCAAACGAGCACAGAGAGGGGACAGTGCTCAGCTCCAAGGCCCGAGGATGCAGAGCAGTGACAGAGCCTCGACCCTCACGTTGCCAAGGTAAACAATTGTCCTTCACGGGAAAACACATCAACAACGGGGCCTGGGCTTCCAGCTCCTGGATGCCCATTTGGTGCTGATTTTCTGCTCAATTTAAGGCAGCAGTCCAATAAAGGCTGCTGCTTTTTTTCCCCGTTGTTTGGCTTAGTTAAATGAAAACACGTCTGCAGCCCAGCTCATTATCCCGCGCCCCCAGAGCAGCCCGCGCTGGGATCCTGTCTCCAACCATTAGCAGCAACATCCCTGATCCCAGTTCCTCCTCATCCCCAATATTAACTCCTCCTTAGCATGTGAAAGCTCTGGGTCTCAGTGCGAAGCCAAACGAGGTCACTGCAGGGCCTCTGTGGCAGGGACACGGAGTGCAGGGAGGCAGCTCCGTGTGCATCCACACCGGGAGTTACAGGCACTGCCCCGTGGATAAAAACCCCCAAATTCCAACATCTGAATCTCCTTGCAGTCCAAAAATCCCTCCTTCTCCCTTGCTTAGGCAACAGGGCACCACGTGGAAAGGTGAGACAAGAGGGTGAGTGCACAACAAATCATCTCACAGGGAGGACTCAGCTCTGTGACGTTTCTGAGCCATGGGGTGAACTCTGCTCTGCCAAGGCTGCAAATGCACCAGGAATAAATTCCCTGAAGGGAGCAGGGCCCCTGGAGTGGGGACACAGGTGTCACACTGTCCCCAGCACGTGGGACCCCCACAGGGATCACTGCAGGTGAGGATGCAGCTGCCCCAGACACCGAGGACATCCCTGCTCCCAGGGCTCTGGGGGTTTGTCATTCCCACCACACTGACCAAAACCCCTGGAAAAGCTCTGCCCCACGGGAACACTGCCCTGCTGCTGCTTCCCCCAGCCTCAGCCCCAGATGTTTGAATTTCTCCCTGCTGGAGGCTCTGTCTCCACTTTGTGCCCTCTCAGACCATCTCCAGCCACCAAACCAAGTCCCTGCAGGCACTGGGGGCAGAAGGAAGAGAGGGAAGAGCTACCCACCTTCCTCTAGCATGAGGGAGCCTGAATCCTCCACTTCTATCCATGCAAATAGTCCTACTGCAACTGGAAACCCATGAAATCTGGCACTGCAGAACAGAGGG
The DNA here is from genome assembly GCA_021534815.1 of Acrocephalus arundinaceus. Taxonomy (NCBI): domain Eukaryota; kingdom Metazoa; phylum Chordata; class Aves; order Passeriformes; family Sylviidae; genus Acrocephalus; species Acrocephalus arundinaceus. The sequence continues at coordinate 154,652 of JAJEOU010001547.1, forward strand.
TGTTTGAGGAGAGAAAGAGGAGAAATTAACAGGAGGTTTTTTGCAAGAGAGGAATGAATTAAAGCCTCGGGACCAGGACTCTGGTGCCAAATGCTGCTCCAGGCCCCAAAGCACATAAATGGGGGGAGGCACTTCCTGAGACCCTCTGAGGCTGTTCCCAAGGAAGCCCAGAGCCCTTCCATGCCCTTTTCCTCTCTTCCTTCCCCTCCAGCCCAGCTGCAGTTTAATATTAGCACCAAGGAGAGCATCTGAGCACTGCCCACTGCACAACACCACAGTGGGGTCAGCTGAGGAGACACCAGCCAAGGTTTGAAGGGAAATGCTCTGGGGGCTTTGGGAAGCACCACAGCTGCTTTTCCAGGTGGTTCTCCCTGCTCCCTGTGCAGGAGGGCAGGTGAGGGTGAACCTCACCCCAGCACCAGGCAGCTCCAGCCTCAGCCCTTTCCTACTTCTCAGAAAAGCCCCAGAACCTCACACAATTATTTTTCATCAGTTTCAGCCCCTTTCTGCATTTCAAAGACCATTCAAGATCCAGCAATATTTCGCTGATTTTCCAGCCCATGCTGTCTGAAACTCCAGCACTGCCTCCAATCCTGGTTATAACAAGTGAAGGAATTCCCTCCCAGAATTAATCACCAGCCAGCCAACCCTGCCAGCTTCAGCCTTTCTGCTGCCCCCACGGGCTGGCAATGAGCAAATCCCTGCCATTGGTGCTGTCCTTGTTCCCAGCCCTCTCCTGCAGCTGAGGCACAGCCAGGAAGGAGCAGGCACTGCTGAGTTCTGCTCCTGCAGCCTCTGAGCTCAGTGGGGAGCACAGGAGCCTCCAGGGAGCTCCTCCTGCCCTCCCTGGGACCAAAGCCCAGCCAGGAACATTTCAGAGCAGATCCCAGCGGCCTGGGAGAGCCCCTGCAGCTCCCAGCCAGGAATGAGGCAGGACTTTTTGAACCTAATGGCTCCAGCATCATTTATTCAGCATTGTTTATCTCCAGGTGCTTTTTTCAGGGGGAGATTCTCATAACCCAACACACAGAGCTGTTCTACAGGGCAGGCAGCTGGGGGCAAAGTTCTTCTCCCTTTCTTGTTGGAACAAAATGCTCTCAACAACAACCAATCCCTCAGACTGACCCAGCAGCACCTCTGCAAATTCTGTGTGCAACAATTGATGATCACCCAGCTCCCCTCCCAGCAGGAACAGCCCCAGCAGGGCTCAGCCCCAAAACCCAGCATAGAACCAGCCCTGGGCAGAGGTGACAGAGCCCCTGTCCCTTCAGACACCTCCTGTCCCCACCTGACTCCTCTCCCAAACACCCCAAACCTGTCGTGTACTTGAGCTTTGTCCCTGCCTTGGTGGCCTCTTCTTTTCCCTCCAGGAATATTTCATGGGATCATTAAGGTTGGAAAAGACCTCCAAGATCACCCAGCAGCACCAACCCACGTCCCCAAGTGCCACCTGCACAGGTGACCTGAACACCTCCAGGGGTGGTGGCTCCACCACTGCCCTGGGCAGCCTCTTCCAAAGCTTTCCCTCAGGAAATTCTGCCTAATATTGAACCCAAACCTCTCCTGGCACAACTTGAGGCCATTTCTTACAGTTTCTGAATTTAAGAAACAACCAGAGCACCTCAATTATGAAACAGAAATCAGAACTTCTCCATCTCATCTTTTCTCCTGATGGGAATGAGAAGAACCCTTTGCATTTCTGGAATGCCACAGGTCTCAAAGAATTCCAGCAATGCTGATCAAGCCCAGCAGTTTCTCTGCAAAGCAAACAACACTGAAACCCATTCTGACATCCAGGGTCAGCTGAGCTGCACAGACTCCACAGGGTCACAGGGAAAAATGGATTTATGGTCCAGTTTGGCTTTTGGGGCTGTGCAGGGAAAGGGGCTTTGGAAAATTGTTAATGATGGGATTGGAGATTCGGCTGTGAAAGTCTGGGGGCTGCCATGGCTGATTTACAGACACACCACAAATCCCTCCTGGGCATAGATGGGACTGAAGAAATTTAAGTTTTCACCCTCCAAAGACATTCCCAAAGGGTCTCGGGTGTGGTGCTCCCTCTGGATTTGGGGTTCACTCACACACTCAGCAGAAGGACTGACAAAATACAGGAACAAATCCACAACCAGGCAGATTTTCAGGAAAGGCCTCTGTGAGCACACAGAGATCCAGCTCTGATGTGGAAGGGCAGAGATCACTCAGTATAAAACCTGACAGAAACCCCAGACTTCCCTCAACTTTTATTTATAACTGAAGGATCCTGCAATCAACAACAAGCAGATCTTGGCTTATTTATTCCAGACTCTCACTTGCTGACTTCTGCACGTTTGCCATCCCTCCCCACATCCAGGGAGTCCCAGGGAGGGCAGGATCCCACTGGAGCATTTCTGCTTTCACGCTGGGAGGAGCTGAAACCAGGGGAACAACCCAAAACTGCCAGGTAGCACCAGAAACCCAAACAATCCTGCTCAGAGGAGCAGGCAGGCCCGGCAGCAGCGTGGGGAACCTCTGATTAATGAAATTACAAATCAAATCATGCTCCCTGCAAGGCCTTTCTGCTTCACTTGGCACCAGCCCTGGGGACGTTTCACTGCCGTGCTGGCAGGAGCTCCTTTAACACAGACCACTGGATCTGAGAACAACACAAGGCTGGGACCTCAAAGGGCTTCACCACCACCCTGAAATCCTTCCCATGTTCACCTTTAGCCACAACACCCAAACATTTCCTACAGCTGAAGCACACACAGAAAAAAAAACAACCGGAGAACCGAGGGATGGGGGAGAGGAGGGAAAGGAGAGCAGGGAAAGCACAGCCCAGGGCAGCAGGAGGTGCCCCAGCCCTCACCTGCAGCTGCCAGCCCCACGTCCAGCGTGTTCCTCTTGAACTCACAGCGGCTCTGGCTCTCTGGCATAACGAGCTGGCGGCTCTGGTGCAGGTTGGAGATGATGGTGGAGAGGTCGCTGTCACGACTGCAGCAGAGCACAGAAACCCCACGTTAAGGAAATCCCATCTGCCCCCACCAATCATGGATTTTTTCCCCCCTGTGAGAGGATTTTGTGTGCTCCAGCACTGCTGGATTGCAGGGGAGGCCCTGCCTGCTCCCTCCCTCCCTCGGGGTAACCTCTCCTCAATTTGGGGGATTTCAAAGCCCTTCCCGAGCTTCCCTCTCATTTCCCATCAAGGACCCTGCAGCTGCCAGAGCTCCTGATCCCAGCCCTGCCAGATATAACTTGCGTGGGCCAGGACTCACATCTAGCATGGAAAAACTGCAAGGGGAGGAATTGGCAGATCTGCTCCAGAATTAATAGGAAACTTGAACTGAAATAACTGATAGTTTTCTATCAGCTGCCACCCTTCTATTCTTAAAAACCCAAGTTTTTCCATTCCATCAGTGCTGGGACAAAAGGCTGTTTGATTGGATGGAATAATAGTTTTTCTCCTTGGAGAGAAACCCACCACGAGCCCGGACAGCAGCGTTACTCAGAGCTGAGGGGACAGATTTATTTACAAAACCCATTTTCAACTCTCCCCTCCAAGAGATCCTGAAACAATGCTCTTCCTTCTGGGAAAAGAGACTGTTAGAGCAATTCAGCATTATTCTGCCTGTTCTGCTTGCATCACATTGCTGCTAACCAGGCTGGTTTAGTCCTTTTTTTTCCTATTTTTTTTCCCCTTCCATGGTGAGGAAGAACACAAACCCCAGTTCACTGTAGCAGATACTGCAGCTTTTGCTGGCAAACCACTCTCCAGTTGCAAACTATTCCTGAATAAATGATCTACAAAGAGTGAGGAGGAGGAAGAAGGTGGAAGCCGTGGCAGGAGCTGGAACATCTCCCTTTTGTTTGTTTGCAGGGGATGCTGAGCTCCCCATCCTCCCAGCACCAGGGGCTCACCCCGAGCTAAACGGGGCCACTTTTCCTCCTGCCCTCTCCATGAAGGGAAGGTGACAGCCAGGAGAGCCAAAGACACTCGGGAAAAATGACACAAATTTGGAATATTGCCCTCCCTGCCCAGCCACAGCTCCCTCCCTTCCCACGCCCAGGGGTGTCCTCACCTGGGCCCAGCAGGGCAGCCCGGAGGGTGCATTATCTGCAGAATTACCGGGCACTGATCTGCCTTAAATATCCCCCCAATCCCCCGGCGCTGCTCCCCCTGGCCCCGAGCAGGAGCAGCTCGGTGCTCCCAGCCCAGCCCGGGGCTGCAGAGGGGCTAATCCGTGTCTAGCTGGCTGCTAATCAGATCAGGTCCTGACAGAAAGTCTTTAGGTACTTTCAGCGGGCGTCTGGCTGCAGATTTCCACGGGAGCTGCAGACACACAAACAGCCCCCCCAGGGTGCCCCCATCCCTCGGGGGGATCAGCAGGAGAAGGGATGCTGGGATCCCAAATCCTCGGAGCATCTCCCCCCTCCAAAGCGGTTCGAGTGCTCCTTATGCAAGCACGAGGCTCATTACTTAAGCAAGCCCACAGGTGAGTGGGAAGCCCATTTCTCCTGTGCCAAGCAGTTTTGGGTCTTATCCTCTTTTAGCTGCCACCTTTAAGATGCATTATGCAAATATTTTGGTGTCTTAAGTCATTTATGGGATTAATGTGAAGTGATTATCAGTTCTTTTTAATCATGCCAATCAATAAGTGGCTGTCAGGGACAGAGGACAAATGCAGATAAACGCTGCCATCAGCACAAGGCCCGGAAAGGGCGGAGGAGAGGAGCCAGGAGAGCAGCAAGTGGGAAGAGAAAAATGGGATAATTACATCTTTGCATTTGCACAGTGCCTCGCATCCCAATGGAGCCCAGAGCAGCGCTGCTGTGTAAACACCTCCAGCTACAGGGAGGGATTGTTTGATCCAGCAGGAAAATGCAGCTCCCTCCCTCTGGAGCGGCTCCTCAAAACCCAGAGAGTGCAGAACACCGGGATAGATCCAGTGAAAACAGAACCCAGGAGATTTCTGTGCAAGGAACATCCCCACACCTGCACTGGTGTTCTCCTTCCCCCAAATCTGGTGCTTTCAGGAGCTTTTCCATGGGTTTCAAATTAAAATCAGCATGGTGTGCAAAGGTGCAAAGCAAATCCAAGCTCAGGGACCACAGGCACACTCCAGGCTCTGAACTCCACTCAGTTCACACACACAGAATCAGGCAGAATCCAGTCCCACTCCTTCATCCTTGTCCATATCCTCCATCCCTGTCCTTAACCTCCATCCCTGTCCTTAACCTCCATCCCAATCTCTTCTCTATCCCTGTCCCTCTCCTCCATCCCTGTCCCACTCCCCCATCCCTGTCCCTAACCACCATCCCAATCTCTGCTCCATCCCTGTCCCCCTCCTCCATCCCTGTCCCTCTCCTCCATCCCAATCTCTCCATCCCTGTCTCACTCCCCCATCCCTGTCCTTAACCACCATCCCTGTCCCTATCCCTCCATCCCAATCTCTGCTCCATCCCCATCCCTCTCCTCCATCCCAGTCCCTCCCAGCCCGTTCTGAGCCAGCCCACTGGGATGCAGAACTCCAGCAGGGGATGAGACAAACGGGGGCAGCCCCCGGGTCCCTCTGGCTCATGGCCCGAGAGCCACAGTGGTCACGGAGGTGCTGCCAGATGTCCCCAAGGGTCACACACCACCCACAGCTCCCCGTGCCTGCTCAGCCAGAGCCAGACTGAGAGCAAGGCCCCCTAAACGTGTTCCATTCCCAGCCATTAGCAGTGACTGCATCTTTAACGAGCAGAGGGATGAGCAGACTAATGGCTGGAGACAATTAAGCGAAATATAAATCAGTGTCAGGGCTGTGCAGCCAGCACAGCCAGCACAGGCAGCCAGGCGCCCGCGGGCCCTGCTGGATCTCGCCCGGCGCTGCTCACAGACTGCAGGGAGTGACTGCAGAGCGGGGCAAGGAGACACTTTGGCCAAAATTGAAATAATTCTCACTAGTGGCTGCCTTTTGGTTTGCTGCAGCTCCCTGTCCTCTCCCAGGATGGAGCAGAGACCCGGCTCTGAGTGCCCCATCCTCCTCACGGTGATGCCTGGAGTTTGAGCTTTGATGAATTTCAGGTTCTGTGCAGCTCTGAGCTCACAGTCAGTGTCACTGAGCTCTCTGCACACAGCAGGGACACAAAACAAATCCTTGTCCTGCTGCACACCAAGGACAACTTTCAGCCCAGCAGCACAAACAAGGGTGGCTGGAGGGAGGAACAAGAAGGATGGGAGCTCACAGCCTGGAGCTGGGATTGGGCAATTCAACCCCAATGTGCAAATGGAGCAAAACTTAGAAAAGTGTGAGACCTCATGACCTGTGGTCTGTTTTGTGATCATTTTGGGTCCATTTTGTGCCCATTTTGTGCCCATTTTGGGTCCCCCTTGGGTGTAGCCCTGGCCAGGCTCCTGTCCTGCCCAAGGTGTCCCTAAAGTCCTTTCAATCAATCTCTGCTTTATTCTCCAGCTCTGCCCACTTTATCCTCTGGCCTACCTGGTGCTGCAGCCACAGGAGCTCCAGGGAGAGCTGGGATAAAACCTGAGTGAATCCTAAACCAGCAGACACAAAATTCCCCAGACCCAGAAACTGCTGGGGAGCTGAGGGAGTTGGGAATGGGTCCAGCACCACACAGACTGGGTAACTTTTCCTAACACTTAATCACATTAAAGGAAAGCTTCAGGGAGTCAAAAATCTCAAAGAAGGAGACTGGAAGAGAAGAGAGACTCAGAAAGTAAAAGGGGGAGGAAATAAAATGGAAAAATATTTATTTTAAAATACATTTCCCTGGCTCTCCATCCCCTTAACGATCCCCCAGTAAGTGCAGGGATTGTATTAAATTTTACTGATCAATACAGCAGCCATAAACCTGTCCCGACCCTCTGCCCCTCCCTCCAATAAAGAAAGGAAAAATCCGATATGCAAAAGGAGAAATGGCAGGGCCTGCAGGGGAGCAATGAGACATGAGGGCAGAGCTCAGGGCAGGGGGAGCTGCCTGCTGCACCCAGGGCTGCCTCACCTGCCTCAGATCCTTCACTCTGCAGGGATTCCCCTCCCTGAGGCACCAGGAGGGGCAGAGAGGCTCTGAGGAGATGAGAACATCACCAGAGGCTGCAGAAACACGAGGGATTTTTCTTTCTGTGTCGGTCCCAGCAGCACAAGAAGTTCCTGGTGGCAGGGGCAGTGCCCCAACCAGCATCACCAGCCTCAAACTGAGGTTTAAATTGAAGAGCAGGAAACATTTCCCACCCAAAAAAAGGGAATTAAGCCCTGGCCAGGCTGTCCCTGTCCAGGAACTCAGGATCCATGGGGATGTGGCCCTTGGGGACATGGGGCAGCGCTGGCCTTGGCAGGTTAGGTGGCATTTGGTGACCTTGGAGGGCTTTTCCAGCTGGAGGGAACCAGGATTTAGCAAGAGCAGAGCGTGGCTCAGGGCTCAGAGGTGGAGCACACGCCCAGGGTCGGCAGGGATGTAAATCAGGCAGGGAATAATGAGCTTTTTATGGAAGCCATTAAAGGGGAGCCCAGATTGGTCCATAAATGCTGTTGCATCATTACAGCCCCGAGAAACAACAACCTGATGTAACAGCACTGCTGTGGGATGGCAGGGCTGGGACAGCACAGGGCTGCTCACAGTTCCTGGTTAGCATTCCTTAAAAAACTAATAAATGATTTCTAAACAAACATCAGCACTCCAGTCCAGCCTCTGGAAAAAAATCTCCTCTATTTGGTGAATCTGGGGGCTGTACAAGGACCTGCAAGAGCAATTCCTGCTGCAGCCCCCACATAAAACACCACCAATATCATTGCTTTTCCTCCACCTGCAGTGTCCAGCCTCCGTGGGCCATTTAATCACACACTCATTGATTTTTAAGCCCCAGAAGGGGCTGCTCTATCTCCCTGCTCTGACCTCCTGCACAGAACCTGTCAGAACATCAGCCCCTGGTGCTCCCGGTTAATGGTGGCAGCTCAGAGGGGGAAAAAGAAATGTGTGAGTTGTGTCACTGCTCAGGAGGAACAGAGACCCTCCCCATCCCAACCCACACCAACTCCAGAGCTCTGGGAATAAAATCCTGTTCATTCCCAAGAACTGATGGATCCCCTCAGCTTCTTCCTTGTTACAACACAAAGCTTCCTGAACAAAATTTAAAAAATGACCATTTCACAAGCTCTGACTCCCTCCACACACACAGGACATCAAATGGGTGCAGGATTAACCCCACTCCAGCCCAGCAGAGGCAGGAGTGACCCCAGGCCAGGGAATTCTGTGGGATAACTTTCTCTCCTCACGCCTGGCTGTGCCCTGCTGTCCCCAGGCAAGGTCAGTGTCCCTGACCCCGGCAGTAAAGCCAGGGTCACTGTGTCAGCAGAAACGCTGGGCTCAGGGAAAGGCTGAGCTCAGCCCCAGCGTCCCCTCCTCCCACTGCTCACCTTGCCCAGCCCCTCAGCACCCCTGAGCACCCGGGGCCGGGCACCCAGGGATTGGGGTCACGGATCTGCAGGCTCAGGGGACGTGTGGGGCCAGCAGGAGGGGCTGCACGGGCGGCCTGAGCCCGGGGCAGTGCTGGCACAGCCCTGTCACAGCCCTGGCACTGCTCTGTCACAGCCCTGTCACGGCCTGGGCAGCACTGGCACTGCTCTGTCACAGCCCTGTCACAGCCCGGGCAGGGCTGGCACTGCTCTGTCACAGCCCTGTCACAGCCTGGGCAGCGCTGGCACAGCCCTGTCACAGCCCTGGCACTGCTCTGTCACAGCCCTGTCACAGCCTGGGCAGCACTGGCACCGCTCTGTCACAGCCCTGTCACAGCCTGGGCAGGGCTGGCACTGCTCTGTCACAGCCTGGGCAGTGCTGGCACGGCTCTGTCACAGCCCTGTCACAGCCCTGGCACTGCTCTGTCACAGCCCTGTCACAGCCTGGGCAGTGCTGGCACAGCCCTGTCACAGCACTGGCACAGCACTGGCACTGCTCTGTCACACCCCTGGGCAGTGCTGGCACTGCTCTGTCACTGCTCAGTCACACCCCTGGGCAGCACTGGAACTGCTCTGTCACTGCTCAGTCACAGCCTGGGCAGCACTGGCACTGCTCTGTCACTGCCCAGACAGTGCTGGCACTGCTCTGTCACAGCCCTGTCACAGCCCTGGCAGCACTGGCACTGCTCTGTCACAGCCCTGTCACAGCCCAGGCAGTGCTGGCACTGCTCTGTCACAGCCTGGGCAGCGCTGGCACTGCTCTGTCACAGCCCTGTCACACCCCTGGCAGCGCTGGCACTGCCCTGTCACAGCTTTGGCACTGCTCTGTCACAGCCCTGTCACAGCCCAGGCAGTGCTGGCACTGCTCTGTCACAGCCTGGGCAGCGCTGGCACTGCTCTGTCACAGCCCTGTCACACCCCTGGCAGCGCTGGCACTGCCCTGTCACAGCTTTGGCACTGCTCTGTCACAGCCCTGTCACAGCCCAGGCAGTGCTGGCACTGCTCTGTCACAGCCTGGGCAGCGCTGGCACTGCTCTGTCACAGCCCTGTCACAGCCTGGGCAGCACTGTCACCGCTCTGTCACAGCCCTGGCACTGCTCTGTCACTGCCCTGTCACAGCCCTGGCAGCACTGGCACTGCTCTGTCACAGCCCTGTCACACCCAGGAGCTCCTGGAAATCCCCCCTGGCACAGGACTGAGATGTTCCCCACGGGAGTTTTGTGCTCTGGACAGAATCCGGCAGGCAAAGCTCAGGGAAAGCTACCACGTGGCCACCTCTTATTATTATTTTTAAAATTATATCTGTAAATTTTTATTACATAAATACCTTTTATAACATATTTTTATATTTTATATTTGTATTTTTATATTAAATGTATGTTTTAATATATTATATTGTGTATTATATCTTCTGTATTTATATGTTGTATATATTTTATGTTGTATACTATTATACACTATATATTATATAGCATACATTCAATATTGTGTATTATTATATATTGCATATTATTATGTCTTCTGTATTTATATATTGTATATATTTTATATTATATACTTTCTATTATACACTATATAGTACACATTCAATCTTGCATATTATTATATAATATTATATCATTATATTATATTATTATATAATATACATATATATTATTATATATTATATTGTGTATTATGCCTTCTGTATTTATATTTTGTTATATTTTATGTATTATACACTATATGTTGTAAAGTATATATATTCAATCTTGTATATTATTATATATTATATTGTATATTATATGTCTTCTGTATCTATATATTGTATATATTTTATATTATACAATATACATTTAATATTGTATATTATATATTAAATTGTGTATTATATGTATTATGGATTTATATTTTGTATATATCTTGTATTATACACTATATATTATATAGTATACATTCTATATTGTATATTATTATATATTATATTGTATATTATCTGTATTATGGATTTAGATATTGCATATATTTTATATTATATGCTATATATTATATAGTATACATTCAATATAGTATATTATATATTATATTGTATATTATTATATGTATTATGGATTTATAGATTGTATACATTTTTTATTATACACTATATATTATATAATATACATTTAATATTGTATATTATATATTATATTGTGTATTATATGTATTATGTATTTATATATTGTATATATTTTATATTATATACTATTATATAGTATACATTCAATATAATATATTATTACATATTATATTGTATATTGTTATATGTATTATGTATTTATATTTTTTATTTTTCATTTTATATTTTTATATAATATAGAATGTATTATGTATTATATACTTGTATTATATATTATTATATTGTATTTCTATTTTATTTTTATTGCTCGGCCTTTTGGGTCACTTTTAGGACTTCACCATTGGTAAAAATCCCTCTGGGTCACTCTCTGTCCTTCTGAGACACGAATTTAACAGACAACAATTCAGAACTCCTCTCTGCCCCACAGGTGTCTGCACCTCCTGAGAATTCACCCACCAGACACAGGAAAAAGGGAGGGAAAGGAAAAGAGGAGGGAGGAATAAACAAATTTTCCCAGCTGGAGGGAGCAGAGAGGCAGAAAATCCCAACCCTACCCGTGGGCAGCACAGCCCTAAATCTCCCTGCAGACTGAGCCTGAAAAAACAAATTAATCATCCTGCAATGTCCCCAGCAAAATGCCCATAAAATTTCATTAATGCTCATGACAGTTCATAAAAATGATCAGTAGGGCTGGCAACTCCAAAATAAGGTGGAAATAAGTATGAAGATGTTTTTACTGTAAGCCTGCTTTGTCATTCAGCTCTCTGCAAGCTCATAAATAATAATAAAAAAAAGATGGAATGACACCACCCTGAGAGATGGGGAGGAGAGAGATCCCTGAAGTTTGGGACTTGTCAGGGACACACAAACAGATGTTTTGCTCAGGCAGCAACAGGAACGTGTGGCTGGCACAGCTGATGGGGCTGAGGGCTCTTTAAACATCCCAAATTCCCCTCATTTTCTCCACTCATCAAGCCTGAGCTGATGAAATATTAAAATCCTTGGCTGAGCAGCTTTAATTGGTGCTGGGGCAGCAAGGGAGACCCCGAGCCCAGGGAAGGGAGGATGCCCAGGAGTCCCTCACATCACCCAGGGCAAAATTTAATTTAAATTGATTGTTCAGGACACTCCAAACCACCCCGGTCCCACAGAGGGGTGTGAGGAGGGACGAAATTTCCAGAGGAAATCTCAAATTCCAGGACCACACCCGAGGTGTGGATCCAAAAGCAGCTTCTGTCCTTGTGGGCTGTTCCTGAGGATTGAGCAAAATAAAAGGCATCAGGAATTCTTCCCAAGCCTGTCTGTGTCTCAGCAACACACAGAGCCCTTCAGATGCTCAATTTATCCCAAATCCTTTGGGATACCCTACAAAAGATCCATCAGCCCCCTGCCATGGCAGAGGACATTGGGCATAAACATGGCCACAAATACCCCTAAAAAACTTCTCCCCTCTTCTCACCTGTATCTGAAATGCAATTTTAGCTTTAAAATGAAAGTTAAACCTGGTTTATCAGCTCTCCATTCCCCTTTAGCATTTGAATCTCTGCTAGTCCATAAATGGTCTCCTTTCCCTACCCCATCCCTGCAGCCAGATAAATCTTCCTGGGAATGAGAGCAAGAGCAGAAAGTGCTGCTAATGAAATGATGATGACATAATTAATTCAGATTAAGTCATACTTTTCATCACTCCAAATTTTCTCCTTGTTTGGCCTTGTCCCTACAGGAAAGGGAAAAGCCACTCAGGTACCTCTGCTGTTCCTAAAAATCCAGGATGGGGATTGAAGCATTTCCCTGAGCTGCCCTTTGCCCAAACCCACGGCAGGAATGATGTGGATGGGCTGAGCTCAGTCTGGTGGTGAATAAATGTCCTTTACTGCCAGTGCAAGGCATGGCTGTGCTGTCTCACTGGGGGCTTTTAAAATCTTCCCCAGAGTCAAGAACCAGCTCTGAATTGTCCCCCAGAGTCCCCAGGAGTTCTGGAACAGCTCTGCAGCTCCCACACCCCTGGGATCTCCCCAGTGTTCTCCTCCCTGACTTCACACCAGACTGGGTGACTGTTCGTAACTTAAATCAAAGAAAAGCTGAGAAAACAGAGCCCAAAATCTCTGCAGGGATGCAAAGCAGGAGACTGAGGAGTGTTCCAGCAGCACTGTGAGCTCAGCAGGGAGCACAGGAGCCTCCAGAGCTCCCGTGTTCACCTGATGGGCAAAACCTCCCCCTGCACCAACAGGAGAGCGGGCAGGGACTGCCAGAGGTCCTGTTTGGGGTCACCCTGCTCCCTCTGCTGTCCCCTCCCCTGGCACAGCCCAGCCCTGCCAGCACCTGCTCAAGGCTGAGGCTGCTCAGGGCTCACCTCCAGCTGCTGAAAACTCCCTCCCACCTTTCAGTCCCATTCCAGGTCTCAGGGATTAGAAGGGAAAAGCTTACCAGGGGAAAAAATAAAAAATTAAACCAGCCAGCCCCAAGGCATCGCCTGTCAGTGCTGGGAGGGCAGAGCAGGGCAGAGCAGCAGTGCTGTGGCACTCGATAACGTCACCTGTGTCACTCAGCACAGCTCTGCTGAGTCAGGAGCAGCCTTGACACCTCTGCCAGCAGCTGCTTTTCAACCCTGCCCTGCTCCCCTCTCCCCTCCCTGCGTGTCTTTCCAAAGGAAGGAGCTAAATCACTGCATTTCCCATCTTGTTTGCCTCTCCCATCTCGTTTCCCAGGTGTTTTTCACCTCCTCCTTCCCCCCAGCCTGATTTATGCCGTTTTTCCTGCTGCCTGCCCTGATCCATTCCCTCTCTCACCCAGCAGTGCAGCTCAGCCAGACCCTGCTGCCAGCCCCAGGTGGAACTGAGATCTGTTTCACAGGGCTCTTTCTCACTCCAACAGAGAAATCCTTTTTCTGTCCTGCCATATAAACCCAAAATCTTTCCTTTTTTCCCTCTAAATGGGCTGGATGGGCAGCCTGTGACAGCTGCACTCACCAGGAAAAGCAACACTTCTGTCCCCAAGGGGAATTACTGAGGTTTCTTCCAGGACAGAGCTAAACTGAAGAGAACAGTGAAGCTGAGGAAGACCAGGAAATGCATCTGACATAAAAATCAGGCCATTATTTTATTCCATGCATTGCAAGTTCAGAATTATTATTTTTTTTTAAGACAGGGATTCTGATTTCCAAAGGTGCTGGCACCCTCAGCTGCCATTGTGCAGAATCCCTGCTCACAGGGCCATTAATGAAGGCACTGTCAGCACTTCCACCCCAAACCTCTGCCTTTTAGGAGTTTATAACTCAGCCATAAAACTCTGCTCTGGGCTGAAATTTAGCATGAAAGGCTGTGCCTGGAAGGAATCCATCCTTTTGTATTGGAGAGCCCCAAAAGCTTGGAGCAGCAAACCAGGGGGTTTATTCTAAGGGCTGCCTTTCAAAAACCTGTTTTGATGGGGGCTGGCCCTGCTGCACTGCCTCACTGTGCTCACTCTGGGGTGGGGTTTGTGCTCTAAACGCTGGAAAATTTAAGAATTATGGGGGTTTGTGGTTCAGAGGCACAGTCTGTGCTCAGTTAAACACCAGAGAATTCCTCTGCCCTCACTGGTCCCTACTGCAGGATGATTCCACATGGATTTCCCACCTTTGCTCCATGGCCAAGGTTTAATTCCCTCTTCAGTGATCAATTAAAGACATGAACATTGTTCTCTGCTCCACCAGGGGTATTATTCCTCCTTTTTTCCATCTCTGACTGAACAGGGTCACACCAAACATCAAAACCTCCTTTTAGCACAACTCCAGTTCCTCACTGGGCTGCTCCTTGCCAGCAGATCCCAGGGTGCAGATCCTGATTTTCCCAGCACCCACGAGAGGATGGAGCACCCCAGGCCCTCCCTCTGCCCCGTGCTGCCCTCAGCTGCCTCCTCCTGCTCTGTTTTCTCCTCCTGAGAAGTTTCCCAGCTGCTCAGATTTATTGTTCTCATTCTAAAACCCCAGCAGTTTCTACAACTCAAAGGCTGAGTCCTGATCTGGCAATCCAGAATAAAAACCTTTTGAAATCCCAGTTTTCCGTGCAAATTCCTGCAGCTGGATTTTTAAAGGGTTAGAAGAGTTTGTGACTGCTGGCAGCACATGAGGATGATGCACCACGCCCAGGATATCAGCTGACCCAGGGGTCACAGAGGAATATTCATGTTTGCAACTGGAGATCTTCAATTTACCCATTTCCACCTCCCTGGGACCAGAGTAAACTGGTCCCATTTTAAATTTTTTTTTTTAAAAAATCTTAAATCAAAATTGGGCTTTCTTTAGAAGTCTCATCAATTTTATCCCCACAACTTCGCCAAAAACAACCACAAAAGACAGCAAGGGCAGAATGAGGAACAAAGGGAGAAGAAAAAAACCCCCAGAACTGACAGAAATGTTCATTTCCATCCACCAGCACCCAGCAACAAACCAGAAACTCCCAGCACAGAGAGGTGCCCCAAACGTACCTGCAGGAGGTCTCTCGGAAGGAGATGTTCAAATCCCAGTGGGTGTGAATCCTGCAACAAACACAAGAGAGGTCAGAGGCACGGGCTGAGCACTCATCTCCTGCCCCTCACACCCTGCCCCACCCTGGGGACCCCCAGAGCCTCTCAGCCCCAAATCCTGCTTGTCCAGCCCCAAATCCTGCCTTGGCCAACCCCAATTCCACCTTGGCCAGCCCCAAATTGGGAGCTCTGCATCCACAGCAGGACCCAGGAGCTGCTCAGCACTGGGAAATCCTCTCCTGCTGCATCCTGACCCTCTCCTCCATCCTGACCCTCTTCTGCTGCATCCTGACCCTTTCTCCTTCTTCCAGATCCTCTCCTGCTCCATCCAGACCCTCTTCTGTTGCATCCAGATCCTTTCCTTGCTGCAACCAGACCCTCTCCTGTTCCATCCTGACCCTTCCTTCCTCCATCCAGCCCCTCTCCCTGGGAGCTGCAGGGTGCTGTCTCCTCTCCCAGGCCCCGTTCAGAGGAGGCAGAACGAGCTCAGCTCTGACATTTCAGGCAGAAACCCCAAATGTTTCTGTGCCGTGTTCCCTCCCCAGCTGGAAATGAATTATCAGTGATTTCCCAGCTCAGAAATTAACCCAGCACCTCTCTCACCCTGCCTGGGACAGCAGCAGCTTTGGGATGAACAGTATCTGAATTAAGGGAGAGCAGCCAGTGGGGTTGGGGTTTCTGATGGGATTTTTGGGTCGGATGGGCAGAGCTGGATCCTCCCTGCTCCTCCCAGTTATCCCAGTCTCAGCTTCCACAGCCTCCCAGTGTCCAGGCCAGGCTGGTCCCCAGCACTCAGAGGGCTGAGCAGGGAGTGAACAGGGATTCAGGGAATCTCATCCATGGTTCCTGGAGGAACAATTGCAGCAGGCAATGGGATGGGAGCACCTGGGCTGTTCTCCAGCACGGAACTGCTGCTGCAAGGGTCAGCCAGGGAGGTCAGGAGAGCTGTGAGACACAGGGACATGGGCAGGGCTGCCCAGAGCACCTGTGGGGCAACACCTCCCTCCCTTCCCTTCTTCCACTTCCCTTTTCTCCTGCTCCCACATCTCCTCCCTGGGCAAGAAGGGATTTTGTGCTGTTTGGGATGTTTTACCCTGCAGCACTGGCAGGTCAGTGGCTGTTTTCCCGCTCTCCTTCCCTCAAATCCACGTCCTCATGAGGTCAGTGACACCTTCCCAGCACTGTGAGCAGGTGTTTGAGCTCCTCTCACCCTCAGCCACCCCACCCCACTGCTGGGGACTTGGCCAGGGCTGCTCCTGCCCCGCCCAGCTCAGTCCCAGATGCTGTCACTGCATTTCTGCTCCTTCCCTCCCCTCCCACACCAGGGAAGGGGCCACGCTTTAAAATAGGAATTAAATGCATCAACCCACAAGACAATGCTGGGCTTAACTCCAGCAGCGTGTGAGGATCTTGCTGTTCGAGCTGAGCCTTCCTCCCTGGCTCCCATCTGCCTGGAGATTCCTGGGATGACATCCCGGAGATCCTGACAGGCACTTTGCACCTCGGGGTGGAAAAGCTCCCAGGCTGAGCTCATGGATTTATCAGGGCTGGGTGGGATCTCCCCGGGAGGGCAGGGAAGTTAAAGCTTCCCAAACTACTGCACAGCAATGGAATTTGTGGAGTCCAGCTCAGAATTATGGAATCAGTGAGGCTGGAAAAGCCCTCTAAGCTCGTCCAGTCCAACTTTTACCCCAGCACCGCCCTGTTCATGGCTAAGCCACATCCCCAGGTGCCACATCCAGGCCTTCCCTAAGCCCTTCCAGGGATGGGGACTCCACCACTCCCCTCCTTTGGTGGCTGGATAATCCCAAGGGCAGCAACAAAAGCCAAGCTGACCTGAGGGACCAGCCAGAAACTTCCAGTTCTAACCCAGAGTCTCTCCCTCAGCAGTGCCCAGCCCTCAGAGCAACTGGGGACAGGAAAAAGGGGAAAAGGTGAAGTGTTGAGGGCAGGGATGTTCACAGTGCCAGCTGTGCAGGGGCACTCCAGGGCTGCAGGAGGGAAACTCAGCTCTGCTGAGGCCTGGCCTTGTTCCCCATCCCAGTTTAACCTACTTCTCTCTCCTCCCAGTGGGGGCCAGCGCAGCCCCAGCCCCGGGGGGAGGCACAGCAGGTGAATTAAGGCAGCAGCAGATGGGGCACGGTCCCTGCAGGGCCCAGCTGTCCTGTCTGGGCTGTGGCGCCTTTGTGCTGCTGCTGCTGTCCCCAGGGCCACCCCCAGGGCCACCAGGAGGGGTACAGGCTGCTGCTGTTGTCCCCATGGCCACCCCGGCCACCCTCAGGGCCAGCAGGAATGGGACAGGCTGCTGTTGTTGTCCCCAGAGCCACCCCAGCCTGGCCCTGCTGCCACTGTCACCACCCCCAGGGCCACCAGGAGGGGGTCAGGCTGCTCCTGCTGTCCCCAGAACTACCCCAGGCCACAAGGAGGGGGACAGGCTGCTCCCCACTGGAGGCTCTGGAGCAGCTGAAGTGCCCAGTGTCCCCCTCAGGGGATTTCTGTCTGAGGGATGAAATGCCTGGGAATGCTGAGGGGGAGCAGTAGATGTTCCCTGCAGGGCACCGAGCACTGAATTCCTGGGTTTTTTTCCCTTATTCCTGCTTTTTTCCCTTATTCCTGTTTTTTTTCCCTTATTCCTGCACTCACAGGAATTCTGCCTGCTCCTCCTGCCCAGCTTTTCCCCTCACACTGCAGCACAACTCCCAGGAAAAGAAGGATTTAACCCAGCTGGGAGAATCCTGCTCTCCCCAAGGAGATGAAGCTTCACCAAGAGAGCTCCACACAACCTGATGGAGATTGCTGGAGAGCACAGCGAGCTGGGGGATCCCTGCCTGAGAGCCGCCAACCATTTTTCCTTCATTTCCTAATAAACAAGGCAAAGCAATTACAGTAATTAAAGATTTAAGATAAGAGCACTTTGTGTTTGGGGGGCCCAGCATTATCAATGACGCTGTTATCGTGTTGTTCTCCCTCCTAATGAGCCAATCCAGCACTGTAATTGTGCAGCATGAAAAGCCTCATTACAGGGGGCAGGAGGAGCTCACCAGAACTGCCTGGGAGGGTTCCCTGTGCTCGGTGGCTCCTGAGCAGCCCAGGTGCATTCCCAAAACACCTTTCCATTTCCAGGCTGCTGGACAGCTGCAGTGATAAAGCCAGACTTTAATTACAGCAGGGTTTATGGCAGGAGCTGGTTGCTCTTTTGTCTCCCTGCTCCGAGCCCTGAGCTGCTGAGGGTGCCAGCATCTGTCGGAGGGATGGGGAACAGCTCCTCTGCTGCCAGGCAAGGAGCACATAAAACATCAGAAAAGCAATTACAGCCCTTCAGTTCCCCCTGCTCTGGTTTTATAGGGCTTGTCTCAGGATCTGAGCCCTGCTGTGCATCACGGTGAGGGGACAACCCAGATGAGTGCACTGGGTGCCTTCAGGGCCTCGTGCTCCTGGGGTTATGGATTTTCTGAAATCCCTGGTTTTTCAGAGGGGTGAGAGCACCTGGAATTTTGTAGCTGAATATTGAGGGCACTGAGACCTCCCAGGGTTACCAGGACCTCACTCAAGACAATCCCTTCTCCCCTTCCTCTAACACTGCACAATTCCAGGATGAGTTCGTGGCACTGAGGGAAACAGGATCAAAACCAGGCAGTTCCTCCTCCCTGGCTCCTGGAGCCTCTCAGGATGCTCTGGCACTTGCAATCAAACAGAAAACCCCACACACACCTTGCTGCCAGCCCTTCCCAAACTCTGCTCCCCAACACTGCATTCCCCAATTTCAATTACACAGAATTTCAGCACAACTGGAAGGATTTGGGGCCCCCACACCTCTGTACTTCCCACAGATGATTCCTTGGTCATGCAATTCCTTGGCCACAAAGCCACAGAGCCCTGGACACAGATTGAGACCCAAGAGATCATCTGCAAACCCTGAGCCTGAGTTTGGGGTGCAAACCCCAGCACAAACAGGTGAAAAATCCCTTTGTGAGCTGCCCTGTGACATCTGCAGGGTGATTTCAGTGCCCCCGAGGCTCTGCCCCAGCCCAGCAGGGCCTGGTACCTTCTTTTCATGATACTGATGTGCAGATCCTCCTCCTGCTTCACTTCGGGGTGCTGCCCATTGCTCTTGTCGCTCTCCTGGCTGTCCTCGCTGTGGGAGAAGATGGAGCTCAGCTCTTTCTTGGGGACCCTGCTGGGGGGCAGGGGGATTGTCCTCTTCTCTGCCAGCCGGCCCCGGTTCTGGGGTGGGTTTGGAATGGGGACAGGGAGAGAGGGAAAGAGAAGAAAACAAGGATTTGGTGAGGAACCTCGGTATTTCCACAAACACCAAACAAAAACTTGTTTATCTCTGTCAAAAAACTCTTTTTGTCAGGCCAAAGCTGTCAGTCCCTGCATGGCTCACACCTTGTTCTGGTCAAACTTTGCAAAGGACTTTCCAGCACAGACACTACTAATTCTGATTTTTTTTTCCAATTCTGGCCAAGCCATGCACTTCCAGCCTCTCCCAGCCTGTATCTCATCCCCCCTGAGAGGAAAGGAAGGGGGCAGCAGAATCAGGCACCAACCTCTGCCTCCAGAACATTTCCCACCAAATATTTCCATTCACCACTCAGTTAAAGCTTTGCCCAGGGAGGTCATGGTGCAGGGCTGTAAAGGGACACCTGCCTGTGCCAGCAGCAGGGAGAACACCCTGGAACCAGGCAGGCTGCAGTGCCCCTGCCCCACAGAATCTGTAATTTCAGCCAAAAAATCACAGAATTGGGACAGGAGCCCCAGTGAGGGAAGGTGAGGCCACAGCTCTGTTCTCTGGATAGAGAAAGGTGAGTGAAACGAGCCAGTAAATGCACAGAACACCTAAATAACAACAACTTCTCTGAAAAAAAACTGATTGCAACTTTCCAAATAAACCTGGCCAAAGGCAGAAGCCCTGGGACAGCCGGTCAGGCTCTCTGCAGGGGAGCAGCACTGATAGCACAGCCCATGCTTTTTTAATTAAACAAATTAAGAACTTTCCACAAATCCCAAACAAAAACTTGTTTACCTCTGTCAATAAATTCCAGTTGTGCTCGTTAAGGGCAGCTCTAATCACTGTGATAATGAGTTAAACCCATCTGGAAGGCATCACCCCCAGGAGCCACCGAGGCTTCTCCCCTGAGCTGCAGGGCCCAGCCAAGAGCAGCCTGGGAGCAGCAGGAACCCAGGGGAGAGGGCAGAACTGGGCCAAAAATGGCACCAAAAGGGGAAAATGGGGGGAAAACATGAACTTTATGGACTGTGCATCTCCTGCCCTCAAATACTTTTTGTGCTCGAGGTGCTTTTCCAGCCTTCTGTGCCCCAGGTGCAGCCTCTGCACAAAGCCAGCTCAGGAACAGGAGCAAACTCAGCCAAAAGGGGAGAAGATCCAGGGAGGTTCCTCGTCAATCCCAAAATTTCAGCCCTAACAATGCAATTTTCCAAGTCCTGTTTTGCTTCATAATTTTACCCTCAGGTTTGGGGCACGTTTCATTTATTTATTTACCACGTCCTTCCATCCCCAGAAAATTAAAACAGACTGAGCCAATCAATTTTGCCTTTTATATTCATCTATAGCCAGTTTGGAATCAATTGCACGTCCCTAATCTGTTTAGAGGAATCCACCACCAGCAGACACACATCACTTTCAAATTAAGCACAAAGGTAGCCAGAAGCCTGGCCCAGAACCTGCTCCAAAATCAATTGTCTTGCCATGGACTTGGAGGAGCTGCAAGCACAAAAACCTCTCCAGAACAGACCCAGCAGCTCCCCGGGGACACCTGGGTGGAACAGGGCAGGTGGTGATGCACAAATATGGCCCAGGAAGCCTCCAACAACTTCTCAAAGGCTGAGGGGAGCCAAAGGTGTTTCCCAGCACTGACTCAGCTCAGGGAACCCCTCGGGGTTGTATCCTCCTCTCCCAACTCCAGGATTCCCCCAGCCCCGGGATGGGGAACACAACATTTTCCTCTCTTTAATTAAGGTAACCAAACATCTCCACAATCCTCCAGAGCCTCTGCAAGGGCTGAGTGCTGAGAGCACCGCGGAACAGCCTCGTGTTCCAGGGCTCCCCTCCCTTCACCCCTCATTAAAGATTAATTTGGTGGGTTCTGGTTGAGGCTAACAAAGCACAGCTGGAGTTGGAGTCCATAACCTCATATTCCCCCTACACCCCACCCCACCCTCCCAGGGTCTTTGGACACCATTAATTGTTTTCACCATTAATTGTTTTCATTGCCTCTCAAAAGTATTGTCAGGGTGGGGGCTGGCTTTGTTAGTTTCTTTTTTAAAAAAAAATCACAGCCAGGACTATTTCCTTTCCCTGGGAAAAACTGCATTATTTAAAGTTACCGCAGTCCAGAGATGCAGCTGCAATTAAAAAAAAAATACCAAGACAAGAACTTGGGAACAGCAGCAGGTTCTGGGAGTGGAAGTCTGGAAGCCTCATCTGTGTTCCCTGAGAGGAAAGGAGCAGCAGGAGGATGGGAAACACCAGGGGGTTTTCATCCCTTCTGCAGAGATGGGGGAAATTCCTCTCGGTGTGGCTGAGCAGGGTCAGCCGAGTTCCAAAATCAAATCCTCCATCCAAGCTGTGTCCTCCCAGGCAGAGATCCCAAAATCCAGGGAATTGCACAACGGAGAGCTTGGGGGAGAGGGAAGGGAAGGGAAGGGAAGGGAAGGGAAGGGAAGGGAAGGGAAGGGAAGGGAAGGGAAGGGAAGGGAAGGGAAGGGAAGGGAAGGGAAGGGAAGGGAAGGGAAGGGAAGGGAAGGGAAGGGAAGGGAAGGGAAGGGAAGGGAGGGAAGGAAGGGGAAGGGAAGGGAAGGGAAGGGAAGGGAAGGGAGCTGCTGCAGCAGCTGAACATCCCAGGCTGACACCAACCCCAACCAGGGAAGGGCAGAGCCCTGGGACAGCCCCTGGGGAGGCACCGAGAACTGCGAGGCAAAAAGAGCTCCACGGAACACAAAATAATAATAACAATGCGAACACAAAATAATAATAACAACAATGCAGATGAAAGCAGAGGGTTTAGCCCAGTGAAAGCCTGGACAGCTGATCCCAGTGGGAACTGAGCCCAGCAGAGCAGCAGGTGCATCCCTGGGGACACCGGGCAGCCAAGGCACAGAAAGGCACAAACGCCCCAAGAATTTGCTCCCAAGTAAAAATACCAAAGCTCTTTGCAAGGTGATTCAACCCTCCAAAATAAGTGCTATTGGATTAAAAAACCCCAGCCTGTGCATTCCTTCTCCCTAGGTAAAGCTGGGGAACAGAGGGAGCAGACAGGGAATGCTGGGGGGAGGTTTGTGAGCTGCCAGGGCTGCGAGCAGGAGAACTCTAAATCTCTTCCATATGTGAAGGAAATCCTCAAGCCCAGACAGCATTTTCTCTCTCTTTTTATTGATAATAAAGATAGGGAAAAGGAAAGGGGGAGGTTGGGAGAGGCTGGGATATTTTTCTTTTGCTTCTCCAAATAATAAACCTGGCGGAATGGCTTTAATTAGGGACATTACACAGCAGTGGGGACCACACATCCCCCTGCAGAATAACTGGCAGAGTTTGCATTTACCTTCAGCTGTGATTAGTGTAAACACCTCGGAGAGGGTCAGGTTGCCTTCCAGGATAATCCTGCCCTGTCCCCTGGGCCTTCATTAGCCCAGCCTGCTCCCAGCCCCAGAGTTCCAGTAGCAAATCCAGCCCTGGGCTCACCAGGATCTGCAGCCAGGAGGAGGTGGCCAGGCTCTCATCCCACCTCCTCCAAGGTTTAGTCAGCCACACATGAATAAAACAGTCCCCAAGGTGTCCCTCCCCTGCTGCCAGCACTGTCACCTGGCCATTGACAGATTCATCCTCCACCACCCCCTCCCAGTGACACCAGGGCCACACTGGAACTGTCCCAGCACAGCAGGGATGGCCCAAAGCAAGGGGGAGCAGCAGGGAACACCCAGCAATTATTAAATAAGAACAGCTTCTCTGGAATAAAAAAACAACAAACTGATTTCAACTTTCCAAATGAACCTGGCAAAAGGCAGAACTCCTGGGAAAGCCCATCAGATGCTGACAGAGCAGCCCAATGGTCAGGCAGAAAATGAAGGCAAGACAGACCAGGAAAGCTCTGCCAGGCTTTGGGGACTGTCACATCCTTCATCAGCCCCATGGAGGCTGTAAGGGTTTTACAGGCCTGGCAGTGACTCGAGGAGGAAGAAAGGAAAGAAATGGGGCACAGGCAGGCAGGTCCCACAGCTGGAATCAGGGGACAACAGCCCTTGGGGACAGCTGTCCCCAGAGGCTGCACAGAGCCCCTCCAGTGATGGGCTGGGGTGATTCAGAGCCCAGCTCAGGTTTGGGGAATTTTATCTGCAAGTGCACCAGGGAAAAAATTCACTTTTGACCACAACTTCCCTGAGTAATCCCAAGCAACTCCCTTGACCTCCTCGTGCTCCTGCTACAGAAGCCACCACCAGCACATCCCTGCCTGTCCATGGGGTTTATCCCGGGAATGTTGGCAGCTCCTTGGGGCAGAGGATGACGTGTGGAGGCAGAGAAATTGGGTCCTGCTACAATTGAAGAAAAGATGGAAGTTTTAACCCAAAGGAAAGCTGCAGCTCTTCCCATCAATATTAACAACGTGGTTTGGTGAAGCCCTAAAGAAACAGATGAACAAGATCTGGGAACAGAAGGGAACATTTCCCATTTAGAATCTCTCCGTGAGTTATAAAGCCCACAGGATAATTTGTTAATAGAGCAAGAGCCACGCTTTTCTGGGAAAAGCCAATTGGAATTTCCAGGCTTTGAAGGGAGGTAGATCTAAGACAGAAAATCTATCAGGCCTTTGGAGCTACCTGTTCTCAAAACCTCTTTGGAGGAAGGCTGAGAAGTGTCCTGCTCTCTGTTTTCTGTGTCTGTTCCCACATCAAATGACTCTGTCCCTTTCAGCCCGAGGTTGCAAAGAAGGAAGCAGAGATGTGAAGCCGGGTCCTCAGGCAATGTAAGTCAGTTCTGATGGAGCAAAAGTCAGCTCACACCAGCTGAGAGAGGAACGCTGTTGCTGTCTCCTAAACAAAGGCAAAACTTACAGGTTTTCCCTTTTTTCTTTCATTGCCTGCTCCACCTCTCAGGTGAAGAGAAGGAGCAAAGAGTGTGGGGATGCTTCTCTTCCCACCCCTGGCTGCTGCACCTCTGGAGTGGCAGAAAAATGGGAGAGCAGCTCGCAGGGCTGTCCCTGTCCCCCTGCTCCTGCCTCACTCTCAGGGCTGTCCCTGTCCCCCTGTCCTGCCATCCCCTCCCCACAGCACATTCCTCAGTATCATGCACAGAATGATGCAAAACCACCCAAAAACCCCATTTTCCCCTGTCCCTCTTTCCCTGGCACCTCTCCCCCATGGGCTGTACCCTTTTCTGCAGGTTTACTCCTTTTCTCAGCCTCGTGTCCCTTCCACCCCACATTCCCCACACAAACCCCAGTCCCACACCTCTCCCACCCCAAATTCTCTATCCAAACCCCAGTCCCTGATCTCTCCCACCCCACATTCCCTATCATAGATGTGAGAATTTTAGATAATCCTTTAGGCCTCTAGGTAATAGGATATATTTCAAATATTGCTTTGGAATATATTAAATCCATTTTAGAAGCATTTAGTGGATACTGAGTGAACCTGAGTCCCACATCTCTCCCACCCCACATTCCCTATCCAAACCCCAGTCCCACATCTCCCACCCCACATTTCCCACACAAACCCCAGTCCCTGATCTCTCCCACCCCAAATTCTCTATCCAAACCCCATTCCCTGATCTCTCCCACCCCACATTCCCCACTCAAACCTCAGCCTCCATCCCTGCTCTGCGATTTGCCTGCCACACCTGGGGGATTTCCCAGCAAATTGTATTACTTTATTTGGTCAATTGGCCTACAAATTGATTTTCCTGTACAAATAATGAACATTTATGGTTATTTTCCCCATAGACTGCTTTATTTCACGTGTAACAAAGACTGATTTCCTGCAGGTTTCGAGGCCTGAGCACACGAGCTGCAGTTCCTGTGACCCCTGGCTGATGGATGGCAAAGGGCTCCAGGCACAACTGGAGGGTTTGGGGTTTTTATTCTTACCCTGACTATATAGAGAAGTAGCAGCTGGAAGCAAACCTTGGTACCAGACCCAGCAATTCCACAGAATAATGGGAATAAATTGTTTTAAAAGAGATTCAGCCCTGGGATCAGGCAGCCACGAGGCCAAGCAAAGGCACGGGAAGGATCTGGGGACAGGGGGCAGAGTTGGGGTGGCAGCACCCCCTGCTCAGCACAACCTTTGGGACACCCTGATCCCATTATTTCAGAGGGAAAAGGAGGAGGAGGACTCAGGGAGGCTTCCAGGAAAGCTGAGTGCCCTGGTGTGATTTGTGGGCAGGAATTGCTGTGCCCTGGCATCCCTGGGGAGGCAGAGCCACAGCAGCAGCTCCAGAGCACATCCCAGCCCCAGGAATGAGGGAAGAGCTCAGACAGAGCCTGGAGCACCTTCTGGGGTCATCCCAGAATGGGGAATGCACTGGGCTGCTCCATAACTCCAGAGCTGAGTTATTCTGGGGGTTTTGTGTGCATGAGGGGTTAAACAGCCCCAAGGCTGAGGAGGGGATGTTTAATTTTGTTTAATTTAATTCCTCCTGATGGCTGAGCCTGCGAGGGACAGAGGCCTCGGAGAGGCAGAGCCAGGGAGGTTTCTCAGGTGAATCTGATGGAGGGAGGCCCCAGAAGAGAAAAGTCAATTATCTGCAGCCAGCCCCGGCTCCCAGCCCCAGGGGTGGGCTCGGCCCATGGAGCCTGACTCAAATCCAATAAAAAATTAACTGATTCTGAACAACTGCTCTCCTTAGAGTTTGGGAACGTGCTCCCAGCTGCAGCACCGAGTGAATTCATGAGCAGTACCCCTCCAAAAAACACCAGAACACACTCCCAGCTGCAAAGGATAAATCCTGTACTCCAAAAAACACCAGAACACACACCCAGCTGTGCAAAGGAAAAATCCTTGGACTCCAAAAAACACCAGAACACACTCCCAGCTGCAAAGGATAAATCCTTGGAGTCCAAAAAACATCAGGACACACTCACAGCTGCAAAGGAAAAATCCTGTACTCCAAAAAACACCAGAACACACACCCAGCTGTGCAAAGGATAAATCCTTGGAGTCCAAAAAACACCAGAACACACTCCCAGCTGCAAAGGATAAATCCTTGGAGTCCAAAAACACCAGAACACACTCCCAGCTGCAAAGGATAAATCCCTGTACTCCCCAAAAAACACCAGGAACACACATCCAGCTGCAAAGGATAAACCCTGTACTCCAAAAAACACTAGAACACACTCCCAGCTGTGCAAAGGATAAATCCTTGGAGTCCAAAAAACACCAGAACACACTCCCAGCTGTGCAAAGGATAAATCCCTGTACTCCCCAAAAAACACCAAGAACACACATCCAGCTGCAAAGGATAAACCCTGGACTCCAAAAAACACCAGAACACACTCCCAGCTGTGCAAAGGATAAACCTTGGACTCCAAAAACACCAGAACACACTCCCAGCTGGATCAGCACCTTGGGAGCACCACCAGGTGACACCACAGGATTTACAACATTTACATTTATAAATAACACTGGGAAATGAATGACCAATAAATACAGTGGCTTCCCAACGAGCATGGGAGGATGTGGGGACTGCTGGGAGTTGTGTGTTTTGAAGGTAAACACAAAGAGAATATAAAAAAAAAAGCAACACAAGAGAGGTAAATAATTCATCAAAAGAATGAAAAACAAGAAGCTGGAAGGGAAGAAAGAAGAAGCAGCAATGCCAGAGGGAAGAGTTTTCTGAGAAGGTGAAAAAAACCCCTGATCTCATATGAAAACCAGAACCAAAGTTAATTGGAGTAAAACACAGAGGAAGTGTTGAAGGTGGAACATTTTATCTGGAAATGTTCTCTCCCCTCTCAGGCACTGAGGAATTCCCCAGGGTGGGAAGCAGAGCTGGGCCAGGGGGGCTGAGGTGGCTTCCAGCAGCACGGACACCATGGACAGAGCCTTCCACCCACCAGGGCCACAGCACAGCAGGGCAGCTCCTGGAGGGGCTCCTGCAGCCCCTGAAGGATTCCAGCTTCTCCCAAAGGAATTCCTGCAGCTCCTGGAGGGGCTCCTGCAGCCCCTGAAGGAATTCCAGCTTCTCCCAAAGGAATTCCTGCAGCTCCTGGAGGGGCTCCTGCAGCCCCTGAAGGAACTCCTGCAGCTCCCAAAGGAATTCCAGCTGCTCCCAAAGGAATTCCAGCTTCTCCTTCCACCCAGAGCCCCCCAGCCCTCAGTCTGTTGCACACAAACCCACATGAACACACTGTG
Organism: Acrocephalus arundinaceus; assembly: GCA_021534815.1. Classification (NCBI taxonomy): domain Eukaryota; kingdom Metazoa; phylum Chordata; class Aves; order Passeriformes; family Sylviidae; genus Acrocephalus; species Acrocephalus arundinaceus. Next base: position 182,051 of record JAJEOU010001547.1, read on the forward strand.
CCCACAACTATTTTTTAGTCTTGCAGATTTTCTCTCAATTTTTAAAACAAACTCGCTGCAGAATTGGATTTTGCTGGTGGCCATTCTGCAGCTGCCATGTCCTGCTTTAAAACACAGCACACCCAAAACCCAACTAAAACCCAACTAAAACCCAACTAAACCCACGGAGTTTTCAGTGTGGACACTCTGGGTTTCTCCTGCACGGGTAAATCACCCCAGGCTGGGGCTCCCTCCCGTGCTGGAATGATGCTGAGCTGGGCTTGGAAAGTCTCTGGGTGGGAATTCTGGAAAAATTCAGGTGAAATGCACCTGTGCTGAGCCTGCCTAGGAGGGGAGCTGTGAGCCCTCCCCTATGCTGCACTGAGTCCCAATTTATTATTTACTTGCTGAGTCCCAATTTATTATTTACTTGCTGATTTTCCAGGCCTGTTTAAACAAAAAAAAATCCCGGCCAAACACAAGCTCTGCCAATTACACCCTGCCAATCCTAATTCCCCCCCTGCAGCTGCAGCAGACACAGACTCCTCTGAGGCCTCTGATCCTCTTGTGCTCTGCTAAGCAGCTCTGGGTCACCCTGGGAGCACCTGCACTGGAGGAGGCTGGGGAAGGGAAAGTGAAATCCCACCCTGGGCACGTTTTCCATCACCTCCTCCTCCTGCAGGAGTGCCCACTGCCAATCCACACCTTTGGTTTTCCCCTGCTCACACCCAGCCCCAAGGTGATCCTGCTGGGAAGGTCAAGGAGGAATCCTGGTCCTGGAATTCCTGTGCCCAGCTCAGGACAAATCCTGCTCCAGGAATTCCTGTGCCCAGCTCAGGACAAATCCTGCTCCAGGAATTCCTGTGCCCAGCTCAGGACAAATCCTGCTCCAGGAATTCCTGTGCCCAGCTCAGGACAAATCCTGCTCCAGGAATTCCTGTGCCCAGCTCAGGACAAATCCTGCTCCAGGAATTCCTGTCCCCAGCTCAGGACAAATCCTGCCATGAACAAATCCTGCTTCAGGAATTCCTGTGCCCAGCTCAGGACAAATCCTGCTCCAGGAATTCCTGTCCCCAGCTCAGGATAAATCCTGCTCCAGGAATTCCTGTGCCCAGCTCAGGATAAATCCTGCTCCAGGAATTCCTGTCCCCAGCTCAGGACAAATCCTGCTCCAGGAATTCCTGTGCCCAGCTCAGGACAAATCCTGCTCGAGGACAAATCCTGTCCCCAGCTCAGGAGAGCCCTGCCATGGATAAATCCTGCTCCAGGACAAATCTTGCTCCAGGAATTCCTGTCCCCAGTTCAGGACAAATCCTGCTCCAGGAATCTTTCTCTGGATTTCCCTCACTCCAGCTCAAAGCTAAAGTAAAATATAAACATCAGCACAGCACAATATCCCCTTGTGGTCATCATCAAGACAGACCCTGCACTCAAAGTGCTTCAGTAAAAACATCAGAAGGATTTAAGTATCAGCTCCTTGTTATCTGAAAGTCTCTTGTACCTTTTCTCTTTGGCAATCCCACGGGGCAGCTCCACACAGCTCTGGATCTTTCTCCACAGTCTCCTCTCTTCCTTCTGCAGTTCCAGCTGGCCCTTTCTGTCCGTGCACAGCACCTAACCCTGTCTGTCCTACATACAGCACCTTATCCTTTCTGTCCCTTCTTCCTCACAGCACAGCCAGAGGACTCCAACTAAACTGAACCAACTCCAACTAACTCCAACTCCAATTAACTCTAATTAACTCCAACTAACTCCACCTGAACTCCCTCCCAGCCCACTCAGTCTTTATCACACCCAGCTGGGAGGGCACGGCTGTTCCCACTCTTGGACAATTAACACAACTGCAATGTATCAAGGCTAAGATTGCCTTCAGTGCCATCCCTCTTTGTCTCCCCACATCCCCTGAACCCCACAGGGCGATCTCTGCACAGGAAAAACCTGGCTCAAACCCAAATTCCCATGGAGAAACAGCCACAGCAAGGGTTAAATCAAATTACAGTCCAACTCTTCCACCCATCAGTTCTGGAGACACCAGATCAGGACTGAGACAGCTCCTGAGAAGTAAATGCCCCACTCAAATAATCAGGGATCAGGTGGACAAATCCCTGCAGACCTTTCCAGAGGCTCAGCTGGATCTCCCTGGGCCCTGTGCTGAGGCAGGTGAGCCCTTCCCAAACACTGCAGGAGCAAAGCCACAGCAGGCACACAGCAGGCAGAGCCCTGGCTTTGTTTGGACACCGGGTGCCAGCTGGAACTCCAGGAAAAATCCCCTCTGAAATCACATTTAAAGTCGGGAAGGTAAACAAAAGACAAGAGCAGTATTTAAAACACAAATTAAACCAATAATAACTGCGGATTCTTTCACAAAGGCCACCAGGGTGGAACTGAGGTGGAAGGGAATTCAGCCCCCACGGCTTTCCAGGTGTTGTTTCCCCAGCCCAGGAGGGCAGCTGGGACAGGGAGGAGGGAAGGGAGGGATCAGCAGAGCTGCACCTCAGCCAGAGGAGGGAACCACAGCTGAGTGCCAGGCACATCCCTGAGCCAGAGCAGCCCCCAAAGACTGAACAGAACAGCCAAGGAGGTTTGGAGGGACACCAGAACATCCAGGGAGGCTTGGGAGAAACCAGAACATCCCGAGAGGCTCCGGGAGAAGCCAGAATATCCCGGGAGGTTTGGAGGGAAGGTTCTCTCTACACTGTCAGAACATCCAGGGAGACTCAGGGGGAAACCAGAAGATCCCAAGAGCTTCAGGAGGAAACCAGAACATCCCAGGATGCTCAGAGGGAAGGTTTTCTCCTCTCCACACTGCCAGAACATCCAGGGAGGAAACCAGAACATCCCGGGAGGCTCCAGGAGAAACCAGAACATCCCAGGAGGTTTGGAAGGAAGGTTCTCTCTTCTCCACACTGCCAGAACATCCAGGGAGACTCAGGGGGAAGCCAAAATATCCAGGGAGGCTCAGAGGGAAGGTTCTCTCCTCTCCACACTGCCAGAACATGCAGGCAGCCTCGCAGGGAAGGTTCTCTCTTCTCCCCATTGCCAGAACATCCAGGGAGACTCAGAGGGAAGCCAAAACATCCAGGGAGGTTTGGAGGGAAGGTTCTCTCTTCTCCACCATCCCAGGAGCCTCGCAGGGAAGGTTCTCTCTCCACACTGCCAGAATATCCAGGGAGGCTGAGGGGGAAGGTTCTCTCTTCCCCACCATCCAGGGAGGCTGAGGGGGAAGGTTCTCTCTTCTCCATCATCCAGGGAGGTTTGGAGGGAAGGTTCTCTCTTCTCCATCATCCAGGGAGACTCAGGGGGAAGGTTCTCTCTCTCCACACTGGCAGAACATGCAGGCAGGCTCTCAAGGAAGGATTCTCTCTCTCCACCATCCAGGCAGGCTCTCAGGGAAGGTTCTCTCTTCTCCACCATCCCTGCAGGCTCTCAGGGAAGGATTCTCTCTCTCCACCATCCAGGGAGACTCAGGGGGAAGGTTCTCTCTCTCCACACTGGCAGAACATCCCTGCAGGCTCTCAGGGAAGGTTCTCTCTTCTCCACCATCCCTGCAGGCTCTCAGGGAAGGATTCTCTCTCTCCACCATCCAGGGAGACTCAGGGGGAAGGTTCTCTCTCTCCACACTGGCAGAACATCCCTGCAGGCTCTCAGGGAAGGTTCTCTCTCCCTCCCTGCCTCTCCCTCAGCATATGGCAGCTTTCACAGCCGGGGCCCAGCGAGCTGCTCCGTGCCAGGCAGGGCTCACAGCACAGCCCTCGGTGCCAGCAGTGCTGGGGAGGCTCCTCTGGGCAGAGCCCTGAGGGGTGGGAGGGAGCAGGGCAGGAATTCTGATTCCTGCTGCAAATGGGGGCTCAGATGTCCCACAGCCCTGCACGGACACTGGGGCAAACAGCAAGGGAGGCTGAGGATGCTGCAGGAGCTGCAGCCCAGGCAGGACACGCTGGGATCACAGCCTGGCACAGCTCAAAGCAGCTCTGAGCAGGGGGAAGGCAGAAATCCCACCAGGACACAAAGCAGAGCCCAAGAGTGGGGTACATGAGCATTGATTACTGCCAAGTACAAATCCTCTCTCAGCTGTGTGTTTTTAACACTGTTTTTTAAATAAACACTGGTTACTTTCCCCTCCAGGTTACTCTAAATTTCAAAACGTGATTATTGTTGTTCCCAATGTACAATACAAACTGACAGGATAATGTAGCCTGTATTACACAACCCTGCTGGCCTCTGATGAGTTCCTAATTCAGCCACTTGGGACATTTCAGCACATCAGGGGAAGGGCCTGCAGGGGAAGGCCTGTCCTTCCCCACCCATCAGGAAGATTTTAATCTTCAGTAATTGCATGTGTGGCTTTAATCAATCCTTCATTCATTGGAGAGCTCCAACCTGGCTTGTTGGGGACAGGAGGTCACAGAGGCTTCAGCCCATTGATAGATGGCAATGACAGAACCATCAGAAATAATGAAAAGAATTAAAATATTCAGTAAATATTTTGTTTCTGCACTGGGAGAAAAAGCCAGCTTGGACACAAAATACTTTTCATTCCAGCAGTGAATTAGGAGGTGTCCAAACAGAAACTTCCAAAATGATATGGATTTAAATCAGCAAATTTGGGTAAGGTGCTCTCAAAGACTTCCAGAATACTTATCCGGGGAAGTTCTTGAGACATTTCACTCAGATTTTTAATGAGCCTCAGAACAGTGAGGAAATACAAGGTAAATGGGAAAACACAGCACTGTGACTGTATTTTAAAAAGCTTAAGCAGAATAATCCAAGTAATTTTATAACCCCCAGGAGAAACAATGAAATAGAGGAAACCGAACAGGTAATAATAAATTAACAGAGGGTGATATAATTTATGCAAATTAAAGCTTGTTAATGGAAAAGATGTTAAACCAATATATCTCTTTTTGCTGAGACAATAGCACCGGCAAAATGTGCTTGGATTTCTGTCAGCTGCTTGCTCTGACACCACACAACTTTCTGAATGTGCAACCAGAGCCCTGCAAGGGAGAATTCTGCCTGCCTGAACCCTCCCAGCAGCCTGGGCTGGGGAAGGTGGGATGAGATTTCAGGGCTTTAAGGTCCCTTCCAACCCAAACCATTCCAGGATTCCATAAATGAGCACCTTGCCCTGTTCTCCTGGTGAGGGTGGGGTCGTTCCCAGCACAGATCAATTCGCTCTGAACACTCCCCACTCTCACCCATTTTTCAGCCTCCTCTGCCCTTCCCTCTCTCCCACTTTGCTCCATGTCAGTATTTCCTTAAGATATGAGGGGGAAAAAAGGAATTTTCACTCCTGTTTCCAGAGCTTGCCATGAAAAGCAGCGCAGGGGTTAGAGGAGTCCCACCACAACCCAGAATGACTCTCAGGATGAAGTTTCCCAGCTAAAGGAAAAGCACAGCAACTCGGAGCACATCATTTCAAATATCCCTTAAACACACTTTCTGCAGGTCCTACAGTGACTTAAAGACAACAGCAGACACATCAAAGGCACAACTAAATCCTCCCAAAGCAAGGATGATTTCTGCCCTCTGCACACGCCAGGGGACAGAAATGCTCCCCAGCCTGATGGAATTACTCTTAACTGAACTTATTCCTGAGAAATCCATCACAGCAAGGTGAGACTTCAAAAAAGAAAAAAACCCAGATCCACATTGCTGATACAAACAAGCCCAGATCCAGACCTGCAGGAGCAGCTCATGAATTTCAAGCCAACGATGATTTAAGAAATCACACTGCTAATGCAGGGATTAGAACATGAATTAGATTTTAATTCAGAATTAAAAGCATTCTGCAGAGGAGCAGCCAGGCTCTGCTGGGAGACCCTGAACTGTCCACGGTGCCTGCACCACCTCAGCAGGGGTGTCTGGGGCTGCAACACAAAAAAAAAATCTGTCTGAATAAACCAACCCTCTGCTCTGGAAGAGCCAACACAGCCTGAAAAAAACCAGAACTGCTTAGGGCCAAACACCCCAAATTTCCCTGCTCTGCTGGGTGTACAGTGGGTTTGGATGCCAGCCCTGCCAGCCTGAAGATGAAAACGAAGCCAGTGGAGTTGGAGTGATGTAAATCTGGCTGATTGTGATCAAAGTCCAGCCTGTGCTCCTGTCTGAACCCACCTTTACTGGAGATGTGAACACGACGTTATCAGCCCCTCTGCAGCTGAGTGGGGACAGCCAGGCATGGATGAGATCCCAAGAGTTTGAACACACAAGGAACAAAAAATTACCCAGCCACTCATGGCATATTTTTGTGTATTTTCATTTTCTTTAGAACATTGCAATACCTGAGAGCAATGGTGTGCAATGTTTAAGTAACCCCAGAGCTGTAAATTCCAGTGCACTGAATCATCCCTCAAGAACCTCGAAGTGCCAAGGGTACTTCAGGGTTAAGTGGGTGAATCACAAGGGGGAAATAAAACAGGAATTGATATTATTGTCCCCTCTGGGAGAGAAAAAAAATAAAATTAAAAAAGGCAGGTTTGTGTCGTTCACCCTGTGCCACAGAAAAAAAAGACCTCAAGAATCACAGCTGTGACGAGCAGTGGGGAAAGTTATTGATCTCAAAGAATTCATTTTTATTATAAGGGCTGGTACTTTTACTTATTTAATAAAGGTCTGGCGTCAAATCACTGTGAATTTCAGGATTATCTAATTCCATCTAATCTCATTCAATCACTGATGCTCCAGACTGGAGCAGAAAGGAATGTTTGCCCTTTCCTGTCTTCAGGGGCCATCTCTGGTTGCCCTGGCAACCCAGCAGCAGCAGCAGCGAGCCAGTGGCACCTCTCCCATCCATCTCGGATGGAAGGCAGGGCTGGGGTCACTGGGGAGCTCTGGGTGGGCAGGGGTGGGCATGGGAGGCCCAGCAGGAGCTGCCCCAGGGCTCTGATAAACACAAACCAGCACAGCACAGCCAGGCAGGAACTCTGGCTCTTCAAAGGGAACTGGGGTGAGTTCCCCACCGAGGAGCTGCGGGGATTTAGAGGCCCAAGTGAGCTGAAGTCCTTTAAAATCCCAGAGCTGCTGCTGAGATCCATCCCAGCCTGAACTGGGCACCAGCTCCGAGCAAGCACAACCTCACTGCAGCTCTGTCACCAGAAATATTGCAGCTTCTGTGGTTTCTGGGTGGCTCTTCCATCTCCAAAAGCTCTCAAGGTTTCCCGATTCCCAGATCTCTGGAATTGCCCTTGTCACCCTGGATGTCACCCAAGGGGACACTGCCTCCCCTGACCAGGCTGGTGAATGCTGCTCTGAGTTTCCTCCCAGCTGCAGATGCACAAGAGTAAAGAACCTGCTCTGCTCTGCACAGGGATTGAAGCTTTCCTGACACCTGAAAATGAGGGATTTGATGTGCAGCAATATTTCTGTGCAGCCAATCAAAAAACAGAACAAATTTGGGCTTGATGGCCTTCCCAGATCCTGTGGCTTTGTATCCATGGGCAAAATAAAATAAAAGGTACAATTTTCCCATGGACTAGAGGCAGAATAAATGAGCAAGAAACCTTCCAGCGCTTGGGAATTCCCTCCATTCATCCCTCCTCACCCTCAGACACTGCTACAAGAAAACCCTTTATCAGATTGTGTTTCTGACCCAGGGGAATGTGTAATTTCCTCCCTGTCCTCCCCGGTTGGGATAAAACAAGAGCCAAAATCAACAGGAAGGAAATGCAGTGTGGGCAGAGGCAGCACCACCCCCAGCAGGCTGAGAGCTCAGCTCTGCTTTATTTACAAACTGCACCTGACCCCTGCAGCACTCCTGGACCATCCAGGAGAGCCTTTCCCTGCCCTCAGCTGGAAAACACAAGTTTGGGACACAGTAATGAGTTCTCCAGTGACATCTGCCAGCAGGGAGGGAGGTGAGCGTGTCCTAGCAGGAAAAAGCAGCCCTGACATGGTGAGAATGGGGAATTCTTCAGCTGGGGAAGTGGAGATGATGCATTTCAACAGAGGGGAGCAGGGAGGGAGGATGCCAGGCAAGGGATCCTGAGCAGCAAAACATTTTCCAGGTAAAGGAAACAGACTGGGCATAGGAGGAACAGGGCAGGACAATAGAGGGGAGGAGGGAAGGAAAAACAAACAAACAAACCCCACAAAAGCAAACAAATGAGGTAGAAAAAGGAAAATATAGAGAGCAAACAAAGTGATTTTGTAAGCGTAGTATTTTGGCCAAGAAATAATTAAATAAAACCAGAGGGGATTTCTGTTCCAAAGTCTGGGGCCAATCATAAAATCCCAGACTGGTTTGGCTTGGAAGGAACCTCAAATTCCACCCCTGCCATGGCAGGGACACCTTCCACCATCCCAGGCTGCTCCTGGCCCTGGTTTCCAGCAGGTTCCCAGCAGGGAACTGCTCTCTGCTCTCCCTGTCCCATAACTAAGGCAGAACGAGCACTCTTGAGTTCATCATCCCAGAGGCCTGAACTGGTTGATAATTTGAATTTAAGGAAGTTTATGAGGGAGTTCATCCTGCTCCTGGTCACCCTTTGCCTTTTGCCACCAGGCTCCGCAGGAGCACCGCTCCCCTTGAGCGAGGCCAGCGAGTTTGGACACACAGCAGCGCAAATTAAAACCAGGTGTCTGTGCCCTGAAGCACCAGAGACAGCCCTAAGCAGTTTAATGACATCTCTAAATAATTTTGACAGCAAAATTACTTCTCCTGTGTCACCTTTACACTGCCCTTGACACGGCGCTAACGAGATGATGCTGCTTGCCCTGCTCCCCTACATTTATTTGTCTGTCTTTCTTCCCAGGCTTCACTTTCTTTTCCTCAAAGCAGAATTCCAGCAGCACACAGCAGTGCTGGCTGCAGCTGCCAATTTCCTGGGTCAGACTTGCCCCCAGAGGGGCTGAGGGCTCAGAAATTGGTTTTTCCTACAGCAGAGCCCAGGACACTTCCAGGGAATGAACCCCACGCTGGTTATGGGGTAAGGAATCCCCTCTGCTCCCTCACACACCAAGCTCAACACGAATTTCCCTTCCCTCTCTTCCAGGCCCGGATTCCACAAGCTCTGACCTCACCCACGGCTCCTCCTGTGCCCTTCCACCACACGAGACCCTTCTCCTCCATTGTGTCCTCACTGCTCCCTGGCAGAGCAGAAATCCTCACCCCAGCTCCTGCACGAGGGCAAACCTGCCCCCCTGGAGCCCCTTCGAGCCCCTTGTAAGATAAAATTATTTTCCTAAGCCACAGCTGCTTCTACATCTCCGCTGTTCACTCACAAGCCTGCAATCCAATTAATATTTTCCTTTCCAGAGGGTATTTAATAATCCACAAAATTAAATCCTTCAGCATTGTGCTGGCACTCTCAGTGCCATTGATCTGGGTTGGTTTTGCCTGTGCACAGAACAATAATTGCTCCTTTTCCTGGGGCAGCACCCACCCTGCAGCCCCCCACAGCTGCTGTGTGCCCAGCCCAGGAGAGGAGTTTGGAGCATCAGGAACAACTCCCAACACTCAGAGCATCTCAGAGCTTCTCTCCCAGCCACACTGATCCCCATTTCCACTGTTTGCCCCTTTGGGAGCGCTCTCTGACCCCAAGGCAGTGGATTTTAGGGACCTTTCTGTGACAGCAGCAGCACAGAGGCTCCCACTGCCCCCAGAGCAGGAGCCCTGCGAGCTGGAGCCCAGCTCAGCATCCCTGCCCAGCACTGATGGGCTCTGGAGACTCTCACCCCATCTCAGAGCAGAATTCACCTCATCTCCAGCTCCTCCATAAAGCTGAAATCTGACAGAGTTTGCATCAACTTCTGTTAAGAATGCAAGTTGAACTTGCAAGTCTGCAGTGGAGCACAGTTAAAATCCACCTGCGCCAAGTCCTTTAAAAAACAAAACAAATAAAAATATCCCTGCAAACAAACAAAAAAAAGCGCTCATCTATCTCCAAAACCTCCAACAAACACTAACCTGAACTAAAATGTGCTGGATTAAAAGCAACAAGCCAAATCAGCATGAAACCACAAATAAAAATCAACAGACTGTGCCAAAGACCTTGGGGGGATTTGGAGGTTTATAAGTCTGCTTTACAGAGGGGCTTTTTCCACATTCATGAGGCAGCCCCAAGGGACACTGAGGCAAAGTTATGAAAACAGTTCCCTGCACATAAACCCCAACATTCTCCAGCTCCCATCCCTAAGCCCACAGCAGCTCAGAAAGGAACCTAAATCTGATCTATTCAGTTAACAGTGAAATTTCAGAATTAATCCTGCTCCTGCAAGCAGCCAAGGAAATTCTCCAGCAGGCAAAGTCCTCTCACCACAGCAAAGTTCTCCTGGAAGACTCGTGCCTGGTGTGGAGATTCCCCTTTTGGTCAAACCCTCTGAATTTGGATCCCACCACGCTCAGGACCTCCCTTCCTTGCCCAGGTGCTGCTCTGCTCTGGGCTCTCCAAGGAAACCATGGAGCAGCCAGGAGAGGAACACCAGGGAAGGACAGAGAGGAGATGCAGGCAGAGCCCAGCACAAATGGCACAAAGCCACTCCCTGGGGTGACACGGAGCTGCCTTCCACCCAAAACAGGACCAGGAGAAGGCTCAGAAACCTCAGGGCTAAACAACAGATTTTGCTCATTACTGCCATTTTTGAAGTTAGCAGCAGATAGTTCCTCTTTCCATCCCTGACAAAGTCTTGGACTGACGCCTGAACCTCAGGGCAGCAAAGGAAAACAACAACCACGATGACAAAAAGAAAAAAAGCAGCAAATAAAAGGAATCACATATAAATCAAACCAAGAGCAAAACACGGCCCCAGCGAGTAAATGAATTCCCATTGTCAGTGCCCCAGCCGTGCTCAGCCACCCTGTGTCTGTGTGTGTGACAGAGATGGGGCAAACCCCAAACATCACCGATTCTCTTTTTGTTTTGCTTTGTTTGAATGTGCCCACGTCACAACTTTGGGGAAATGGGGCTTTCCCTCTCTACCTGTCCCCAAACCCCGAACCCAAAATTGGGCCACCTTTCAAACACACACCCTGTCCAAGAAATGATGGGAAAAGAGGATGAGGAGCAGCCAATCCCCAGCCCTAACCCCCTTTGAGAGGCAGCACTGTGAGAATGGAAAACACAGCAAGGGTTGTCTGATATCAACTCTGTCTGATAAGGGAAACAATCAAGGGTATCAAGGTGTCCTTCCACCTATCCTGGACTTCACAAATGTGAGGTATTTGGGTTCATCAGTGAGGATTTCAGAGCTGTTCTCCCCTCCCACTGCCCCTTCCCAGAGCAGCCCTGGAAGTGGATAGGAGAGAATGCTCCGGTGGGGACTGGAGCAGAGGGAGGTTCCGTGGGGCAGAGGGAGCCCTGGAGGGAATGGGATCCACCAGAACAGACCAAAATCCATCCAGGGCTCCAAACAAGATGAACTGTGCCTGCCCAAACCTGACAGGTACAAATGTGGGGGGAGAGCCCTGCTCACATCTGGAGCTCACTCTGGGAAGGTCTGGCACCCCAAAACTGAAGGAACCTGTGCCATTCTCCTGTCCAGATGGCAAAAACCTCTGTGAGGGCACGAAGCCCAGTGGCTGTGCCTGCACCCCAGCCCTGGGAAGGAGCATCAGCCCTTCCACATCCTGGCGTGCAGGGGATGGAGGGAGGGATGGATGGATGGAAGGATGGATGTGCTCTGCATCCCGCACTGCCCCATTCCCGGGGGGCCGCCCCGCATCCCGCGCGGCTCAGCACGACCCCGTGGCCCCGAGGGACCCTCTGAACCCCCCTGGCCGCCCTGCATGCCCCGCCTGCCCCCGCGGATGGATGGATGGATGGATGGATGGATGGATGGATGGACACACACCCGGCCGCCGGCGCGGGGGCGGCCCGGGGGCGGAGGCGCCGGCGGGGCCGCTCCCCCCGAGCCGCGCAGGAAACCGGCGGTCGGTGGCGGAGCGGGGCCCGGCGCCGGCCCCGTCTGCAGCTGCAGCGAACGAGCAGCGCCGGGCGGCGGGGGGCGGGCGCCGGGCCCCGGCCCCCCCGGGACACGGGCGGGGGACGCGGCGCCAGCGGCGGCCGGGGGGCACCGGGGGGGCCGGGGCTCGGAGCCCTGCGGGGAGCGGGGAGGGCTCAGCCCGGCCCGGGGGCGCTGCCAGCCCGGGGGCTGCGGCTCGCTGCAATTTCCTCTCCAGACCGACCCCTCCTCTCTCCCCCCCGACCGCGGGAGGGACCCGGGCAGGGGCTCGGAGCCGGCGCTGCTGCTCGGAGCCCCCGGCGCTGCCGCCCGCCCGGCCGCGGCTGGCAGGGGACACGCGGGATGTGTCACCGCTCCCGCGGGGACAGGCGGGGCTCAGCCCGGGGAGCGCCGCCTTTGCTGGACAGAGGTGCAGATCCCTAAAGCGGCTGCCTTGCCCCCTTCCAGAGGCACTGCTTGAGTTTTCCCGGCCTATTCCCGCTGTCCAAGGACTGATTTCAGAGCAGTGGGACCCGCTGCAGACAGGGTCAGCTCCTCCACAGCCCCAGAGAATCGCACAAGGACCGGGCACTGCGAGGCTCCATCACCTGCACTGTAAAATAAAAGCATTTCTGCTTCTGAGGGGATCGGCCCTTGGATCTCAGCGGTGCTTGAATGGGCAATCACTAAACGGGAGATAAAAACCATGACCAATTCCTAATCCTGCTCCTGCTGTGACTGTTTGGATGTGCAGTGTGTGCAGCTACCACAAAGCACAACTAAAAGGCTTCAGGTTCAAACTGTGGAACTGTCCTTTGGTCAGGGACATGCGCTCATTACAGCACAGAAAGTGCAGGGAGCACTGAGACACAGCTCTGACAGAAACCCTCACCGGGCTCTGGCCTTGCTGTGCAAATTCTGACATCCAAACCCCCTTTTCCCAGCTGAGGAAGCAATGGAAGACAAGTCTAGAAAGAATTATTTCTCCTTTCCAAAACCTCAATCTTTCCCCTCAAGCTGTACTTTCCAAACCCAGTTCTCCAAGGCTGTACCAGGCACTGGTTTCATGCAGAGCTGTCTGCCCACCTGGAAATGCACAACTCCTGAAAATGCTGCTGCTGGGAGGGTGCATGGAAATGCACAACTCCTGAATTTCTGCTGCTGGGAGAGTGCATGGAAATGCACAACTCCTGAATTTCTGCTGCTGGGAGGGTGCATGGAAATGCACAATTCCTGAAAATGCTGCTGGGAGGGTGCATGGAAATGCACAACTCCTGAATTTCTGCTGCTGGGAGGGTGCATGGAAATGCACAACTCCTGAAAATGCTGCTGCTGGGAGAGTGCATGGAAATGCACAACCCCTGAAAATGCTGCTGCTGGGAGGGTGCATGGAAATGCACAACTCCTGAAAATGCTGCTGCTGGGAAAATGTTTTGTGACCTTTTGGCTACAGCTAGCCCAGGAAATGTCCAGCAGACAGCGTCACCTGGCCAGGCACTTCTCAGCATCCCAACAGCAGCACATCCCTGTCACGGGCACATTTTGGGCAACCAAAGCACAAAGCAAGCTCACAGCTGGACAAAGCTGCTCACACTGCCTGTCACACGCTGTCCCACAGCTGCAGGGGCAGAGCCAGGTCCCAGCACAGCCGGTGTCACAGCCAGGCAGTGCTGGGGGTGGCTGCCACGCCACACGGGCAGGACACATCTCTGAATTTATGGAATTCCTGGTCACTGCTCTGAGCCCTTCCCATGGGAGTGTGGCTGTGTAACACGGCCATGCACACACAGACACCACGCAGGAAGGAGGGAACTCCCACCTCTGACATTTCCAATCACAGACACTGCATGTGAACACAGATTGTCCACTCGAGTCCGAGCAAGCAACAAAATCCACAATGGTTCATTCCCAGTGGATAAAAGCACCAAAATTCCCACCTGTACCTGTTTCCACAGGGCGACTGGCAATGTTTAAAGTCACTGCTGTTCTTTCAGACCAAGAGCTGCTTCAGTTCCCCAACCAACAGCTCTGCCCTCCCCGTTAGATGTATTTGTACTTTATGGTTGATTTTACACACGATGAGCAGTTTTAAGGCCTTACTTTACTACAATTTCAGTCCCCGTTTATTTACAGCATCAACATCTCTCCCACAAAAATGCTGATGAGAGATTATGGAAGTCTCAGGATAAAAGCAAGAATGCACAAAGAACCCAAAACTTGGGAAGATCTATAAAAGCCATAACTGATCCATGCCATGAACGATGCTCAAGTTTTAAGCATCTGAGTTGTTCCTCATGCAGTTCACCTAACCGAGGGTTTGTAAACTGTGGCTGTTCTAACACGTGGGCACAATTTCATTTCCTTTCTGCTTTATTTAGCCCCTTTCACACCTCTGCACAACGCACAGAAACGAAGGGGTGGGAACACGGAAGAGGCTCCTCAATGATTTGCCTCTGCGCACACACAGCTCCCCCTGAAAACCGAAAAATCCCACCGAGTGCTGCTTCCTTCAGGTCAAACACTGCTCTTCCCGTCTGCTCTGCTTCCAAGCTCCTCTCTGCTCACCTCTAACCCTGCTGGAACCCTCCCGGTGCAGGCAGGGCTCTGGCAGCCTCCGTGACCCTCAGAGATCACGGCTCCACGAGCACAGAAGCAAAGGGATTTGATTTTTTTTAAAAGGGAAGGAGGCAGAGGAGAGGGAAGATGTCTTAACCAAAGCACATAGTTTAACAATAATCTTACCACTGGAGACGAAATTCGACACCCAGGGCAATCACAGATTGGAGGATGTACCTGTAAGATTCCTTTGGACATAAGAGTCTTCAAACTTTTCCCTATATGCAGAGGAGGAGAAAAAAAGCAGAAGAAGAAGAAAAAAAAGAATCAGCACGTTTATAAAAGGAAAGTATTTAGGGAAGGGGGGAGGGGGAGGCACGCGTCTGCTTCCATACAAACAGCCCTGCTCCCCTCGCCTGCCTACCAGCACCCATCCCCGCCTGCCCCTGCAGGCAACTTTATACCCCGGAGGGCTCAGAGGGGAGCCCGGCACAGCCACCGCAGGGCTCGGAGGGGAGCCCGGCACAGCCCCCGCAGGGCTCGGAGGGGAGCCCGGCACAGCCCCCGCAGGGCTCGGAGGGGAGCCCGGCACAGCCCCCGCAGGGCTCGGAGGGGAGCCCGGCACAGCCCCCGCAGGTCCCCCGGAGGGGAGCCCGGCACAGCCCCCGCAGCCCTGCCCGGGCTCGGGGCCGGCGCTGCCGCAGCCCCGGGGAGCCGCGGCCGGAGGCGCTCCCGCAGCCCCCGCACCGGGCACGGCCCCGGGCACCTCCCGCTGCTCCTCCGTGCGCTGCGCCTCGCTCCTCCTGACTCACCCCGGAGCAGCTGAGGCTTCCCGAAGGCAGCAGAAGCCCAGGAATAAAAGAAACGGGCGCGATGCGCGAGGCAGCGACAATTAGCGCGGCCCCGAAGCGCTGCCCCGGCTCTCTGGCGATCAATAACCCGGGCGAGGTGTCAGTCACCTCCTAATCGCTCCTCAGCCCCCCGGGCTGACACCTCCGGCTCGGAGCTCATTACGCGCCGCCCGGGCTGTGCCCGCCCGCCCCCGCCGCTCCCCCCGGCCCCGCTCTCCACCTGCCGCCCGCAGCAGCAGCTCCGCCGCGGAGCCGCGACTGCGGCGCCGGCTCGGGCGGGGAGGGGAGGGAGGCAGGGCAGGCGCCCGTCAGCAGCCGCCGGCGCGGCGGAGGTCCCGCACCACCCAGCTGCGAGGGGAACACCCCCTCCGCCCCGCCCGCCGCCCCGCCGGTGCCTGGCCGGGCCGCGCTGCCGCTCCCCGCGGCGCCGGCTCCGCCACCGCCGCCACCGCCGGGCAGGCGGGCGGGCGAGCGACCACCCCGAGCCCCGGGGCCCGCACCCCGCCACATGAAACTTCTCTCCTCCAGCGGAGAGGAGCCCCCCAAAATCCCCCCCACCCCATCCACCCTTCCCAAAAACCCTCCCCACAAAGGCAACCGTTCCCAAACGGCTGGGAAAAGTTCGGCGGTACCGGGGCGCGGGGATCCGGCAGGGAAGGGGCCGGGGTTCGCGGGGAGGGGGCACGGCCGCAGGGCTGGGGGCTCGGCGCTCCCCGCGGGCGCTGCCAGGCGCGGAGCTCCCCGCGGATGCCCGAGGATGCTGAGGAGGAGCGGGGCGGCGCGGGGACCCCGCAGACGGCGAGCGCTGCCTTTACCTTTGTGCCTGATGCTGCGCTTCCAGTCCTTGGCCGTCTCTCTGCCGCTGACAAACTGGAACTCGTTGGGGGTGAGCCACTCTCCCCGGTACCGGATAGAGGGTCCTTTGCTCCCTTGGCACAACTTATTGATGTAGAGCAGCGCCTTGTTCTCCCCGCACTCCACCTCGATGCAAGGCTCTCCGTTGTCAAAGAAGGGCTGGAAATCCGGGATGGAGGAAAACCTCTCCAGCATCAGGTCCTCGGGGAGGTGGTGGGGGTGGTGCGGGTGGGGGTGGTGGGGCTCGTGGAAGCCCAGGTACGCGCGGTGGGCAAAGATCTGCTCGTACGCCGGCGGGTGCGGGGTGACCACCGGAATGGCAGCGGCGGCCAGAGGCGCGAGGTAGTCAGGTAAGGTTTCCATGGGCTGGTTAAAAGCTGCCAGGGCCATCTCTTCCCTGTCAAGTCGCTCCTTCTTGATAGCAGGCATGGTGCCGCCGCGCTCCCCGTGCGCCCTCGTCTCTCCAAAGCACAGCGGCTCCAATGTCTCCGGTTCAAGTTGCCCTCGCTCTGGCTGGAGTTTGGATGAAATGCGCCAGCAGCAGCAGCAGCAGCAGCACAAGCACCTTTGGCGCTCGGGTGCCGGAGGTGGCTGGTATCCCCCGGAGCAGCCCGCTAACAAATCTCCTGGGCTGGCTCCCCAGCAGAGCTGTCTGGGATCCCTCTCCCACGGAGAGCCTAATGTACCGTAGACCCGGGAGCTGCCGTGTGCCTCGCAGATCTGCCCCTCCGGACTAATACCTGACATCTCGGAGAGGTCTCTGCTGCCGTAGACATTATTTTGGTTTAAGGGAAAGGGGAAAAAAAAAAAAAAGGAAGAAAAAAAAAAAAAAGCTTATTGATTCCCCTAGATCAACCCACCTTCTCGCCAGGCTGGAGGGTTCCCCGCCGCCCAGCCAGCCCCCTTTCACCCTGCCCCTTGCTTCCTTTAAACTGACACCTGGTTTATTTATTTATATGCAATAATTAAAATTAAACGCTGCGCCCCCGCCGCCGCTCCGCGACCCCTCCCCGCCCCGCCGGCGCCCGCCGGGAGGACGGAGCCCCGGCCGGTGCCGGCTCTGCCCGCGGGGCTCCAGACACCCGGGCGGCGGCGAACTTTCCCCGGGGCCGCCCACCTTCACCTGCGCGCCGCAGACTCGCCCCGCTCCCACCGAAGCCTTTATGATCCCCGCCAGTTGGGTTTTAATCCCCGCTCCTGCCGGAGATTTTAAGAAACGCGGTGTTACGCTCCTTATCCCTCTGTGTACATAATATATATAGATATATATATATAAATATAAACTCATCTAGACACGCACAGACACACGGACATCTACAGTGCCATCCCCGCCAGCTCTGCGCTCCCCACGCCGCCGCCCGCAGCCCCCGAGCGCCGCGCCGGGCTGGGCTGGGCCCCCCGAGCCGGGACAGACACGTATTGATCGGTGCTCAGAAGTCACCGCACAGTTCGGAGACTCCGACCAAACAAGATTTCCCTCCGCCGCCGCCGCCGCCGCTTCTCTAACTTGGCCCATTTAAACAGCGGAGGCGCTGGGAAGCGCCGCGCCGGCGGCGAGGGGGTGAGCGACGGACGGCGGGGACAGCGCCGGCTGCCGCCAGCCCGGGAGGGGCCCGGGGGGGACCCGGGGCGGACCCGGGGCTGCCGCGGCACCGCGGGGACACGGCCGAGCCCCGCTGCTGCCCACCCCTCTGCACCCCCGTGCAGGATGCTCGCTCTCCCTGGCAGCCGGGACCTGGCTCCAGCCTTCCCTTGTCCATGGATGGATGGAGGGAGGGATCCATGGAGCAAGGCTTAGGACACACGGGGTGAATTTGGTTTTTGTCTCCAGCTGTGGCAGACATGGCACAAGGTCTGTGTGGAACTGCCCCGAGAGGACAAGGTGGCCCAAAATGAAGTTGTGTGGTTGTTACAGGGATGTGTCACCCCAACAAAATGGGGTTCCCTGCCTCTGGATGCCAAAGTGGGATCGACTGGGCAGGAGGGAAACAAAAATAAATTATCCCCCTAAACATGGGCCAAGAAATGTGGCCCATGAGTCTCTACCAGGTGGCAGAACAGTGAGAGTTGTGTGTGAGCTGTGCCTCAGAGCCCCAGAACAGCACAAAGCTCCCAGCTTTGTCCCAGGCTGTGTCCCCTGTGCCTTCTTGCAGGGTGAGGTGCTGGCAGGCTGACCGTGCCTTCCCGTGAGAAGTGGCTTTGCTGTGTGACAAGAGCCACTGGCAGAGCTGGCAGGGTCATTTCTGAGCAAGAACTTCCCCTGCCACTTCTCCGCTTTCTCGTGATGCCACCTGACCACGATCCTTGTTTTTTGCCATTTTATTCTCAAGGAACTCCAGCGCTGGGATCCATCTTTGCTGCTGGCTCTAATGAAGGAGGCAGATCCACAGACCCATCAAACCCTCTCATTTAGGCTTTCAGGCTTAGGCTCTTATTCTTAATGCTTCTGATTGCTCAGGATGACAGGGGAAAAATCACTTTCTATTATCACCTAATGATCCAAGGAAAATGCTTGGAAGAGGCTGTGGGAGACACATTTCTGTGGCAGTGGGAGGATTCTGGATGCAGGGCAGGTGAGGGGCTGGCTGGTGAGAGGAGCTCACTCAGCTCCCACAAACCTTCATTCCTGGCACATCCAACTGCACTGGGCTCTTGAGAGCCTTGGAATCTTCTTCAGACTTCCCTTGACTCCATCTTCTTTGGAACTTGGCTTCCTGGGCCTGATTTCTTGTCACTTTTTCTAAGGGAACGGGGATTATTTTCTCAAAGCTTCCTTGTACAGCCATCAGGGTCATTACTCTCCCACCTCCGAGGCAGGCACAGCTCGGCCACAGCCTTCTCCAAAGGAAGGCTCCGTGTTCCCTCCAGGAGAGGTCACAGGAGAGCAGGCCAGGAGCAGCCTCGATCCTGCAGGAACCTCTCTGACACAGGGAAGATGTTCTGGCAGAACTCAGGGAAGGTTTGGGGGTACAAGAGGCACAGACTGAGACTGATCCCAGCAGCCTCTCACGAGTCACTGAGAGCCCTGCCTGTAATGAAGAGCAGGAGCTCCGGCTGCCTGGCTGAGTTCAGCAGCAGAGCCTGGAGTTGTTCAACTCCAGCCTCTTTAATAGCAGAGCTTTTGGGATTAGTGTAAACAGATTCACCACTGGAGAGCAGATCAGAGAGCGCTACGCAAATCCCTGCACATGTGGTTAGAGGGGAGCCAGGTACGCTGTGCACACTCCACACGGAGCACTCGGAACAGGTTTCCCAATCTAGGGGCAGGAATCTCCGTGGCTTTTTGTTCTGTGTTTCCAGGGCGCCCAGCAAAGTGAAAGCATGATTCTTAATTTGCTCACAGAGGCACTACCACAGCAAACAGTAAATAGTGATCATTTTTCAACATTCAGTTCCCCACCTCTGGGATACATCACCTTGGATTGAAACAAAAACCTTCTCTCAGGTCAAATGTGTCAACAACTGCCAAGAGTTACCTGTGCCAGAAAGTGTTTTCTAAGTGGAGATAATGCTTCAAGCACAGCTCTTCAACTTAAGAGAGAAAGATGTTCCTCCACATCCCATCACCAGTTTCAGGGACAAATTACTTATCCCTGATATTCCACCACTATTCAACCAACAATAGAAGGGAAAACTTCCTAAATGTAACTTCTTTACATGTGTTTCAGCAAAGCTCCGAGTTTCTAGCTCAGATCAAAGGTCCTCTGAGCTGTTTTAAAGCCTCATTGCAGATGCAGGCCCTCACTGAGGTACAGGAAAGACAGGTTGAGGCTGGGAGCAGAGAGAAACCCAGGTACCAGTCAGGTGAGCAACCTGAGCCTAGAGAGGGATCCAGAGCTGCTGTCCCTATGGGATCCAGCACAGATTCCATCCAGAGCTCCTACAGGATCCAGCACAGATTCCATCCAGAGCTGCTGTCCTTGCAGGATCCAGCACAGATTCCATCCAGAATTCCTACAGGATCCAGCACAGATTCCATCCAGAGTTGCTGTCCCTGCAAGATCCAGCACAGATTCCATCCAGAGTTGCTGTCCCTGCAAGATCCAGCACAGATTCCATCCAGAGTTGCTGTCCCTGCAGGATTCAGCACAGATTCCATCCAGAGCTGCTGTCCCTGCAGGATCCAGCACAGATTCCATCCAGAGCTTCCATCCTTGCAGGATCCAGCACAGATTCCATCCAGAGTTCCTGTCCTTATGGGATTCAGCACAGATTCCATCCAGAGCTGCTGTCCCTGTGGGATCCAGCACAGATTCCATCCAGAGCTCCTGTCCCTGCAGGATCCAGCACAGATTCCATCCAGAGCTTCCATCCTTGCAGGATCCAGCACAGATTCCATCCAGAGTTCCTGTCCTTATGGGATTCAGCACAGATTCCATCCAGAGCTGCTGTCCCTGTGGGATCCAGCACAGATTCCATCCAGAGTTGCTGTCTGTGAGGATCCAGCACAGATTCCATCCATAAACCCTCTCCCTACTGCCCCTACCAAAGGACAGGGGAGGAGACCAGAGCCCCACCAGCACCTCCTGAGCCAGCCAGACCCCTCCCTCAGCCTCTGCCAGAGCCTGGGGGACACCAGGGCTGTGCCACAGCCAGGATTCCCTGTTTTTTGTCCTTCCCTCCGTGCCTGCAGCCCAGCTCTGTGCTCCTGTGAGCAGCCAGAGTCAGGCTCGGGGCTGGGATTGCAGGAAGAGCAGCCTCAGGCCAGACTGCTTCATTAGCAGAGATGTTCTGACAGCCCAGCACTCAGGGAGGGCACAGGTGGCTGTTCAGGGGAGGGAGGCTGGGGAGGAGGACACTGGGAAAGGCTTTGCCTCTGAAAAAATGCTTTCCCAGGAACTGCTGGGCCGTTCCCATTTTAATCCTGCTGCTGCAGAGCGCTGCCTTTTGTTGGGATGGAACTCTGAGCTTTTCCTGCCCTTCTGGGAAGAGGTGTCGTGGTGCTGTGGGTTCACACACCAGGCAGAGCTGGAAACTGCGTGCCCACCTCCCCAGTGAAGGTGTTCTGGCTGCCTCCAGAACAGCCTGGGACAAGTGGTGGGAGAAACTCTCTCCTTACCCAAACATTTTCACAAAAAGCCTCTTCCAAACTGCCTTCCCTGCCAGCGCCCTGTACAGCTCCATCACCAGTCTGAGCACATCAGAACTCCAAAAACCTGGAGGAATTAAATGTTTGTTGGGAAGGAGTGAAGGAACTTTTATTTGGGAGGCAAGGGCTCCAATTCTAAACCAGCTGCTCCTTTCTCCTAAATAATAAAGGCACAAATCTATTTCCATTAAAACCAACAACAAATTTTTTACTGACTGCCCTCCTCAGTGTCCAGTCCCCATAACTTTGCCCTTCTCTGCAAGATTTTGGAAAATAAGTTTAGTTACACTCAAGTGATGCTTCCACGGTGCAAAAAAATCCCTCACAGAAATCACCAATGGAATAAAATTTAATAAAGAAATGTTAAAGAAATAACAGCTCTCTGGCCCTTTCCCAAGGCAAGAGCTGCTTTCTTTGCAGCTCCAATCATTGGGCAGCTCCCCGTCCTCCTCTCTGCATTAGCCATTCTTTTTGCACACTGCAATTAAAAATGCATCTTTGTTGTCTGTTCCTCTCTCCTCAGAGGTTCTTTATTGCTAATTTGTAACTGGTGTGAAAGATATCAGCGTTGTAAGGCATCCACCAGATTCCCCTTTCTCCTAAAACCTTCAATCCCCTCTGCCCACTGCTAAGAAAACCTCACTGCATCAGGAGATGCTGAACTCGTGGTCCCATGGACCCTGGAAAAGTGTCTCAACTTTTCCTTTTCCTACTGCACTTCTCCAACTTCCTGCCTGCCTTCCCTCCTAGAGTAACAAAAAGTGGGCACACACAAGAACTGACTGTCCAGGAATGTGGAATTCTGGCTGGAATTTAGAGCCAGGTTACAACAAGAAGGAATTAGTGACCATTGAAAAGCAGGTAGCACGAGGTGTGCCCTCCTGGCATCAAACAGGGCCATGAAAAATAATTCACAGGTGACCACAAACATGAGGGCACAGAGCAGCTTTTTGGGGTGAGAGAGATGAGCCCTTTTGAGAAATCCTTTGGGAGAGATGTGCCAGAAGAGTCTGGTGTAATCAAGGTGTGACTGCTTTTAATACACACTAGGAAGATCAAATTAAGGACTCAGTAGAACCTGTCTTGACCAATTTAGGAGGTGCTGAAGTGCTGGCTCCCAGCTCCCAACGTTAATTAGAGCCAACATCTTCTGAAGTCTTTAAATCACTGAGTGTCTCTGCACAGAGGTTTCGTGCTGCTCTTATTCCCCTCTTTTCTAGAGACTGGTGCAGTGGATTGGGATGCCCTGGGATCAGCACCTCTGCACCTCAGAGCTGCACCCCAGCAGGTGCAAATCCCTCCTGGAATTCAGCTGAGCAGTTATTGTTCAGCAGTGAGGAGCTGCATGTGCAGGCAGGCCTGCTCAGGGCTGTGTCTGTCCTGCAGTGTCACACAGCACTGCAGTGTCACACAGCACTGCAGTGTCCCACAGCACTGCAGGCAGTGTCACACAGCACTGCAGTGTCCCACACCACTGCAGGCAGTGTCCCACACCACTGCAGTGTCCCACACCACTGCAGGCAGTGTCCCACACCACTGCAGTGTCCCACACCACTGCAGCCAGTGTCCCACACCACTGCAGGCAGTGTCCCACAGCACTGCAGCCAGTGTCCCACACCACTGCAGGCAGTGTCCCACAGCACTGCAGCCAGTGTCCCACACCACTGCAGGCAGTGTCCCACAGCACTGCAGTGTCCCACAGCACTGCAGTGTCCCACAGCACTGCAGTGTCACACAGCACTGCAGTGTCCCACAGCACTGCAGCCAGTGTCCCACACCACTGCAGGCAGTGTCCCACAGCACTGCAGTGTCCCACAGCACTGCATTGTCACACAGCACTGCAGTGTCCCACAGCACTGCAGTGTCCCACAGCACTGCAGTGTCCCACAGCACTGCAGCCAGTGTCCCACACCACTGCAGGCAGTGTCCCACAGCACTGCAGTGTCACACAGCACTGCAGCCAGTGTCCCACAGCACTGCAGGCAGTGTCCCACAGCACTGCAGTGTCACACAGCACTGCAGCCAGTGTCACACAGCACTGCAGTGTCACACAGCACTGCAGGCAGTGTCCCACAGCACTGCAGTGTCCCACAGCACTGCAGGCAGTGTCACACAGCACTGCAGTGTCACACAGCACTGCAGGCAGTGTCCCACAGCACTGCAGTGTCCCACAGCACTGCAGCCAGTGTCACACAGCACTGCAGTGTCCCACAGCACTGCAGCCAGTGTCACACAGCACTGCAGCCAGTGTCACACAGCACTGCAGGCAGTGTCACACAGCACTGCAGTGTCCCACAGCACTGCAGCCAGTGTCACACAGCACTGCAGGCAGTGTCACACAGCACTGCAGTGTCACACAGCACTGCAGGCAGTGTCCCACAGCACTGCAGTGTCCCACAGCACTGCAGGCAGTGTCCCACAGCACTGCAGTGTCACACAGCACTGCAGGCAGTGTCCCACAGCACTGCAGTGTCCCACAGCACTGCAGCCAGTGTCACACAGCACTGCAGCCAGTGTCACACAGCACTGCAGGCAGTGTCACACAGCACTGCAGTGTCCCACAGCACTGCAGCCAGTGTCACACAGCACTGCAGCCAGTGTCACACAGCACTGCAGTGTCCCACAGCACTGCAGCCAGTGTCACACAGCACTGCAGTGTCACACACCCCTGCAGTGTCCCACACCACTGCAGTGTCCCACACCACTGCAGGCAGTGTCACACAGCACTGCAGTGTCACACAGCACTGCAGCCAGTGTCACACAGCACTGCAGTGTCACACAGCACTGCAGGCAGTGTCCCACAGCACTGCAGTGTCCCACAGCACTGCAGGCAGTGTCACACAGCACTGCAGTGTCACACAGCACTGCAGGCAGTGTCCCACAGCACTGCAGTGTCCCACAGCACTGCAGCCAGTGTCACACAGCACTGCAGTGTCCCACAGCACTGCAGCCAGTGTCACACAGCACTGCAGCCAGTGTCACACAGCACTGCAGTGTCCCACAGCACTGCAGCCAGTGTCACACAGCACTGCAGGCAGTGTCACACAGCACTGCAGTGTCACACAGCACTGCAGGCAGTGTCCCACAGCACTGCAGTGTCCCACAGCACTGCAGGCAGTGTCCCACAGCACTGCAGTGTCACACAGCACTGCAGGCAGTGTCCCACAGCACTGCAGTGTCCCACAGCACTGCAGCCAGTGTCCCACACCACTGCAGCCAGTGTCACACAGCACTGCAGCCAGTGTCACACAGCACTGCAGGCAGTGTCCCACTCCACTGCAGTGTCACACAGCACTGCAGTGTCCCACAGCACTGCAGCCAGTGTCACACAGCACTGCAGTGTCACACACCCCTGCAGTGTCCCACAGCACTGCAGTGTCACACAGCACTGCAGGCAGTGTCACACAGCACTGCAGCCAGTGTCACACAGCACTGCAGCCAATGTCCCTCTGCCAGAGCCAAACCTGACTGAATTCCCACGGGGACTCTGAGGGGACATCCCACAGGGGCTCCCCAGCAGGGACCTGTGTTTCTGCAGGGAATTCTCACTGCAGCTCCTGGTGCTGGGCTTTCCCTGCAGTCATTTCAAGGATTATGTGAGTTCAGGAAGGCAACTCCAGCATCAGTGACCAGAACATGGCCCTGCTCCACATTGGTTATATTTGAACAAAACAACCCCAAAACATCCCCACAAACAGTGCCAGGCCTGAGCACTGAACTCACAAACACCAAGAACTTTGTGCTCAGTCCTCACTCAGCCCCATCAAGGAGGAACTCCTGGGTCAGGACCACAGGAGGGCTCCTCTTGTTTGGTTCAGTTTCCTTTCAAATCCTACAATCCCATAAAAACAAACTGTTTGATATAAACCCGTTGCCATGACTACACTGCAACAGAGGGCTTTAATCAAACAGAAACTTAGATAAGAGATAAGGAAGGGATAACCAAAACAAAACAAAGGGAATTTTAAAAAACATGTAAATAGACATTTGCATATTTGGATCGCCTCATGGTGATCTGAGTTTCTCAGAAGAGGAACAACAACTCTGCTCCTTCACAGCCACTGCAGTGTGGACAGAAAAGCTGCTGCAGCTGCTCCCACTGAGTTTTATTTGTTGTCAGACTTCCAAACAGGATCTTTGCTACATGGGGAGTCAGGAATCCCAGCCTCTGTCTCTGCCTGTTTTGCTTCCCTGTGGGACTGCAGCAGCACCTGGGGACTCCAAACTCAGGTGCTTCACTCTCCAGCCTGGGAGCAAACGTCTCTGCCAAACTCCTGCTTGAGGCATTTCCACCCCATTCTATGCATTTCCAGAGCTCTGTTTCTCTCAAGTTCAATAACTCAATCCCTGAGCAAACCCAGGGAATTGTGAGCAGTAACACAGCACTCGTGGCTAAGGCAGAAATGTCAGAGCAATCTGTTTACCAGTCATTTTAATGCCTGATGCCTAAAATTATTATCTAAACTCTCTGGCAAGTACAAATCACTGTTTTGTTCACAGCAGGAGAGGAGGATTTTGTTTGTCACACATCTCCTTTAGCCAAAACTGCTGTATCCAGACATGGCACCCCTGGGTTCCAACACACATTTCCTTCCTGATTACCTGGGAAAGGCTGGGGGGGAATGTGGGGCCAATCACTGAGGATGAGGAGCAGAGGAAAGAGATTTTTTAAAGTTCCTCTTGTCCCTTTTAAGTCCAGCAACAGCAGCCACTTCTCACCCGTGCTCTGCACCCATCAGCCATAAACCACTGCTCAGGGGTTAAAGCTGCACTGACCCCCAAATAAAAAATGCTTAATGCACTGTAAATATCCACGAGACCCTCAAGTCTATTACAACCCAGTTTTTCAGCAGTCTGTCTCTCTGCTATGGCCTCTGCTCACAATTACAGCCAAACACTGATTAGGGTGCACGTGGGAGCAGCACAGGAAGCAAATATAAAATTGTCCTACCCAAGTAACTGAGTGCATTTCTAAGGATGGTATTGCTTTTAATTAGCCTTAATTTCCAAAGAATTATTGCTTGCTCAAAAAAAAAATCTTTATGGATCCATGAATTATTGAGCACAGGATTTTCCCCCTGCCTCCTGCTGATACCCAAGAGAGCAGCCCCAGCATAACTCACCAAGGAATTCTCTGTATTTGACTGCAAGAATGCCTGGTGCTCCAGTCCATTCAGAATTTCTGCTTGAACTCCAAGGATCAGCTGGATCAGCTCTTGCTGAGTGAAAATGGAAATCAAGTCCCAGTCTGGATGAACCTTCAGAGGAGCACAAATGTGTTGTTTGTTAGGAGAGATCTGTGTTTGCACACACACAGGCCATGTGCACCCATGTCATTTATACATAATATCAATCAGGTTTGTAGTTTCAAATGCAGTAATGCAATCTATGCCAGTTATTTCTCTTTATGAAATGAATGTGACCCTTTGGTGTCAACTTTGAGAAGTTCAGGTACAAACCCAGGAAGATGGATTTGCTTAGGGATGTTGTATCCACGTTATTCCGGGCTGAGCCTCCCATTCTTTCTCCTCCCTTCTTCCAAAAAAACCCCATAAAACCAATCCCAAATTTCACCACTGAAAACAACAGAATCTGTCCTTGGTCAAGGAGATCAGCACAGCAAGGTCCCTGCTGAGCTTTCAGCCACACATTTCTGAAATCCCTCCCCATTTGCTCTCTGTGCTGTTCCATGGGGAGCAGAGCTCCCATCCTGCAAGTCCAGGAGTGTGGGGCCTGTGGGGCACTCACAGAGCCTGCAGTGGGCACCAGTTTGGGATCATCCCACCAGTCCTGAACTGAAATTCCAGAGGGTTTGGCCCAGGGTTGAGGGTTGGGGATATCGGCACTTGGGTTTGGGATTCCTTTGGGAATTTAACCATAATAATTTAAAGATTTTAACCTTTATCTCGTTAGGAACTACAACATTTTAGAGGGGATAAAGGCACTCTGTGCTCTTGTTGTACCTCGTGAGGACCTGGGGATGGTGGGGCACATGTTCCTTCCTCTCTGTCACATTCCTGGGTGAACGAAGCTCTTCCTTCCCTCTGGAGCTATCAGCCTTCAGGATTCAAAATTCCCTTTCCATGGATGTTCTTGGAGCTGTCTTCAGACTTGCTGCTGCAGTAGCTACCAAGAAATGCACCTAAATCAGTAAATCTATTTATTGGAATGGTCATACAGGACTGCAGCAATGAGACACAGACATAATCCAATTCCAACCTCTTCAAAGCAGGAGGAAATAAACATTTAGCTCCGTTCCCCATGAAATTTGAGTAAAAAAGGGAAACTGTAAGGATGTGACAAAGAAGAGGCCAGTCAAGAGACAACACAAATAAATTTTAGCAGTGCCTCAACAGGGACAGGAAGGTGAGTGGTGTCCCAAGCATTCCTCTGGCACTGGAAATACCCCTGGGATTGTCCCTTGTTTCAAGAGACCTCCTTCCCTCAGCTCCCAAAAAACCCTCAGCAGCAACTCTAGAGCCCCCATCCAATTATCAGATGAAATGCAGGAGGATCAAAGGGAGAGTTGGAGGATAAGCAGGAGCGTGGGATAATTAGCAGCCCTGAGTGCTGAGCACCCCTCCCTCCCTCGTTAGCATTTCCCAGCTCCCGAGCCCCAATTCCCCTCCTCGGGTCTCTCCTCACCTGCCTGCCCCAACAGCTGCCCTGACAGCCCCAGAGTGATCCCTGAGCTCTTTGGGACATGGTTTGACAGCCTGGGAGTGGGGACAACAGGGAGAGAGAAAAGAGGTCAGGAGCTCTGGGGAACCTGGACATGGACTCGATCAGGGGACACCAAATGAGAAATAATAAACAATGTAGAGCTAAGCAATAACTAAATAATATTTCCATTGCTGCCTGTTTTCCCTTGTGTCCTGGAGCTCTTACCAGGATGGGAGAGCTGTTCCCACTCTTTTTCACCTGGGTAATACCCTGCAAGCAGCACAGGAGTTTCAAGTCTGAAAGGCACCTTAACCACCATGGGGATCAGCTGTCAGGAGTGAGGCTGAATTATGGGTTGCTTGTCCTTGCAGAAGCAATGGGGGTGGCCTGTCTGTCACATCTGGGGACCCTGGAGCTGTCTCAGAGGATGTCTCAGTGCCTGTGCTTTCCAGGGACAGCAGCAGCCAGGAACTCTCCTCCATCCAAGGGACAGACCAGGCCAGAGGTGCAGAAAGGAAACCTTAGCCTGGAGTCCCCATCACAAACAGAAACATTCTCCCCACATGCTGTGAAAATACCCCACAAATGGGGGAATTTCCCTGTGACCAGTCAGCCTTGCCCCATGTCCTGGTGTTCCTGTCCCAGCACCTGGAGCGGGCTCAAGTCCCAATCCCAGGGACAAAATCCATGGGAGGACCGTGGTCACACGGGTTACTGCCAAGGGAACCAAAGTGATTGGGCTCACAAGGAATTTGCATGCAGGGAACCAGGCGAGCTGAAATAAGGCTGAAATGTTAATGAACGTCTGGAAAGCACAAGGAAATCCTTGGATTAGAGGTATCCTAGGAACACAACACAGCCAGTGACAGCAGATAAGGTCAGCCTGGGGATTGCATTCAATTTTATCTAAAAAGCCAACTTTGCATACGGTGACTCAACAAAAATGTAATAAATGTAAATTGTCTAACAGTGCTGCCCTGTGGATTTTGAGCCATTTCTCATCAGGACTGGTGTGGCAGGCAGGGTGCCACGGCTCTGAGCCCATGCCCAGCCCAGGATGGGCACCACGGAGCCACAGACAGCCCAGAGCTGTCCAAAGGCTGTCCCAGGCAAAGGAGAGCCTCACTTTTACCATCCCATCTCGGAGATGAACAAGAGCTGAAGTGAGCTACAGCCCCAGACTGTTCTGCAGTCCAACTTCAGAGCCCACGGTGCCCACGGAGTGCAGCTCTGCCAGGGCACAGCTCTGCCAGGGCCCGGCTCTGCCAGGGCACAGCTCTGCCAGGGCCCGGCTCTGCCAGGGCCCGGCTCTGCCAGGGCACGGCTGCACTCCCTCCAGGTGTGCAAACCCACATTTCCCCACTGCTGAACAGAGCTCGTGATGAAGGAAGGGCTGAGCTTGTTCAGGGAGCCCGGAGTCAGCGATCCACTGGAACGCTGTCTCCAGCACCACCGAACCAAATCACGGCCAGGGATGCACGGAACTCCCTTTTCCCCTAACTTAGCTGAGAGCTTTTCCACATCAGACTGCAGGAAAGCCTTTTCCCTGCTGCCTGTCCCTTTCCGTGCAGCGAGTGCGCCGGGAATGCTCCAGGAGTGCTCCGGGCCAGCGGGAGGACCGCGGGCCGGTGCCGAGCCGGGGACAGGGACGAGGCACCGCCGGGGCAGGAGCGGCACCGCCGGGGCAGGAGCGGCACCGCCGGGCTCCGAGCAGCGTTGTCGGGCTTCGGGCAGCGCTGTCGGGCTCCGAGCAGCGCTGCCCGCCCGTCGCTGCTCGGGAACCCCCCGGCCGGTCCCCCCGGCCGCCGCCGCGGGTTGCTGGCAGCGGCCCCGGAGCCGCAGCGCTGCCGCCGGGGAGAGAGGTAATAAATAACCCGGGGAGCGCGGCGCGGAGCCCGGCGGGCGGCGCAGACTCTGACCTGACAAATACCCACTGGAAAATCATCACCTCCCGCCCCCGGGAGCCTGGAGCCAGCCCCGGGCCGGCCCCAGGCGGGGGGCGGCGGAGCCAGCCGGGCCCGTCCGGCCGCGCCGCCGGGGGTGGCGGCAGCGGGGGCGGCTGCGGGGCCGGGCGGGGCCGGGGGATGCGGGCGGGGATGGGGACAGGGATGGGGATGCAGGGAGAGAATGGGGATGGGGACAGGGATGGGGATGCAGGGAGGGGACAGGGATGGGGATGCAGGGAGAGAATGGGGATAGGGACAGGGATGGGGATCCGGAGTGGGGATAGGGACAGGGATGGGGATTCAGGGAGGGGACAGGGATGGGGATGCAGGGAGGGGACAGGGATGGGGATGGGGATTCAGGGAGAGAATGGGATAGGGACAGGAATGGGGATTGGGAGAGGGGATAGGGACAGGGATGGGGATTCAGGGAGAGAATGGGGATAAGGGACAGGGATGGGGATCCGGAGAGGGGATGGGAACAGGGATGGGGATGCAGGGAGGGCTGCCCCAGGCACTCCCCAACACACACACACACACAGCGGGATCTCGCCTCGCCTCCGCCGCGGCTCCCCCCGTGCCGGGGCGCGGGGAGCGAGCGGGACGGTCCCGCAGAGCGGCGGGGAGGGCTGGGGGATGCTCCTGCTGGGAACGGTGCTGGCCCCGCCTGTGCCGCTGCTGGGTGCTCAGCCCTGGAGCCTCCTCTCACCGGCTCCAGGAGAAGGCAGCACCCAATTTCCCAGGGGTGGCGAGGAGGGGAGGGGGGGGATGGAGAGAGAGATGCTTTATTTTCCGCCCCGCGCAATAAAGTGTGATTATAAAGAATATAACAGGGAGCACAGCTTGAATTCCAATTGGTGGAGGGCCTGTTGTTAACCATCAGGGAACTATTTATTCTCCAGCCTTACTGGTGCTCCTTGGTCAATAATGATAAAGGGGGGAAAGGAGAAGAAGTTGAAGCCATTATAAAGCAGCAATCCCATTACAGAGGAGCAGCAGCAAGAGCCCCCCCAGAATCTACGATTCCCTCAGGTCATGTCTCATGTGCTCAGACCACTGGCCACTGTCAGGATTTACCCTGCATCATTAACCCACCAAAGAGGGGTTTTTTCCCTTGCCAGGAATGACTGATTTCTCCAGCCTGATGGCAGTCATCGTTTGGGAGACAGAGCAGCACTCCCCTGCTGCTGAACTATCTCCAGCGATGTTTAATAAATAAATAAAATGCTCGACCGGCTCCTCAGGAAAAGAGAAGACAATGTGGTTATTTATTGTGATTAAATATTTGCTGCTCCCTAACTCTGACGCTTACCCACAGGCACAGACAGGGAGCACCCGTGTGTGCTTGCCCAAGCCCTGATCAACTCCCCAAACATTATTTTTATCATTTGCATTGCTCTCCCAGCCAGGCCCAGATTGTCCCAGGCCGTACAAAGGAGCAGAGACAGCCCCTGTCCCACACAGCTGCTGCTGCACTCCCAGACTCTGCTCTTTTTTTGCTTGACTGGATTCCACGTGAGCTTTGCCAATGTTTCAGACAGGATCAGAGTCACTCCGGGCCAGCTTTAGAAACTTCTGGCATCCAAGCGATGCCAGATCAAAAACCCCAACCTCGGCGCAGAAACCTAAGCCCTGAGTTTGTTTCCTTTGCTCTGCCACAGGGGAGGGGGTTGGGTTGGAAGGTTTTGGTTCCCTGGCTCTGCTCCATCCCGGGGCTGCACACCCAGAGCTGAGCACCCACAAAGGGGGCTTGAGCCTCCTTCCACTGCCCAGCCCACCAACAACCGAGCTGTCCCGACATCAACCCACACCTCACCCCTCTCACTGCTGCCTCCCCAACCCCAGAAGGTTCTCACAAGCTTTTCCCAACCCAGACCAGTTTCCCCAGTGGAGATTATCCTTGCTGTGTCCATCAGGAGCATCTGAACCATGCCCATGAGGGAGCAGGAGGCTGGGCTGGGCCAGGGCTGTTTTTATGGTTGTCATGGGTTTCCCAGAACTCACAAACCCTGACCCTCCTTGCCATGAACAGCACAGCTCCGGGAAATCCCGGTTTGCTGGCAGCTTTGCCACTCCCTGTGTGCACCCAGGGAAAAGCCCTCGAAGCACAGGAGTGCATGAGGCTGTGGGGAGTGTGGCTCTGGCAGAGGATGGGGTTTGGGGGGGACGAGCTTCAGCCTCCTTTACATTCCTTTGAAGATTCTGCCCCTAACCTGCAGAGCAGGTTCCCTCTCCCAGCTCAGTTACCTGTTACCAAAACAGGACCTTTTGGCTCAGGACCTGTCACTTACAGGCTGAGGTTCCTCCAGGCAAACACGGAAACGTCACTGGCAACTCAGAAAACATTTTGCACTTGATCGTTGTTATTTACACACAAGGACCCAGGTGTAAAGCTCCCACTCTTGTTCTGAGCATTGGAAATGTCCCTCAGCTGACTGATTTTAGGAGTAGCACCGAGTGAAGCTGCTCTAAAGCAGCCAAGGAAGTTCCTCCCCAAAGAGAACAAAGATTGCTTCAAGGGCAATCATGAAATTAAATCTCTTTTAATAGGCAAGATGAAAATGAGGACCTAGCAGAAGCAGGAGAAGGAAGGACAGCAGCAAAGGAATTGGAGACCATGAGTTTGGATAAAAGCTTGACTTGAAGCCTTGGTACAACTACACCCAAATCCTTTTGTGGAAGCCCAGGGATGAGGTTCTTAATGGCTGAGAAGGAGCATTAGAGCTGCAGCTCAGGGACAAAGCCATGTTTCTTCCCCTGAACAGGGCTGCTGTCTTTTTGCTGTGTGATGCCTTCCATAAGCTCTTCTGGGGATGGGCAAATAAATCATAATAAAGCCATGGCATGGCATATAAATCATAATAAAGAATAATGATACGTAATAAGGATGAATAATATTAAGGGGAGGATTGTGTGAGAGAGCCTGCACACACACACACACACACACAGGGCTGTGCAAACACACACAGGAGAGGTGGCTGCTCCTGTCAACACATTGATCCCAACACGCTGCACCACCTCCCTTCCCCACACATGGACAGGCAGGGAATATCCCTGTGCAGGAATTTCAGTGCTCACAGGGTCCCAGGAGGAATCACGGTGGGAGTTTAAACTGCCCAGCTCCTGGGCCTGGCTGCACACAAAGCTTCCCCTCTGCCAAATTGCAAATTTAGCCCCAGCACGTCCTGCCTGCCTCAGGGGATGGTGTCTCACTCAGGATGGATTCCTGTGCTCTCAGGATGTCTCACTGAGGCGATGGGAGCAGGGACACTGCTCCTGTCACCCACCCCGGCACCCTCCAGTGAGGCTGGGGATGGAAGTGGGAGTTCTAATTCCCAATTCTGCTGATTCCAGCCCTAGATTGGCACTCCAGCTTCCCTCTGTACAGATGTGTTTGTCAATGGGCAGCGAGGGAGGGAAATAAATCCTGGGTTGAGATCTTCAGGGCTGGATGCAAAGAGCAGCTGAAGTCAATCCCCAGTGCCTGGAGAGCACAGGAATCCAAGTTCCACATCCTCCTCCTCCCAGGGAGATCTGGCCTGCTCAGCCCCTCGCACAAATGGATTCATCCCCTGCCTGCAGATCAGTCTAAATTTGGGGGGTTTTGTGTGTTTGGGTCAACAGATTCTCCACAAGAGCTTGACTAGAAAACCTCAGGGATCACGAGACTCCAGGACATCTGATCAGCCAAAGAACAGGGGGGCTGGGTTGGTGTAACTTTACAGAGCTGACTAAATTTGGGCTACTGGTCAAGATCCATCCAAAATTATCTGCTGGCTGAGTTAGGCAGTTCCATTTTGGGCAGGAGGAAACAGCTTCCCAGGCACTGAACATCAGCAGCAGAAACAGCACAAGGGGAAGATTGCCTCCCTGGTTAAATGTGTATTTAAAATGCTGATAGCCCACACTGAGACCCCAGAAAAAATGTATTTATCATTGTTATTAACAGTAATAGAAATAAAACCAGTTCTAATAGCATGCAGGGTTTGATGCATTTCCCAAATAAAAGGATTTATTAGTTTAAAGCCTGGGTATTTATTTGTTTCTCTCTCCCCAGTCCTGCCCCCCCTCCCAACCCTGTTGAATTTTTAATGCCCCCTGTTTCTAATGTCAGCCGTTTTTCTTGTAAAGGTTTTTTGACATAACTTTATATTGCTGCATCCTTTTGTTGTTGCCATTCCCCATCCTTGTTAGACTCCACTCCCCTAATGAAGCTCGGCTCCTGCCAGGATAATAAAAGGAAATAGATCCAGGGCTGAGGAGAGCCAGGGAGAGGGGAGTGCCTGTGAGAGTGAGATCAGAAATGAGGGCGACACAACATCAGTGCAAGAAAAGTGTCCTCTGGGGGCTCCCAAGGCTGTCCCTGGGACCTGAGTGTGTGTGAATTGCACAGACACACAAAGTTTGTGTGGATCTGTGTGCACACTGAACATGCACTGATGTGATTTCATACACACACTGATGGTGTGGAGGGAGACACTGGGAAAATGTGCCCTGCAGGTGCCAGAGGTTGGGGACATTCTGCCAAATTAAAAAAAAATATAGGATTCAAAATATCCCTCTTGTGCTTTTTTGGAGGGGGCAACTCATGATCTTACTGTAAATTATGTAAAAAAAAAAAATCACCAAATTTTACAAAGTTTCTTTCTCTCCTGTCCATGGAGAATGAGAAACTTCTCCAGGTTTCTGTGACTTCCCTCCAGTAACAGCCAGGCCTGGTGCTTCAGAAATAACAGAAAACCAGAGCCAGCCAAGCAGTTGCAGCAGGCAGGAGCCTTTGGGAGCTGCTTTGGATGCTGTGAAGCAGCACAAGCCCTGCCTGCCCTGTCTGGGACAGCAGAGATGCTCGGGGTGCCTTTGGTCCCTGTCCTTCCCCACAGCACAGCGGGCAGGGAAAAGCAGCACCAGGTGAGCCCTGGCTCCCCTGCAGGAAATGTCTCCAAACCCATCAGCCACAAAGTCTGAGAAGGGCCCAGCAGTGCACAAATTCATGCCCTGAGCCCCAGCACAGCCTCTGCATCCTTCAGGGACCCACACATTCATCAGCTCCATGTGCAGCAAAATGATCTCTGGGACAGTTCACTGCTGCCCACAGCCACAGAAAGCACCGGGGCTCCAGCTGGAACAACAGGGCCTGAAGGATCTGTTCTGACTTGTTTCCAGTGGGATCTCGGGCTTTTAAACCCATCAGACACATTAACATGAGGACAACCTCTACGTATTTGTGGCTTTCAGCCTCTGAAATATTTAGGGCCATGCACAGCCCCACTCAGCTGTCGGCAGCAGTGCCACGGGCTCGAGAGAAAACTCCATTTCTCCCTACCAGACCAATTCTAAAATTCAAACCCCAGAGTCATCATGTCTAGGCTTGGCTTACACGCTAATTCTACCCTGAAAAGCTTAATTGAAATTTCAGGTGGAAATTAATCTGGCCACCTCTTGTTCCCTAATGGATTTTGATCTACTTCTCCACACTGTGACAATTCCTGGCATGGTAAGTGATGTCTGTTTTGAAGAAGACTGTAATTATGAAGTCTGCAGGGAACTGTAGGTCAAGCCAGAGATGCAATGACATAGCTCTTACTAGACCAGAAAAACAGGAATGACGAGGACTCCTGACACTGCAGGAACAGTGACAGATCAGGAAGGAAAATCCTGGCAGTGGATCTGTCTCAATTTTGTTCTTTTTGAGCTGTATTTTCAGAGCTATGGAAAAAAATGGGGCTAATTTTTATAACTAGAACATCATTTACTGCCCCCCTTCCAAAATTCTGTGCCACAGCTGCACCTGTGCTGTCCCTGAGCACAGGACACACGATCATCTCCTGCTCCCCATGGGCCTCAAGGTGTGTGTGATCCTAGAAAGGTTTTTTTGACCTCAGAGCTACAGAGACCTCTTCCAACTCAACCCCAAAACACCTGTCCCAAAGCAATTCTGATCAATGAGTCATGAAAGCCACAGTTACCTCCCCCTTGGAGTTACAAGAGATAAAGAAAAACATCCTCAACTGCTTTCAACAGATGAAATAAAATACACTTTTTTTTTTTTGGTTATATAACCCAAGACAAGGGATGGATGGATGGATGGATGGATGGATGGATGGATGGATGGATGGATGGATGGAAGGAAGGAAGGAAGGAATATGCTCCAGAGCAGCAGTTCCACAAGGAGATGTGATTTTTTTCACTTTGGGATCTCAGGCAGACCATGGACACAAAGAGGCACAGTGGCACCGCCTGCAGAGCAGTTCTTTAAATGGGGACAATCCATACAAACGCGTTTTTTGGAAGGGGGAATTTGTTGTGGTTGTCAATTTGAATTGAATTTCATTGACAGAGCTGCTGAAGGAACCCAGCAGGTTCCCAGCCCTGGTGAAACACATCCCAGCCACAGTGAAACAGAGAAACACATCCCAGCCCTGGTGGAACACAGAAACACATCCCAGCCCTGGTGAAACACAAAAACACATCCCAGCCCTGGTGGAACACAAAAACACATCCCATTCCTGGGGGAACACAGAAACACATCCCAGCCATGGTGAAACACATCCCAGCCCTGGTGGAACACAGAAACACATCCCAGCCCTGGTGGAGCACAAAAACACATCCCAGCCATGGTGGAACACTAAAACACATCCCAGCCATGGTGAAACACATCCCAGCCCTGGTGGAACACAGAAACACATCCCAGCCCTGGTGGAACACAAAAACACATCCCATTCCTGGTGGAACACAGAAACACATCCCAGCCATGGTGGAGCACAAAAACACATCCCAGCCATGGTGGAACACTAAAACACATCCCAGCCATGGTGAAACACATCCCAGCCCTGGTGGAACACAGAAACACATCCCAGCCCTGGTGGAACACAAAAACACATCCCATTCCTGGGGGAACACAGAAACACATCCCAGCCATGGTGAAACACATCCCAGCCCTGGTGGAACACAGAAACACATCCCATTCCTGGTGGAACACAGAAACACATCCCAGCCATGGTGGAGCACAAAAACACATCCCAGCCATGGTGGAACACTAAAACACATCCCAGCCATGGTGAAACACATCCCAACCCTGGTGGAACACTAAAACACATCCCAGCCCTGGTGGAACACAAAAACATCTCCCAGTCCTGGTGGAGCACAAAAACTCATCCCAGCCACGGCTGCAGTGCTCAGGAGGTGCAGGCTGTGCTGTATTAATATGCAAAGTGTGCCTGCCTTCCCAATTAAATGGAAAATGCTATGATTAAAGGCAGTCAGAAGATATTAGATGGATAGTGCTGAACCACGGGCTTTATTTCCTGCACACAGGAGCCCCACAGGAGCACAGGGGGAGAAGCTGAGCTGGGAAAGGGAAAATGCCTGAATGGGTGGAAGGGGGGAAAAGGAGGAAGCTGTTTACAGGAGAGCTGAATGGACACAGTGCCTCATCCTGGGCTCTCAGAGCCCTGCGGGGAAGCCAAGCACCGCTGCTCACAGCAGCCCAATTCTGGCCCATCATTTTAGGGGCAGGAGGGATAAATCACAGCAAAAAGCCCAAAGAGCACCACAATTCAAAGCTGCAGAGCCCTGAGGCAAAGCTCAGAGGGGACAGACCCTTCCTAGCCCCCCCTTTTCCTTGTTAGCATCAGCAGTTTCTGTTTTCCCACCTCCCTGGGCTGGGAGAAGGAACCACGGTGGAGAAGTGCAGCGTGCTGGATAATTTACAATTAAAGCCGTGAAGATGAGAAGATAAAACAGGAAACATTAATAACGGAGTGCAGGGTTCCCTTTGCCTGCCTGCCCTAAATCAGCCCCGTAGTTTTAACCCTCCTGGCTCTGCTCTGAGCCCTGGGCCAGGCTGGCAGTCCCCACTCACTCGTGCTGCTGTCTCTGGGCTCCGCTGCACCCTGTCACCAGCGTGCTCCCCGCCCGTGTTTCATGGCTTGCATTTAATTAAAAGAGATGGCAAAGTCAGGTATATTTATGGGGGCTTCTAATCCTCACACTCACATTTCCAGTTGCCATGGGTTTCCTGCCTCCCCCACCCCCAGCACAGAACGTGCTCCGGGATAAAGCCCAATAAATTCTGCTCCATAATTGGCTCTGTGGTTTAGGGGTCCATCCATCCCAGCGCTGGGGAAACAGAGCCCTTCAAAAAATGACTGTGAGGATGGCAAAGCCCGGGGAAGGGGTCCAGAGTGCTCCATCTCCTCCTGTGGCTGCTGCTGAGCTGTCCCAGGTACGAGGTGGGAGCAGAGCCCAGCCAGGGCCACCTGTGATCATCGGGTGGGAGCTGCACCTCTGTCCAAGGGCAGCTTTGCTGCCTGGCTGGGCCTCTCTGAGAGCAGGAGAACACTCAGGGCATGAGCAGAGGGCTCTCCCTGCCTGCCCAGCGTGCAGGCACAGCTGCCTGAGCTACTCATGCAATAACTCTGGGTTCTAGGGCTGCTCTCCCCTGCCTGCACTCCATGGGCCCTGGGATACTCCTGGAATGAGCCTCTTCCACCACAGGCTCTTCTGGAAAAGGTCTCCACAGCTGGAGGAATACAGACTTGGAGCTGCTCTGTCTTTAGACAGGGATTTTGGCAGCAATGTGCCCCAGGTGAAGCCACCCAGAGGACACAGAGGGTGCCCATCTCTGCAGGGCCAGAAGTTCTCCCACCTGTGCTCAGCATTTCGGGTGTCACCTCTGCTGGGGACAACAGGAACTGTCCCTGTGCAGTGCCAGCACTCCCAGGGGCCCTCTGGACATCCCGAGCAGGATTTAGTGCCTGTAAACTTCCATCACTCAGGGAAATCCTTCTGCAGGAGCACCCACACCTGATACCAGCACAGCAAAG
The DNA here is from genome assembly GCA_021534815.1 of Acrocephalus arundinaceus. Taxonomy (NCBI): domain Eukaryota; kingdom Metazoa; phylum Chordata; class Aves; order Passeriformes; family Sylviidae; genus Acrocephalus; species Acrocephalus arundinaceus. The sequence continues at coordinate 220,689 of JAJEOU010001547.1, forward strand.
CCTCCCCTCACATCCAAATTCCCCAGAAACACCAAACCCACATTCACTGCTCAGTGCAGTTATACCCAGCAGAACAACGAGGGAGAAATCAGATTTCCTCTGGGTTATTCACTTAAGTAAAAGAACAAAAAGACATAAGGAAAGAGGAAGGAATTCTCTGACCCTGTCACGTATGTGCCTGCCCCAAACACACAGAGCTGTGGCCAAAGCTGCCAGCCTGCCTGGCACTGCACAGCCTCTGCTCCTTTCCTCTCCTTTTGCTGTGATGTTAGCAGGAGTTAACATCCCTTAACTCACAGCTTTCCACTTTCTGGCTTTATGTCCAATGTTAATGTTATTTAAACGCCACCTTATTTTTTTTTTCTCTGTGAATTTCACGATGGGTTTCTTATTTCCCTCCATTTTTTAAGGATTAGTTTATTAGGAAAAGCTGACTGCACCCCCAGCCCAACTCCTAGAACAGCACTGATGAATAAAAAAAAACCCCTCTCAGGAGACAGTTTTATTCTGTTGATCGGAAGTCTGCCAGCCCAATTTATGATTGGACATAAGATCTCCAAATCTGGATTTATGTGTTGTAGTATAACGACAGGTCAATGAGATTAAAACTATGTTCATGAGAGAGCTGTGAGGCAATTTGAGTTTCATGGTTCTGTGGTGATTGGGCATTCAGTCTAAGAAAACCTGCCTTAATAAAACACTCCCAGCCCGGGAACAATCTGCACATTATTCATTATTGCAGCCTCCCCAACACCCCCTCACCATAAAAGCAGAGCAGGGGGAGCAGCTCTCCCCCTCCTCCCGTGCAGATGAAGCCATCAGGGAGATGGTGCCACTGATAACGAATGGGCTGAATTAACAATAGGAACACTTTTCTTCCTTATCATATGGTTCACATAATCAAAACAGGGCAGGGGAGAGGAAAAGTCTCAGCCTCTCCAAAGTCTCCTTCACCAGCTGAAAAATACAGGGAGTAAAGGCAGCAGCTCCTGATCCCATCCAGAGAAGCCCCTTGCCTTCAAGCTGCTGTTTATTGAAGAAGCATCACCCTGCAAACCCTAAACACGGGGCTGGACTTGCAGAGGTCACCTGGACCAGAGCAAACCTGTGGGAATCAGAGCCAGGGGCCTCCCAGGGCCACCCAGCCTCGTCCTCACATCGCAGCCTGGGGCTGCCAAACAAGGATTTTCTCTTCAGGATGTTTCATTCTTCATCAACGCTTCTTCTCTTCACCACCCTAAGAAAGATTTTAACTCAAAAGAGATCACAGTGCCATGGTAGGAAAGTGTTCCATGCTTTGTTTCCATGTGGACTCTGTCTAAATAAAGCAACTCCTCACGCTCCTTTCCCCATCCAAGTACAAAGGCCAAATTCCCCTTGGCCTGAGGATTCCCAGTTCCAGTACATCTGGTAACTGCTGAAGGTGCTCAACACTCCTGAATATTGAGCACAAATGCTGAAAAACCAGAGCAGGAGCACATGGAATGCAACAGCAGCAGCCCAAGGACAAAGGAAGGACGTGAAGAAAGGAGCCTGAAAAAGGACAGGGCCCGGAGGAGGCACTGGGAGCTGTTCTTTGTGCTGTTCTTTGGCTGCCCCAGTCACTCTGCACTGGAGCCCCAAAGCAGGGAGCCCCGTGCACCTACAGAGCTGCTGCTGCTGCTGAAGGGGCCAGAAATGTTTGTGGAGCAAACCCATCTCAGATAGGCTGAGAGATACCAGGACGTTCCTGTTTCATCCTTGTTTAATCTGCTCTGTTGTCAGGCAGGGCACTGGGCCAGTGCAAATTCCCACTGCCTCAGCTTTAGGGGGGGACTGGCTGCAGAATTTACACAAATAAAAGGAGAAGCGAAAAGCGCCGGCAGCACCAATCTGATTACAGAGTCATTTATTTTCTGGTCGTTAATAATTTGTGCAATAAAAGATTGCGTGCCTTTCTGAGTTAGTAGGAGTTATTGGCATGAATTTCCCTCCACACTGGTGTGAGTCTGTGCTTGGAACATAAATTATTAGTTTCTTATCGCACTCCTCCTCATTTTTCATGCTGCCACAGCCGGATCGCCAGGAGCCAACCCCTCAGCCTCGCTCTTATTTTATGCTGCACGGCAAAGGCAGCAAAGATGGCTTTTCCATCTTTAATTACACAGCTCCCTCCTGCTTTCCTCCCTCCCAGTGTCCCCACCTGAGCTGGGCCGTGGCTCCTGTGCAGCCACGGCTGGGACAGGCGGGCCCTGTGCCATTTGCCAGTGAGGGTTTTGGTGAAAACTGTTCTTTGACAACAGCCAGAGCAAGGGATGACAGCCCCAGCACCCTGCCAGCTCCTGTCATGGAGCTGTTTGGAAGCACACTGCCTGTGTGGATCTCAGCATGAGGAAGGATAAAAGGAGGCTGGAATTCAGACCATCCTGGAAAGAGAAGGAGGAAAGTCCTGGCAGGGAGTCAGGCCCTACACAAGATGGTTGTGGCTCCAGTGGAAGATTGTACTGGTTTGAAAGCAAAACCAGTGAGAGACTCCAAGTCAGAAATACAATTTAATAGGAGGGGAAAAAAAGTAAAATAAAATAAAATAAATGCAATAGTGCAAAACACCACTGACAGAGCCAGAACACAACCTGACCCCTGTCAGTCAGGGTGGTGGCAGCAGTGCAGATGAAATGCTCTTGTCCAAGCACTGATCCTGTAGAAAGCTCTGGCAGCTCTTGTCCTCTGGGAGTGCAGTGGGTCAGGGCTCCCTGTGCTGTCCCAAATCCCAGATTCTATCCAGGTGGGAATGCTTGGCTCCTCCCCCTGGGCGGAGCATCTCCCCATGGGCTGATCTCATTCTCTGAGCCCTGCAGTGGCTCCTTGCTGGCCCATGAACCAGAGACAGCTCCCGCAGGGAGTTCCCCATGAGCCATGGGCACGGCATTGCTGGGCCATGGCCAGGAGAGAAGGGAAACACTGCCCCAGCTGGTTCCAGCAGCTCCTGGGGATGGGATGGGACACAGACTGTGGGCACAGCTGACACTGTAACCCAGGACAAAGATTGAGAAGTTTGAGGCCTGGCTGTAGCTGTGGAAATGTTTGGACTTTCTCTTCCTAAGCAGGTGAATGATAAGAACAGTCCCCTATAAAACAGACACTTCACGTTTCCAGAGTATTTGAAGTTCAGTGATGGAAACACACGAAGAATTAAAACTCATTTAAAAGCCATCAGAACAGCCTCCTTGTTCCTCAGAAGGAAGTGCTGGTTAATGGTGCTGATTGCCCTGTGAGCTCAGCAGAGCAGACACAAACCACCCCAAAACCCTCAGCCCTTCCACATGCCAGCCTCGTGGTGCTCTCCACTCCATGTCCCTTCCAGGGTGCCCCGGGAACATCTGCACCCACATCTGCTTCCCTTCCAGGGGAGCCCTGACAGGCTGGGGCACAGCTGGAGCTCAGATGAACTTGCCAAGGGCTGTGCAGGCCAGGAGGTGCAGCTTTGCCCTCCCTGCCTTGGAAGAGGAAGCTGAGGGAGCAGCAGCATACCCAGTCCTGGATCCACATTCCCCACTCCGGACACTCTGTCCCTCCCAGAGCCCTGACACAGAACCCTGGGAATGCTCAGGGCACCCCTGCCCACAAATGCCACAAGGAACGTTCCCCATTCCAAGGGGATTTACAAACACGTCCTTCCCAGGTTTGAGATCATGGTGGAAGCAGACACTGACAAAAAAAAGTTGAGCAGGAAGGTACCTGGCAGCAGAAAGAGCCAGAGGTAAGGAGGAAATGGAGCCACCAGGTTCAAACCCAGAGCAGCTGAGAGGGGACCCGAAATCAGGGCTTTGTTCACTGCATTTAGAACAAAGGTCCAAAATCACACAAAATTTATGGTAACTCTTTGGGATAGGCAAATGTCTATCCTTGGAGAGGAAAATACTGAAAAGAAAAAAGCAAACAAACTTAACTGAAATCTTGGGCTTTCATCAGGCCCCCAGATGAAACATTTGATGCACTGGAAGACAGTCCCCAAGTGCTCCAACAAACACATCTTCACTCTTCCTGCGATCCAACAGTTTCAAGATATTTATCGCTGCTTTTTCCACTTCTCCGGAGAACTCCCTTTATCACAACCTATTCCACATTTGTTTTGCTGCCATCAACACCTGCCAGGGCCAAGCTTTCTGCAGAATAAGTTGGAATGGTGCCACAGGCAGGATTTGTCAAACAGGGTCTCCACGCTGCCTCCTGGGGGATCCCCGGACCTGGGGCCAATTCCACGCCCTCCCATCCCTACATTTGATATTTGACTCTGGTGGTTCCGGAAGGGGAACTGTGGAACTGTTCCCTCATGTCTAAACACTTTCACCATGTCCCTCCTGCAGACCTGCCACCCCCTGGGGTAAAGGCTCTCTTTTAATATCTGTGGTGACTACACACTGAAAACGGGGGAAAATGACTAAAAAATCCATGCTACAGACACTTAACATTTCCAGGTGTGTCTTTGGTAGGGTGTGTGAATCCACGGGGAGACAAAACAATAAAGAATTGTACTTCCCGTGGACGGCTCTGCATCAGAGCGACTTTGTGAGTAATCCGATTATCTCCCCTCCGGAATCAAAACAGCGAGGGAGAGAGGTTTTCCCCTAATCCTAGCGCCATCTCTGGGAACGCTTCATCGTGCACAATTACTTTCACAGCGGGGACGGGAATTAGGGGAGAATTTTCTGCTCCCCGGCATGAGCAGCTGTGGGGACCCTCCCCAGCCTGGGCAGCATCCCGGAGCTGGGGCAGCATCCCGGAGCTGGAGCAGCATCCCAGAGCCGGGGCAGAATCCCGGAGATGGGGCAGAATCCCGGAGCCGGGGCAGCATCCCAGAGCCGGGGCAGCATCCCAGAGCCGGGGCAGCATCCCAGAGCCGGGGCAGCATCCCAGAGCCGGGGCAGCATCCTGGACTTGGGGAAGAATCCCAGAGCCGGGGCAGCATCCCGGAGTTGGGGCAGCATCCCGGAGATGGGGCAGCATCCCGGAGCCGCCCCCGAGCCACCCCGGAGCCATCCCGGCGGGATGCGGAGCGGGCGGGCTGGCTCAGCCCCGGGGGCTCGGCCGGGGGCCGGCCCGGGCTGGCGCCGCTCGGTCCCCCCGGGGCGCTGCCGCCGCCGCCGCGGTCGGAGCGGCCCCGCCGGCGGAGCGGAGCCGCCGCCACGGCTCAATTAACGCGGCGGCCCCGGCGCTGCCTCCCCCGGGCGCTGCGGGCGCGGCTCGCCCGCTCCGCTCCGCCGCCCCCGCGCTCCCCGGGCGGCCCCGGCGCGGCGGAGGGGCCCGGGGGGAGCTGCGAGGGGCGAGAGGCTGGAAAAACACGGCCCGGCCGGCCCCGAGCCGGGCACGCACCGCGGGGTGCGGGGAAACGGGGACCGGGCAAAGCCCGCGAGTACCGAACCTCGGCGAGACCGGCCCGGGCTGGAGAACCGGGCAAAGCCCGCGGGTACCGAACCCGCCCTCGGGGAAAGTGCTCCAGGCTGCAGAACCGGGCAAAGGATTTGAATTCCTCCTCCACTTCTGTGCAGGCAGAAAATGGAAATGAAGGAACTGCTCTATTGCTTTGGCAGACGGTTCGGTTTTCTTTTTTTCCCCTGCATCCTGACAATTAATTTGCATTATTACAACTGTAGGAAAAGCTGCAGTTGCAAACCTCCGCTGCTGAGGGGAAGCTGGGGAGGACTCTGGCCTGGGGCAAGGCTCTGTTCTAGCCTGGCCTGGAGTCCCACAGCACAGCCGGGGTGTGAGAGCAGCTCCAGAGCTGCTGCCTCCTCCCTACCCCTGCACAGAGAAACGGAGAAAAAAACAAAAAAAGTTCTTTGCATGGATCTCCTTCCCATTGCAGCTGTATGGGGTTAAGCAGATTCCAACCCACGGCCCCATAAGGGCTTGTGTGGGGTTCCCTACAGCTGGGGCTCCCCCAGGGCTGTTCTCCTGCCAGGGCTGCACACGGGCTCCCTGCACAGGGACAGAAATTAGGGGGAAGAGCCTTTACAGGAAAGGGATGAGCCTGTAGGTTCCTCATCAGTAATTCCATTAGGGATTATTAAATCTACTACCCTTAAATAAGGTCAGAGGGTTTTTTCTGTTCCCAGTCTATCCCTCTGCTGCAGGCAGGCAGCAGCACCAAGATTCTTTGGGTGTTACCTGAATTTGCTTTCTTTTCACCAAAGCAGCTCCTCAAAATAAAGCAAATTCCAACTTTGTGTTCTGCTGGCTGCAAAGCATCAGAGTGTGATCACAGAGGGATCAGGAGGAAGCCCTGGTATTTCTCATATGCAGTAACAGACATTGCAGCAGGTGCAGAATGTGCCTGGGAACTGCAGTTAATGCTGCAAACAGGTTTTGGGGATGAAATCTGCAATTCTTTAGCAGAGAAGTCTCTGTCCTGTCCCTGCCAGTGGCACTGCCCAGACCTGTGTGCCAAAGGAAATAACACACACAGCCTCGGGCACTCCCAAATTAATTTGGTCTCCCAAATTCACTCCCTCTCTCGAGTTTCCCACTCTGAGTTTTAAATTTTCTGCGCCCTTGCATGTACCAGTGGTGCTCCCACAGAGAGAAACCCCGTCCCAGGGGAATGGGGGGTGTTAGCACCCTGCTCCCTGGGGTTTGCTCTAGCAGAGCAGCTTTGGGTGCTCTGAAAATAACCCAGCTGGTACCAGCTCTGTCCTGCCACATCCCAAACAGGTAATTCTGAGAATTTCAGCTTCACCATCTGCCCCTCTGACAGCCAAATTCACTTCCTGGGCAGATTAGGAGCTATCTCATATGTTGAGGGATACCAGATCAATTTAAGGTGTGATTTTAAGCGACTGAAAAAAAGAATTTACATTTCAAACGAGGCTTTTTCCAGTTTAATTTCTATCAGAGTTCCAAATGAAACTGGGAAGTTGGCACACCTCCACTTCCAAATGGACTTTGCCTCATTCATTTCATTTCATTACTGAGCCAGTCACAAAGCCAGCAGAGTGGAACGTGCAGAACTCAGGTTTTTCAGGGGAAAACCCACAGGTTTAGCACAAAGCCCCAGTGAACACCGGGGAATTCTCTGCCCCTTGTTGCTCTCCTACCCTCCTTCATCCCAAGGAGAGGAACACTCAACAAAGCTCAGCTTCCAGGCTGGAAAACAGAGAATTCTTCTGCTGCTAAGAGCTCTGCCAAGAGCAGTGCCAACATTCTGTGCACCCCATCCCCTCCCAGCAAGGAAAACAAGCTGAGCATTCCCATCCCTGGCTCACAGGGAGCGGGGCTGGGGTTAAATGTCAGCCTCATCAAGGGCACAGCAAGGATGCTCCATCCCCATCACGCTTCCAAAGGAGAGAGGCAATGCAGGAAGGGAGGAAGGGGACAAGGAGGCAAATAAATAAGGACAATGCACAATTTATGAAGACAAGAAGGTAGTAAGTGCTACTCACCCAGAGTGTAAATTGGTATTGATGTCACAGCACAGCCCAGCCAAAAAATAATGATGATGATAATTTAGGGCTCGCACTATATCTCACTCAAGGCACAGTCCTACCCAACAGCAACTCTCACCCTGCCACTTTCCTCCCCTTCCCTATTCATTGGTGTCCTCCTAAATCAAATACACTCAATGTTGATTTGATTATATTTCCTTATTTTATTTACCATCCATTGCTCACTGCTCTGCTCCTCTCGGGCCCTCAGTGGGTGTCTCAGGGACGTTCTGGTCCCTGGCAGTGGCAGAGGAACAAACCTGTCCCGAGGCCACAGCAGTGAGGATGCTCAGGCTGGGGAGGATTCCTGCATCCTGCCCAGCCCTCATCTGTCACACTTTAATCTCTGCTCGTTTCTGCCTCAGCTCCTGGCTCCCCTCTCCTGCCTCCCCAGGTTTATGGCCCTGCCTGACTTCCCTCCTGTAACATTTTACTGCTCCGTTATGGGCCCTCAGGGGCCTCATTTCCACAAGTGCTGTTTTTGCTGTAGTTAAGCCTAATTCACTGGGTTCCAGTTTGCTCTCAGTTCCCAGGCTCCCTTCTCCTGCACAGCATTTTCCTGCAGATGGGAGATTTTAATATTGGGTGCTAATTAATATTATTAATTTTTTAAGTATTAATCCCTTTTAGGTGTTTCAAAGCCTGAATTAAATCCTCCCCTCCTTATAGCACAATTTTTCCAGTTTTTCCTGTGTGTGCCTGTGCCCCTGGCCCCCATAAGGGCTGGGGGACCTTGAGAAGGAATCTGGGATCTGCTCTCATCATCCATGTGATGTTCCATGGGAATGGCAGAGCCATCCTGGGAAAGCCTTGGGAGCCAGGTGTGTCCCTGTGTGTGCCTCCAGTGCAGCTGGCAGGCTTCTGTTCCTCCAATGTTTGTCTCTATTCTTTCTTTCTTTTTTTTTTTTATATTTATTTTCACTTTGTCATTAGGGAATCAAATACTTTCTTTGTCATTTACATTCATTTCTTCCCTAAAGCTCTGTGAGGTTACTCTGTGACCTTTAGAGATCCACCCTCCTAACACACCCAGGTACAGACACAGGTAAGCACACACAGATAACAGAAATTGGGAAATGATTCATTTCCATCCATCTCCCTAACCAAGGCTCCTTCTCCAGTGCTGCTTCCTTCCACTGCTCCAGCTCCACTTGGGGCTGTGATTTATTTTGTTTATGGGCCAGTTTTCACATCAAACCACAGCACAATCCATGTCCTCCTCTACCCTGCCTGAGCCCAAAGCACAGAATCACCTGAGGAGGGGCAGAGCACACACAGAGGCCACCTGGCCACGGCCAGGGCTGTCCCTGTGGCCCCAAAGCAGAGGGGACAGCTGGGGCTGTGGAGAGCAGGGCACAGGGAACTCATCCTCTGTGGGGTGACCTGCTGGGGTTTGTGCCCTAAAGGACTGAAACTGCCCAAAGAAATAAAGAGAAGCTCTGCACTGGAGTCCCATCCCTTGTGCCAGACTCTGTTTAACTCTGCTCCAGTAAAACACTGAGCATCAGCTTAATCCCAAACAGCTCCATAGCAGTGCCAATTACCTGGGAAAGGAAACATGAATTTGTAAATAATGCTGTCTTCTGCCATTCTCTGGTATTTTACAGGATCAGAAGCTTATTGCCAGCGTTTATTAGATTTGCCAGCCTATTGCAAGAGATAAATAGGTGTTTGTAGCTTTCCCCTATTTTCTCTGAGAGATAAACTGTGGCACAGAGAAATTAAATGAGCTGCCCGAGGTCAGACAATGAACAGTTTGGGAACTGCATCACTGGACCAAACCTTTTCTCCTCATTTTTGTGTTTCTGAAAGGCAAACCCTCCAGGGGTTGGGCACACACTGCCAAGTGATCTCCCAGAATTATCAATACTGGCACAGCTCCATTCCTACAGAAGCTGTGAGCAGAATCAGACCAGTAGTGATCTGTGCTAACAAACCAAACTAAGCCCAGAAATGAAAAGCCAATGCCAAGCATTTGGGGGTCAGAGGAAGAGCTCAGGGTGCTGAGGTTCTGATCTGGGCAGGGCCTCCTGGCTGCAGTGGGCCTGCACAGAAATAACATCATAACATCCCTCAGGTCCACGTTGTTTGGGGATTTTTGTTCTTTTTTACTAAATTGTCTTCTTTGGCAACAATGGCCAACAACAGCCCTCAGACCCAGCTCCAGCTGGTGGAGGCAGGAGGGGAACAACCCATCAGAAATTCCTGCAAGGCTGCCTTGGTTCAGGCTTCAGAAACCACATTGATGTATTTAGCAGTTTAAAATGATGCTACTGCATGTTTCTGTTCAGTGGGAAAAGCTGCAGCTCCTGACTCCTCCATCAAACCCTGCCAGGTGCTCTGGTGGCAGCTCCCAGTGGGATCTGGGCACTCAGATCCAGCTCCAGAGCAGGCTGTCAGTGCACATCATAAATTCCAGGCAGAGCCATGTCCTGCCATGCAGCCAGCACTGCCCAGGGGAGTGGATAAACCCCATGTAGCTGGAGCCCTGGAGTGGCCAGGCTCCTACTCAATGTTTCCACACTTTTCCATGGAAAAAGCGGGATATATTCCACTATTCCTACAGGCACCAAGCACTACAGGCATTGCACAACACTGTGGGGACTTGGATTGGTAAAAGTGGCTGTCCCTCTCCTCAGGGAGCTCAGCTCACCGACTCCACCAGACCCATTTATGTGAGCAGTAATTACTGCTCTGAATAAGGGATTAAATCTCCAGCTATTAGACTCCAAAGTAAAAGCCCAAATGACAGACACTAATCTCTTCAGGGTATAAAAGTAGTTTTCAGCTGGTGCATTAACTGGCTGTGTGGCATCATCCAGAGTCCCTGCTCCATGCTCAGGGTGTGTGCCCTGTGTCCTGCCAGAGCCCAACCAGCAGCTCCAGGGACAGCAGGAGCCATCCCTTTTCTCCTTTTCTCCCAACCAGCAGCTCCAAGCACAGCAGGAGCCATCCCTTTTCTCCTTTTCTCCCAACCTGCAGCCCCAGGAACAGCAGGATCCATCCCTTTTCTCCCAACCAGCAGCCCCAGGAACAGCAGGATCCATCCCTTTTCTCCTTTTCTCCTTACCAGCAGCCCCAGGAACAGAAGGATCCATCCCTTTTCTCCTTTTCTCCTTTTCTCCCAACCAGCAGCCCCAGGAACAGCAGGATCCATCCCTTTTCTCCATTCCTCCCAAACCAGCATGGCCCCTCCCTGATGGTAACACCACCAAGAAAGGCAAGAAGGGAATTCACCCCTGCCTGATATTTCAGGGTGATTTGTTGATACCTCAGTAGTGTTATTCCTGCAAAACTGATCAAGAAGTTTGACAGTCTGGCTGTGAAATGAGGAGGAGGAGGGGTTTGTCCAGTGCTGCTGCTGGCTGAGGAGCTGGGCATCTCCATGGATTTGTCTGCAGCAGCAGCTCCAGGTGACAATTACTGAATTTCAGCCTGAAAATTGAGCTGGTGGTTCAATGCTATGTGAAGGTGCTGCCTGCAGGAAGAATCACTGCTGCTGCCTGCTGCAAACCTGAATCTGCACCAAGAAGTTCTGCTGTGAGGGAGAATTTCCTTGCCCTGCCCTTTCAATATTCCAGGCCCTTTGGAATAGGCTGTTTCCACCAAATTCCCTCCCAGACACAAACAACTTAATTTGTCCTTGGTCAAACACCAGTGAGGAGAACTGAGTTCTGCTGGAGGCAGATTTATCTCAGAGAATCTCCTGCCACCACACCTGAGCTGAGCAATTATATTTTTAATAATAACTTACAAATAATGGCTCAATACGCAGAATTGAGCATTGATGTTTTTCCATCCTAACCTGCAAATTTCTGCATTATAACTCTCACATTGTCTCTCCAATTTTTTATGATCACACTTCTCCCCTTCTTTGCCACACTCTGCTGATGCAGACGGGGATTCAGGAGGGCTGAGTGGGCTTTTAACCACGCCATTGATGAAAATATTTCTGATTGCCTATTAATAGAACCTCTCTGCTGCCTCCTCCCCAAAGGCTGGTTACTGCTGGTGCTAACATGACAACACTCAAAACTCAGTGATTACTTGAAAATTACAGGTTTGGATGAGAACTCTGTTTCACTCAAGGATGTTTCATCCCGCAATGATCTAAAAAGAGCTGGGTTTTGTGACTGATCAGTGCTCTTAATTTCCCCACTTATTTGCAGCTGCCTCTTTGAGTAATTGGGGGTTGCAGGGCAGGCACATGGAGCTTGTTCCTTTATCTTCATCTCACAGAGCATCATTGCCCTTTATTTCTTACCTTTGTCTATCAATCTGAGTGGGCTTTTTTTAATATATATATATGTATTTTTTAATCTGTAAGTCCTGATTGAATTGGAAACAACAGTTCCAAAGACATGATTTAACCAGGTATAAAGGTGGACAGCCTGTGCCTTAGAGAGCATAAGCACAGCCCCAGTGGAGCCCAGTTGGAAGGACAAAACCCCTGTGTCTGTCACCAGCCAGATCTGAAGTACAGGTAAGAGCCATTGGGTGATTTCTCATTGCTGTGGGATCTGCTAATTTATTAGGTGCTATTAAATATGTGTGGCAGTAAAATCCCCAGCCCTGGCCATGAATATAAACCCCAGAGGGAGGTTCTGAGCTGGAAACCCAGCAGTGGACACTGAGTCACATCCTCGTTCCTGCCTCTCCCTCTCTCCTCTTGGGGCAGTGAAGGTTTACTGGAAGGGTTGGAGAAGGTTCAACACAGCTTCCACCCTGACCTTTGTCCTCTGCAGGTCCTGCCTGTGCCCAGGTGCTGCCTGGGGGCCCTGGGACGGGGTTTTGGTGCTTGCAGGGTCACACTCTGTCCCCAGTGTCACATCCCACCCCACAGTGGGCAGGGGGCTCCTGGGTGGGCACAGCTGTGTCCGTGTTCTCACCAGGGCTGTGTCTGTCCCTGAACACTCAGATCCCCTGTGCCACACCCTGGGAAAGGACAGGCCTGACACCGAGATGCCCCAGGCTGTTTCTTTCACTGCCTTTCCCCTTAAAGGGATATCAAAAATCAGGACGTTTCTGTGAACTCCTTTAGACAAACTCTCAGTTGATCATTTCCCAATCCAGAGCCTCCAGGAGCCCAGCCCAGCTTTGTATCACCAACATAAAAGTCATTAATTCTGCATTTTAATTGACCACAGTCAAAATTTACATATGCAGGAGATGCAAAAGAGTTAATGAATAATCAGGATTGCCACTACATCTCGGGGAATTCCTTATCTGTATGCTTGCTTTTATTTCTGAGCACCTTTGGATCCCTCATCTCTGGCCGTTCCTGGCACATTCTAAAGGGCTGGTGCTCCCACACTCCCTGTCCATACCTTGGAGGTTTACAGCTGGAAAAATGGCAATGGAGCAAAGGGAAGGGCACACCAGGACTGATTGGAAAAGCACACACGTGTATTTAGAGCAGAGAGAAGGAGGGGATAAACCCCACCTGCCCTCAGTAAGCAGAGACTAAATTAAACAGAAAGAAAGGGGAGAGAGAGAAAAACAAGGAAAGGAAAAACACTGAGCTTAACTCTGGCCCCCATAAAGGAGCAGCTTTGGAGCACTCGATTTCCATCTGTATCAGAAATGAGCTGCACCTTCCGACCCACTGTTGGTATTTTTCATTCTGGACAAGTTAACAACAAAACCAAAATAAAGCCCCCTCTGGCATTCTCAGCTCTGCTTCAAGGAATGGGATCCAGACAAACCACTGGGGGGAAGGAAGGCTTTGGATTCTGCATTTTATTTTATTAGGTGCAAGTGAGTTATTTTGATTATGTTGGCAAGAAGTGGGGAAGAAAAAGCCTTATGGCAGCAGCTCTGTCCCCTCTCTGCCCACATGTGCACTCCCAGCACCACAGCCACGGGATTTGGCCAGCAAAGGCTCACACAGGCCAGCCTCCACTGTGCATTTGGGAGGCAGGAAAGCCTCTTTTTTAAAAACAAATTTATATTTTAAATCAAAGCATGAAGGCAGGGAAAGGAAGGGGAGGAGCAGATCCCCCCAGTTTGGGGCATTGCCCTCGGGGTTTGGCATGAATGAATCAATGAATGGCATTCTTTCCAGGCTGCCCTGGAGCTCAGTGTGTGTGTGGTGGGAAGGGGAGTGATGGGCAGGGGGCCCCAGGGACATCAGAGCTGCTGCCACCAGCCCAGCCCTGCCAGGGGGACCTGGGGGTCATTCTCTGGCTGTCACTGGAGCTTTGTGTGAGCCCTGAGCTCCTCTGCTCATCACATTCCCGGTGCTGCTCACCTTCCAGAGGGAACAGGGAATGGGAGCTCTGCCATCCCAGCACTTCCCAATGCTGAGTTCAAGCCATTTAAATTTTCATTTCTGCACAGATCTCCAAGATGGGCCTCACTGCCTGTGTGGGAATGCTGTGTGCAGGAATATATCAATAGCAAAGGCTGATCCCAATGGGAAGTGATTCAAATGGATGGAAAAGATGGGAGGCAAACAGCCTTGCCAGGCTGAACACCAAACACAGGAAGGTGAAAGTGCTGCTTTGACTTCCCTGCCCAAAGGGCATGCAGAGCCAGGGAAGATGGAAGCTGTGGTGCTGTTCCCTGTGTTATTTTCCAAAGGATTTTAGAAACTATTTATTACTCACGTTCTCATGGCTGCTCTCACTTCAGGGATCCCTCGGTGTGCAGAGCTCACATCGACAGCATCTCTCTCCTTTCCCTGGCAGGGAAGCAGAAAAGAACAAAACTGTATTTCTCCACAGTGAAACCAGTGATTATAAACTTTCAGATAAGAACTTATCAGCATCTGCCTCCTCTCTCAGCACCACTGAGGCAGCTTAGATGGCTTTGAGACCTTGCAGAGAGCCAGAAACTCGGGGGACCACCACTTCCCTTCCCTGCCAGAGATCCTGTTCTCCATACAAACCATGGCAGAGGAGCACAACATGGGTACAGAGTGGGTATGGACAAACACAGCTCGAGGAGCAGAACTGTCCCCACAGAACCCTCCAGAGGGTCCCAAATTCCCATGAACCAGAAGCCTGCAGCGTGGCTGTGACGCAGAGCCCTGCCCCAGCTGCTCAGCACACCGGGCAGGGCTCTGAGCACAACCCCAGCCCAGCAGAGGCTGCAGGAGCAGCCCCTGGGCTGGGAGCAGAGCACAGCAGCTGCCCCTTCACCTGGGGCCAGCCTGTGCAGCTGTGATGGCACAGGGAAGGGAGCAGGTTCTCAGCTCCCCTTGCTGGATGCTGGGAAGGGTTGCAGCAGGAGGAACAGCAATAGCTGGAATTCCTCAGGCTTCATCCGAGCCTACCTGCCCACAAAAAGAGGTTTAGGCATTAAATATCCTTGGCAGGTGGAATGGAGTGATAGAACAGGCAGATCACACCATCAGTGCATCCACAGAATGAACCTTCCTGCCTTCAGCCCCGAGATCAGGGCGGATTTTGCAGGGCTGAGCCTTTCCCCATGGTCCCTGCAGGGTCTGGGATCCAGGAAACACCTCCAGAGCCTGACCCTCGGCTCTGAGCCCTGGCAGCAGAGCTGCCTCCACCTGATCTCACCTGCGGTGTGACCTCTGGGGCACAGCACCGGAGCTGCGGGTGCTTCAGGAGCGCTCAGCACTGCGGCAGGAAATGGAAACAACACTTGGGTGGCAGGGGGGGAGCTCCGGGTGCCCCCACCCTGCGAGTGTGAGCACCTCACAGCCCTCCCTGCCTCACAGCCCACCCTGCAACCTGCTCCATTTCTGCCTGGGATATTCGGCCTGGGTGTAAATGAGCCATTAATTCCCTTAATTCCCTTATTTCCCTGCTCAGCCCTTGGCTCCCTTGCATTCCCATCCTTTTCCAGGATCGGGAGCTGCAGAAGAGAACACAAAGTCCCAGAGAAGTTCCAGACCTGCCCTGTTTCACCTCCCTGACTGCTGCCTAAAAGCTGCAGCTGAAGATTGACAACACTGCTTCATCCAGGCCCCCAAAAGGAGCAAAATTGGCCTTTGCAGAGTGACTCAGTCCTGCCTGACCCATGAATGGATGGAATGTCCAAGCATTTAACAGATCCCGTGTTCCCACTGACATCACCGATGTTCACAAGGCTGGGACATGACTGCACACCCGGAGCTGGCTGAAGGAATTTAACGTATGTTTGTTTGGGTTTTTTAATGTCCATACTCTCATCTTATTACTCACAGCCATGCTTGGGTACATTTTAATTAGCTTATTACTTTTTATCGCAAAATACCTGCCTGAATGAATAAAAACGTCTCAAAACATACACAAGCTTTTCAAAATCCCCAATGATTAAACTCCATGCTGCTCCAGAATTTTATCAGAATTTTATGCTCAGGAATTTTATCGTGGTTGTATTTCCTTTAGATTCATAGTTGCTTTCTGATCTGATTAATTCCCTTTCTTTCTTTCTGAATACTCAGAAATTGTTGCATGTCCAAATGCTCTGGATTCTTCCTGACACCCACTGATTTATTTTGATCCCTGCCATTTATTACAGCAGAAAACTGAGAAAAGTGAGAGGGCTCCTGAGCTGTGTCCAGTTGACACTTCTGCCCAGCCTGACTGGTGAAATGGGGCTCTCAAGGGCCAAAGCTCCACAGTTGCTGCCAGGATGGCACCAGAGAGCTCTGCTGAGGACACAGCAGAGGTGGAGCAGTGGGAGGGGCAGAGGGATGCAGGGATGTACCTAAAACCCCCTCCAGATGGGATCTGGGAACAAGATCTCCATCCTTCAGCAAAGCCATCCAAGCAGGACTGATTGTTTTCCCATCAGTCTTTCTCTGCCCCTAAAGACAGAAAACACAACATAGCAGTACAAAATGAAAAGAAACGAACCAAGAAAGGCATCAGCCACTACGAAAGGAGAACAGGAGGGTGGGGGAGTCCCCTCGGTGCTGACAGCAGAGGTTCAGGGCTGTTTGAACTTCACTGGCAGCGTGGTCTCACATTTCTGGGGCTCTTGACACAGGCCTTGGCTGCAGGGGAGAGAGCAGCTGCATCTGTGTTTGGATGGGATTGCTTCCACGCAGGGAAGGGAGCGGGATTTCATCAAACTCCTTCCCCAGCTCCCCTGCTCTGTCCTGCCCCACCCCACGCCCGGGGCTGATGTGGTTCCCAATTCCAACCTCATTTCAGTGCACTCCGAGCCAGCCAGCAGCTGTGACCCGGCTGAACCCACACAAAATCCCTTCTCCCAGACAGGACACGGGGCTGGAGCTGCTCTCCCCACACCTCCAGGGACAGTGCAAAGGTGGGGACATTCAGCATGAGGATTCAGCCAGGATATCAAGAAATACTTCCCGACAATTCACAGCACTCAAATGAAGGAAAATCCAACTTATCCATTAAATAAATGAGAGTTCATTCAAGGAAATGCCTATGGAGCAAGTTGTGAACAGCACGTCCTGTCAGTGCTTTTTGCTAATAGTGGCCAGCAATTAGCCTAAGCCATTCAGTCTGGATTTGGAGGTGGATGTTCCCTGGGGATCTGCATTTCTCCGGGATTACAGCCTGGGAGCCACACTCTGCCTCAGCATCAGCCCCACAAGCAGCTGATGTGAGTGGCCCCAGGCCAGAGATGGGTAATTCAGGCACAGGGAGGAGAAACAAGAAGCAGCCAGAGGAGAAGCAAACTCTGCTCCAGCAATGCTGCTGCTGTTCACCTCCCGTGTCCCACTCCCTCCTGAGCTCCCAGTGCACACCTGGTGTGCAGCAGCAGCATCGGAACACTCAGGGGATGGAGCTGCCACTGTGTGCCAGGCTGGCAGCTGGGGAGGGAAGCAGAAGATAACACAAGTACTTACTGGGGAAAGAAAAAAAAATCTGCATTTTATTTTGCTGAAAATATCCCTGCATGCCTGAGGCCAGCAGCTCTGCTCCACAGACACACTAATGAGCTGGGAGTCCCTGTCTGGGGGGAGTGCTGACACCCACATCTCTGCTGGCGGAAAAACTGACGGAAAACCAGGCAGATTCTGATGTGTCTTGGGGCTTTTTCCTCTCCCCTTCCCTCATCACTCTGGTTGGTGAAGCAGATGTGCCCAAGCCTCCCTCCTGTCAGCCAGCTCCCATTCCTGAAAGGCTCCGGGGGTGGGAAATGCAGAACTCTGCTGTGCCCACGGGGCACGTCCCCCCTCCCTGCAGCCACAGCCCTGCTGCCCAGGGGACAGGGTGGCACTTGGGTGGCACTCAGGGCTCTCCCAGGACAGGGTGGCACTCAGGGCTGTCCCTGCTGCCCATGGGACAGGGTGGCACTCAGGGTGGCACTCAGGGCTCTCCCTGCTGCCCAGGGGACAGGGTGGCACTTGGGTGGCACTCAGGGCTCTCCCTGCTGCCCAGGGGACAGGGTGGCACTCGGGTGGCACTCAGGGCTCTCCCAGGACAGGGTGGCACTCAGGGATCTCCCTGCTGCCCAGGGGACAGGGTGGCACTCAGGGCTGTCCCTGCTGCCCAGGGAACAGGGTGGCACTCAGGGCTGTCCCTGCTGCCCAGGGGACAGGGTGGCACTCAGGTGGCACTCAGGGACAGGGTGGCACTCAGGTGACACTCAGGGCTCTCCCTGCTGCCAGCTCTGCACCAGCCAAACCCTCCACCAACCTTAATCAGCACCAGCCCTTCCAGTGCTGCCCTCACACCCTCCCCTCAATGAAACCTTCCCTCACTGCTGATGTTCAACCCAGCTTCATCCTCAGTTTTGTGAGTCTTTGTGCCCCAGCACAGCTCGGCTCCCACTCCCTGCTCTGGCAGACCCCCCTCACCACTGCCATCCTTTTTCCCTGGTGTGTTTCCACACCCTGCACCCCATAAAACTCCTGTCCCAGCTCGCTGTCCCTGTCACTGTCCCTGCACTCATCACTCTGCAGTTCCTCCTCAGCTCCCAGCAATCAGCCCAGCTGGGTTCAGGAGCCTTCCTGCTTATGCTCACTCACTTGTCCCAATTATTCTCCCACACATTATTCCTCATTTTCCCCTCACCTCCTACCTCACACAACCCCCCCAGCTTGTCACACACATTGCCCAGCTGGCAGGACCTGGCAGCTGCCACCCCTGGTGCCACAAACCTTGGTGCAATTCCCTTCTTTGTGCCCCAGTGCTCATCCCTCCTTGCCTAAGGCAGAAGGAGGGTGAATAATTGAAGAATGTGAATGCTCTAAGACAGTTTCCAAAGTATGATTAGCAGTTTCTGTCCCTGATGCCTTTTGGGAAAGCTGTGACCAAGTGATAGACGGAATTCTGGGAATCTCAGAGAAGAGTGGGAGAGGAGGAAGCACCTGAGGAGCCCAGCAGTGAGGGGCAGTGAAACACAGAAGGGAAGGAGCTCAGGGAGGTGTTTTGCAGACTGCTGCTGGGTCTGGGGAGTCGTGCCCTGCTCTGTTTTCCACTCACAGCCCCAACACTCTCGGTTTCAATCAGACTTTCCCCCAACACTCCCTGGGGAGGACGCTCAGCCAGGGCTGGGGCAACCCCAGCTGTCACCCAAACAAGAGTTCTCTCTGCCTTTCTCGGTATTTCCCTCCTTCACAGACAGCCTCTGTTCAGAGAAACCCCCTGTCCCCTCCCACGCTCTCACGGCACCATCTGGTTCTGCTTTGCACCATGACGTGCTTCCTCTGGGGTTTATTTGCTTTTTTTAGCCAAACCCGAGAGGCAGAGAAATACCCTGTTTGCTTTGGGGATGAACCACCCACCCCCTCAAACACGCTGACTTTATTTCTCGGGGAGGTTTTATGTGGCGGGTTAGGGGAAGGTTGAGTTTTCATTTTGGTTTTGTTTTTTTCCACCCGTGAAGTTCATAAATGGGTTCCTCACAGCATCTGCTGAGATGATGAAAGGCTTTACGAGGCTGTTGATTTTGATAACCATTATCAGGTGATAAGGCAGGGTGACCTGAGGGTATGAGTGGGAGGGAGGACAGGGGGGCACAGAGCCCCTGGCAGCCACTGTCACCCTGTGCCTCAGTGTCCCCATGGCACCAACAGGGCTGACCTGGGCCTGTCTCTTGCTTCTGGCAAGGGCTTTGTGCTCCAGGGATGTTAAATATCTGTGGTGCTCACACCCTGAAGTGCTCAGCAGGCACAGAAAGGCTGAGCTCAGGAAAGCTCACAGGCTCCAAGGCTCAAGGGCATCCCAGGATGATCCCTTTTCTTTAGCACAAGAGATGAAGCCACAGTGAATCCCCAGAGCCTGTCCCAGACTACTGCACTGAGCAGAGAGCAGGGAGGAGCACCCAGCCCAGCAGAGACACTCCTTCCCTCTGGAGAAATTCTTACACAGCACAGGTGACTCCAGCAGGGGCCACCTCCACCTGCAGCAGGAGCAGTGGTCCCACAGCCAGTGCATTCCTGCAGAGGGATGCAGCATTCCTGCAGCCTTTCCCCACCTGGTGACTGGCTTCATCATTTCCAGCGAGCTGCTCAAACTTCACCTGGGTCACAGCCACCGTGCCAGGCGTGTGCCTGTGCTGCACAGCCCATTAATCCTCTTTGCTCCAGACTTGATTAAATTTAACATTAGGTTTGGATGAGTAATTTCATCCTGCTACACAATTCAAGGTGATAGATGAGACCACAAGCAGGTGATAACCCAGGCTTGTCCCTCCTGCTGCCAAAGCCGAGCTGGCCAGGCTGCACAAAGAGGTTCAGGGCTGCTCCCGAGTGGGGCTGCCTCTGGGAAGAGCCAGGGAAGGAGGGTTTCAGCTGCCATGGGAGGCCTGGCAGAGGAAGGGGCAGGGGCTGGGTTGGAAGGTGGCAGAGCCAGGGCAGGCAGAAGGGCTGGGATTGCTCTTTGTCCCCACAGTGTCCCCTGGAGCAGCTCTGGCACCAGCTCTGTGCCTGTTCCTTGCCCTGCAGGGGCTCTCATGGACACCCTGGGCAGGAGTGGGCCTGAGGCAGAGCTGCACAAGTGACCTGTTGGAAACACCCTCCAAAAGGGTGTGTTCCACCCCAAATAACAGCTCTGGGGTCGCTCTGCAGCTTTCTCTCCTTTCCTGTTACACAGCTGCAGTGCCCTGTGCCCAGGAGGGCTGGCACCTGGACGGGTTCACATCTACAGAGCACTCAGAAGATGAGATGAAGATGTTCCCAAAAGCTGCTGAGGCAGAGAAAGGCATTAACAAAGCCCTGACAGCACCACCAGGCTGGCAGCAGCCAGGGCTGCAGCAGCCTGGAGCAGGAGGAGCTGGGAGCAGTGGGGAGGCACCACTGCAAGGAGCAGCTCCCAAAGGTTCACCTTGGCAAGGGGGAGGCTGGAGGATAAACCTCAGCCTGTGAAAACACAGCCAGACCCACTGGCCAAGCACAGCTCCTGGCTCTGCTCCACCTCCATCCTCAGAGCAGGGACAGCAGCAAAGAGGAATATTTGATGCTAGCAGGGGCAGAGATGGCAGAGACTCAGATGATGGGAGAGAGGAGAGCCACCAAAGAGTTAAAATGTAAACAAGAAGCAGGGAAGACTGGAGGAGAGCCCGGAGAGAAGAGCAGGATCCACATATTGGGGATTGCAGTTCACAGAGGCGGAATAATTCCCCCAGCAGCCACGGTGGCTGCAGGGCAGAGCTCTGTGCAGGCTGAGGAGCCACACGGGATAAGGGGTTAATGAGAAAGGACGAGAGAACAGCACAAATAAAATCAGAAATGACATTCTGGCCAACAGAGCATCTCCAGGCTGGGGAAAAACCCAGAGACCTCACTGGGTTCTATTTTCTGTCCTGCCTGGGGATGAGCTCTGGGCTGAAACTTCACCTTTAATCTCATTCCTGCATTTGAACAGAGCTGCGGTGCCACTGCCAGGGTTTATCCAAAAGCCTCTGGATAAACCCTCACTTCTGGAGAGTTGATCACCCCACAGACCCCAAACAAGGTGCAGAGCTCATCCTTGTGTGCATCCCAGCTCGGGCACCTGCCCACAGCCCTTCCAAAGAGAATCACTGATAGGCACTGCTGGATTCCAGCTCTCCCAGAGAATTCCTGGGTCACCCTGGCAGAGACCCTAATTGCCCTGTGCCTCAGTTCTCCACCCGTAACAAAGAGATCATTAAACAGCCATGAAATCACAGTGAAAGTTAATTAATTCAACGTTCACGAGGTCCTGGTACATGAAGGGGGACAGCGGAGCACATCTGAATAGAAATATCACATCCAGCCCCACGGGAGCTCCATCCTCTCATCCCAGGGCTCACAGAGAGCCCAGAGGCAGCAGAGTCATGTGTGGCCATCCAGCCAGGTTAATTAACCCTAGGCCCAGGTAATGAGGTCATTACCCTGGGTGGAGTTCCCTCTCTCTTTCCCAGGTCAGGATTAGCTCATGCCGAGGGAGGTGGGAGATCCCTGCTGGGCAATGCAGACGCTCCAGGTGCATCCAGAGCTGGCTCCATCAGAAATTCCTGCTGGAGCTGGCATGGCAGCGCTTGGCTGCTCTTCTCCAAGAGAAATCTGCAGGGGTTTGGGTTCCTAGCTGCTGCTGTGCTTGGTGCAGGCACAGGATATTCACTTCTCCCAGTTAACAGAAATTAAAATTGTCAGAGAAAACACAGGGGTGATGCAGAATTGATTCAAGGGGCACAACTTGAAGATGCAGTAACCACAGGAATGATTTTTTTCTTTTCTTTTACTCATAAGGATCTAAAAGAAAAGGGAATGAAGAAAGAGGTGGAGGGGGTGTTGTGGAATTCAACCTGGTAATTATTGAGCCACTCTGGACACTGCAACAGGAGGTTGGGATTCAAGGGAGGTAGAATGAAATCAGGACAGTCCAGACAACAAGAACAAAATTCTCTCAGCATCCTTGAGAAAAACAATTGTTCCCTTAATATGAAATTTAAAATATAACCTGTGTCATTAGAGTTTCAAACAGGAAATTAGAGTTGCTAATAAGGAAACATGAGAGGAAATGCACTTACAATAAAGGTTCTCTTAAGCCAAAAGGACACCTCAATAAGCAGCAAGAAGGATGTGTGAAGGATTAGGAGCCCAGGTCCCTTTAAAAGGAAGTTTAATAACCCAGCACTGCCCATCCAGTGAGGCTGCCCCAGGGGAAGCAGCTCCCTGCTGAACTGCTTCAGATTCTGTATGAACCATGCAAGCTCAAGAAATTTCAGAGGAGTGAATTCAACCCTTGCACACCCAACCAAAATAAGTGAGGCTGCGTTTGGGGTTGGCTCACCTGCCTGGAGTTATGGGAGCTCCATGAATTCCAAGGAAATCCGAGGAATATTCCAAAATTCCAATAACCAAGGAATCAGCTGCTGGGCAGTGCTGGCAGGAGCAATGCCACCAGTGAAGGGTGGGATGTGTCCTTTGGATCCTTCCTCATTTCCTTTCAATGGGCAGAGTTGTCCAGGTGGAAAAGAATGGTGTGAATTCCACCTTCCCTGAGGGAAAACACACCTCAGCTGCTGTCAACACTTGTGATTTATAACCAAAGCCTTTGGATATTCAGTGGGCTTCTCCAAGCCTGCACTCCTGGAGTCAAGTGCTTTTGTCTGAGACCTGCATCTTTCTCACTCTCAAGGAGAGTTCCTGGCCTTTGAGTTTATAGAAAAATTTGAAAGCAGAACTGTTAGAATGTCAAAGTGAAGGAGCAAAACAGCAGAACAACATAAACAAAGTGGAAGGAAACATTCCTCCAAATGCCTGTGTTTGATTTTCCTGACTTTCATGCCAACCTCCAGGTTTTGGGTGCCTGACTCCTGAATATTGGAGCACTTCCAGATGACAGCACAACAGCCTGGCACAGACATCAGCATAACCCAGTCCAGCAGCTGCCAGAAATGACAGGGAATGTTCACATTCCTTTTCTTTTTTCTGAAGAGCAGGAGGAAAAGACAACCAAAGAAATGGACTCCAGGGATGCAGGAAATGCAGGGGCTGAACTGGGAACCTTCTCTCCAGGTGGAGGCTGCACGCTCCATAATTGGATGCTGAAAAGCAACACTTTGGAGGCTGCATTGGTTGGGGGTTTTTTGGGAAGGAAATATTGACAGTGCCTGTCAGCAGCTTCCCAGAGGGGTGCAGTGTCAGAGCACATTAGCCTATTGGAAATGAAAAACCAGATGCAGAGTCTGAGGCCTGGGAGCAGCAAAGCTTCAGCAGCAGCCCGGGCCCTGTGCATGCTAATTCAGTTTAAAGGAACACTCCTGTACTCTTTGCTTTTCAGCAAGCAGCTGTGGGGATTTTTTCCCCTTTTAGCTCTTTGTAAGAGTAGTTTAGAAATAAATACTCCACACAGAGACTTTTGGGCCAGATTTACCCAGTTCTTTAGCTTACAAAGGACTGAGAAACATGCTTAGCAGTGTTTAGAAGAACATGGAAATGAAGGAAGTGCCTGACTTCTTTTGGCTTTAGGGGATTGTTCAGCATGTAGGAATATTTCCACATTTCTGGCCTGTTCTCTCATTTATCAGGCATATAGAGGAATGTCTGGATTTTCTCCGGAAGCAAAATCCACACTCCAAACCTCACTGCTGTTTAATACACGTGACCAAGGAGAGGGAAAAGCACAGGCAGGACTGTGGAAACCTGGAAATGACAGTGATTTCATTAGGGGAAGTCCCACGAGGCAGGAAAGGGCCTGCAGTGTTTGCCATTCCTCCCATCACACACAGAGCTGCACACCTGCCTCAAACTGACCAGGATCACCTTAAAGATAATCTGGATTTCTCACACTGCGCCACCTTGGAAAGGTCCCCCTGGAACTGTGTTACCCCAAAGCCACAGAGAAGCATCTCCTCAATTCCAGATTCTCCCAGCCAGTCTGTGCCCTGAGCCACCTGTGCTGGTGTTTAACCTCACCCACACACAGAGGTCTCCTGCACAGGAGCTTTTCAGGGTGTCCAAGGTGTTCAAATCCCTCCATCCTTGCAGCAATATTCCATCCTCCCTGTGTGCCTGCAGCAGTGCTATTTCCCCGTGCCCCAGCACTGACAGGGAGGGAGGGTGGAGATGTTTTGCCAGGTTTGCCTCCTTCCCCTGTGCCTGCTGCTGCTGCCTGTCCCGCAGTGATGGATGGCTATTGGTTCTGGCTTCATCCCACCGAGAGATCTGTCACCTCATGCCAGGGAGAGGTGACAGCAAATCCATCAGATGGAGACAGCACTCACTGGCAGATTGCTCTCAAGGCCACTGGGGGCTGGATTCTTCTTTGCCTCTCACCTCTCTGGTTCCTCTCCTGCCCTGTTTTGCACAGGTCTTAGTAAATCTTCATTTGAACAAACCCATTTGGCCCCTATGCACAGTGTGGGTTGCACCCAAGCTGGAACAGCTTTGAATTAGCGTGTTACCGTCTTGACTAAAAAAAAGAAACAAAAAAGGAAAAGAAGGAGGAGTTTTCCAGGTCCTACCCCGAGTCCCCACGGGTTTAGCAAGTCCAAAGCATTGTTTCACCCAGAGGGGAACATTGGTCCAGTGGCAGCTTCAACTCAGGGCAGCCTCAAGGATGGGAATGCAGAGCAGGCAGTAAAGGAGGACACTGGCAAATGAAACCACAGCTGATGGAAATGGAGCAAAACATTCCTCCATTCCACACAGCACCTGCCTTGTTCAGCCTCTGGAATCCTGGACTGAGTGCAGAGTTCTGCCATGCCTCCCTCCCTGCTGCTCTCACCTGACCTCTTTGTGCCTCAGGCTTTCCCCAGGACAGGAGGATTTATCCTCCTGGAAGTGCAAGCTAAGGCTTCATCAGCTGATACTTAGAAGGCTGTTTGAGATCCTCACACAGAAGCGTTAACAGAGCACGGTGGTTACAGAAACATTCACCTCCTCCCCCCAAACACGTGGGGTGATCATTGCCTGGCTGACAGTGGCACTTAGAGAAGGAGCCCGTGGCAGCCTGGGCTTGCCAGGCTCTCCAAAGCACCTGGTACTGGTGGCACCGAGGTTGCTGAGCATTCCTCACCCCTGAGGGCAGCCAGCAGCATCAGCATCCATGAGGAGCAGCTTCTGCTTTTGCTCTGCCTGCTTGCAAAGAAAGGGACACCCTGGTGACCTGGAATTGCTCCTGACAGGGAGGTGACAAAGCACAAAGGGAGCAGTTTGGAGCCAGGAATGCCCCATTTCCCCTGGACACCAACAAACACCTCTTGGTTTGACACTGTGAGAGAAGTCAGTGCTGCACTCTGCACAGAACATCCCTGCTGCACACAGGGCAGGGCAGGGCAGGCTGCCAGGCTGGCTGCAGAACTGCTGCCATGGTCCCCTGGCCTCGGGGGATGTGGCTGGGGGGAAACACCTGGGAGCAGCCCAGAGGAGCTGCAGAAAACGCCCTGCAGGTTCCAGGCCGGGGCCAGCACACGTGCAGAGGCTGCAGGACTGCAGGCTGCCCGTGCAGGTGATGTATGGATCTCTGCAGAGGGCAGGGTCCAGCCACAGGGCTTTGGACCACAATCCAGAGCCTGCTGCTTCCTTAAAGGGGCTCTGCTGCAGCACTGCAAACTTCCTGTAAAGTCAACTGCTTTGGCTTTTTAATATTTTAAGTGCTGACCCCTCATCGATTCTCTTCAGTCCTTTAAATCTTTAATTTACTTACTTCTTTGGGTTTTAAACCTTGCCTGCGATTGCAGCTAATTAAAAAGCTCATTAGTTGGCATCCTGAGCTGATTCCCTGGGCTTTATGTACTGTACAGTTTGCCTCCTGAGAGTTTGAGCCATGGCTGGGGTTGCTCAGTTTGTTTCCTACCTCCCCAGCTTTACGAGGTGTTCCATATTTTGGAAGACTGTTCCCCTTTCCCCTGATTTTGTTTTAAACCACCACTTGCTGCAGCCTGCAGGAAACTCAGAGCCATTCTGCCTTTCCACAGTAGCTGTGTCACCAATTTATTTATAGCTGATCTTCCCCGTTGTGCAGAGCTAAGACCTCCCCAAACTTGAAGCCCCTTTTAAAAGGGGAATTGTGTGTAGACAACAAACATCCCAAACAGATTAATTCCCATCACATGCAAGGCTTGACTTTAGCTCAAACAGGCTGTTTACATGCCCAGTAGGAAATTCCATCCTCCTCAAACACCAAGGGCTAAAGCCAGAGATGGAAAAAATGGGTCCTGGTCCCACACACCCCATTCACAGACCCTACAATACAATTTCTAGAGCAAAACACCAAAATACATTTCTGGAGTAGACACAGGGTCACATTCATGTCTCCCATCCATAAGAATTCACTCCCCAGACTCAGTTTAGGGGTGGGTGGCTTCAAATCCAGTAAACATTTTCCTGGTGTAGCACTGATAAAACCACAATTCCAGTGGAAATCTTGCCAGAAGATGTAAGATCTGGGAGCAGTCAAATTCGTGCCTCAAACTCTGATGTGTCCACCCAACAGCATCAGGAAACTTCTCCTCAAAGCCACACTATTAGCCCCAGTTTTTATTTGGAAGATACAAGTGCATGTATCAAATTTCATTCCAGTACGTGCTGCCATAGCCACATCTCCCTGCCTGCCCTCACTTCCCACATCCCTGCTCCCTTTTTTCCCCAGCCCTCAGCCTCTGCAGCTCGTCACAGCCAGCCTCTGTCAGGGCACTCTCATGGCAGCAGGGCCCCAAATGGAAATTGGAATATGGAGCTGCTCCCTCACAAATTCCCCTTTTCCTCCCCTCCCCTTGCTTGTCACCATCTGGCTGCTCTGCCTTCCAACAAATCCAGCAGCTCTGCTCCCTGCCTGGGGAAGCTCCTGCTTTTAACTGTGCTGGAGAGCCCAAAACGTGGTTCCAGAGCCTGTTCCAGGGAAGGTTTGCACAATAAAGTTACAGAGGAAGCTGTGATTACTCAGCGGAGCTTTGGGAGCATCTGAGACGCCCCCAGCCCCGGCTGCTGCAGGAATGTGCTAAAGCCCATCTGGGAAGGAGCAGCCTCCTGCTTCCTGCTGCCTCTGCCTGCCAGGAGAGCCAGCAGGGGTGGCAGGAGCAGGGACCCGAGCTAGGCTGGAGCACAGGCGGCTGGGATTGGCTTTGGCAGCGGCTCAGCCCTCGTGTTTTCATTTTACAAGGTCGAAACCAAACCCACCTCTGGTTTGGGGTTTGCATTCATGCCTACAGAAACAGGAGAGGATTTCAGACCTGGCAAACACCAGCTTCCCCACACACCCCCCACACATCCCCTGCCTTCCCAGCTCCCTGGCTCCTGACCAGCAACAGCTAAAATAGCCACCTTCTCCTTCCCTAATCCCTGCCTTGCTTTTAGGACTGGAAATAGAATAAAGTGAAGCCACCTTGGAGCAGCCCAGCAGGGCTGGCATAGTCCAGCCAAGGAATCTGGCAATGGGAAAGGCAAGCCCAGACAGACTGGAGCAACAGGGAGGGGATGCTCAGGTGAGAAAACAGCCAGAGAACACAAAACCCTCCAAAGGATGCCAGAATGGAAGGGGTCAGGCAGTGAGTAACAGCACCTGGATCACAATGTAAATATCAGGAAATGTCAGTGGGGTTTGGTTCTAGAGAGGATCATGATGTCTCCTGCCTTGTATGTCCTCCTCACTGACCCTACAATCCCACAAACCAAGTCCAGCATCCCACACCTGGATGAGCCCCCCTCAGCTTCAAACATGCCCAGTTTTGGTCCCTACAGGTGCCTCCCCCAGCCTGGCACCTCCTCTCTGAGGGTCCAGAAACACCCCTGGGGCTGCCTCCCCTTTGCAGAGGTGCTGCACTGGACTGAGAACACAGGAACAGAAGGACTGCAGGAGCTGGGGTGAGAGAGGAGGCTGGAGTCACAGACCTGAGTGCGTTCCCAGCAATGAAATACAGGATCTGTCAGGAGAGAAGGGAGGAGCCCAGGGTGGGACAGCAGAAAGCACGGATCAGGCTGAGCTGTGGCTGAGGGAGCCAGGGCAGCAGATCAGCCTGGAAGCACATGATGTTTGTCAGAGCCTGGAGCAGCAGAAGATGTTACGGGTCAGGACTGAGGTCTCTGGCAAAGCCCAGCAGCTGATCAGGGACACAAGTTTATCCAGGGCTTCCTCACGTGTTATCTGGCCACAGCCACACTGCTGAGCCTCTTGGTCCTTTCATCACCAAGAGCAGCCCTGTCTGTTGTTTTCCAGGAGAAAAATCCCTGGAAACTCTTTCCCCTCTGTGCTGGGCAGGACTTTCACAGGACAGGACTGTGCACTTCTCATCCTCCTGTGCTTGGTTAGTGTCAGCTGGAGGTGAGGCTGTGTTGCAGGCTCCCCTCCCCTTCTCCCCTCTGCTTTGCTTTCCTTCCTTTCCTTCTGGCACGGAGCAAGCGAGCTGTTCCTGCCGGGCTGGCCCAGCACAGCTCCTTTTGGCAGCCCCAGCCCTTGGGCCTCAGCCAAGCTCTGTCCCAGGGGATGTCGGGAACGCTTTGAGAATTAAATCTCCCAACAACTCACCAGGCTGCAAATGCCACAAAACCACAGCTCTCCTCTTTGCCCCTTGCCCAACACAGCCCAGCCTGCAGGGGGTCTGTCCCCACTCTGCCCCTGTCCACATTCAGCTCCTGATCTGGGTGAAATGCCAGGGGGTCTGATCCTTTGCCACTCCAAAATCCTCCAGGACAGAGAGATGGATGGAGAATTCTAAAATGAGCCTTGTCATTAAGGCACCTGGGACACCCCTTGTCTCATGTGCTTTCTGAGCAGCACTGCTGAGGTACAGACAGCTCTGACACCAGGAAAAGCAAAGAGCTCCCGTGCTGGAGGTGCCCATTCCCTGAGGAGTGAGGCAGCAGGGACATCTCGGGATGTCTCTGCCTTTGGACACAGCCAGTGCTCTGCCATGGAGATGGTGCAGGACTCTCACAGTCTCCCCTGGAGATGCACAGCCAACAAAACCTCTTGAGCTTCCCCTGTCATTGCAGGGGTCCAGGGGGAGCTCAGGAGGGGTTGATGGATGGAGCCCTGGAGATGCTTTGGGATCCAGCCCATCTCCCTGCCCCTCTCCCTGTGTCCCCTGCAGCTGGGGATTATTTCTGTCACCACCTCGAGGCCCGGACGCGCCTGAGTGTGGCGACATTTGTGCAGCACTCCTGCCACCCTCCCTCCCCTGGCAGTCCCAGAGAGAGGGTGCAGACAGAGCTCTGTCCCAGCAGATGTCCCTGTGCTCCAGCCGGGCACGTTTGTGATTAGGACACTCTGGGTGTGGCACTCAGGCGGCCCCGAGGCCACAGAAGCAATGTGAAAGTTTTAGGGAAGGACCGTGCCACATCCTGCCAGCCCTGGTGACAACATCCCACCTGCCAGGCCCTGTTCCAGGGGCACTGCCAGGGCAGCGGGGCGATGGAAGGAGAAGGATCATGGGTGACAGATACAAGGGGAGACCTCAGTGACCATCCCAGCAATTCCTCCCGGGACACAGCTCTGTCTGCTGAGGCAGCTGGGACAGTCTGAGGGAGCAAAGGGACAGCGGGTCCAATTTCAGAGCCTGTCCCCACTTTGGGGCCGCGGTGGCGCCTGCCGGGCTCCCCCTGCCGCAGTTGAGATTCCTATGGGTGACACATGGCCCTACAGAGCTCCGGGGGGAGCAGGTGCCACCATCCCTCCCCAGCTCCCTCCCCTCCTGCACACCCAGCCAGCCTTCCTAAAACAGAGCCCTCCTGCTTCCAAAATCGGCTGGAGCCGGGGGTCTTTCCAAATCTGTTTTATTGCCAAGCCTTCAGAGAGGTCAGGGAGGAAGATGCTTCCACTCCTGAACTCTTTTCTGGCTGGCTGTGCTGCTGGTGCCAGAGCTGTGGCACCTCAGCCTGTCTCTTCTGCTCCAGTAACTCCCAGCTGCTGGCACACGGAGAGGGACAATGCAGAGCAGCAGGGCCGGCTGGGTCACAGAGCAGTGAGCACATCTGCAAGGGGACAGGCAGCTTCCAGCCCTGGGATTTGGGACCTGGTGTGTCAGGGTGGGGAAAATCAGGCTGCCCTCCCTACTAAGCCAGGACTCTCAATGCCCCGAGATGCTCCAGCCTTGCTGTTCTAGGCTTTGCTGCTTCAAAGCATATCAGACCTTGGAACAGGCACTAAATCTGTTAGACAAGCAGAAAGGACAGGCAAAACCCAATCCAGGCCATCACAGACAGCCTGTACCATCCACGGGCTGTGCACTGCTCCTGGAAGGCTACAGAAAATCAACAGGGGCCAGCAGGAGGTGTGAACAAACAGGAGGAAAACCCCCAAACTCGAGAGCTGCCATCTCCCCTGCACACACCCAGTGATCCCCAGCCATACATTGATTCCTGCCTTTCCAGTGCAGTTCCCATTGTTGCTGGCTCAAGTGTGTTAAAACACATTTTACTTCTGGCTGGAGACCTCGGTGCAGCCTCTCCTCCCAACCTGAGTATCAGCCAGGGAGGGTCTCTGCCCTCAGAGCAGAACAAGCCACATTCAGAAGGGGCAGGGGACAGGGAAGGAGAGTTCTGTGAGGTTTAATGCCTCAAAGCATCATCGGGCCTCGTGCACAGCCCTTCTGCCAAGGCTGGAGCAAGTGAGTCACTGCTGGGGCTGGAGTGGGCTCAGAGCTGCAGTCACCCCCTGGAACAGCCTGGAGCAGGGACAGCTCTGCCCAGGGAGCAGCCAGCACTCCATTCCTGTTTGTGTCCCAAATGAATCACTCCCAGCAGCTGTGGCTGTGCCTGACTGTGCTCCTCATGTGCTTTCTATTAGCTGGGAAAACAAGGCAGGCTGCTCCAGCACCGGGGCTTTGGTTTGTGGCAGGGGGGAGAACAGAGGGGAGAACCTGGGCAAGCCAGCCGGGCTTTCCCCCTGCACACAGGTGGAGTGGACACCCCTCACAGCCTCACTGGGGTGCCCTTGACCCCCTTTCCACACAATTTTCCTCTCCATTCAGCCTTCCAAAAGCAACTCCTGGGCGTGTTCTGTAGTCAGACTGACTCCCACATACACACAGGGCTGTTCCTCAAAAGCCAAACCCTTTGCCTGGCAGAGCAGGAGTATTTTACTTATTTCAAGCATTATTTTAATGAAGGCGCAACCGAGAGGAACCTTTCCATTCAAAAGCTGTAGCCACAGGAATTGCCAAGAGCACCGTGTAGGAGCCACAGAACAACGGAGGCAGAGCAGGGAACGAGGGCCCTCAGCAGCACAAGAAGAGCCCGAGGATAAAAGCCCACAGAAAATCGATGGGAGGTCCCAGCCCCTGTGTGATTTCAGGGAGCTGTGCCTCAGTTTCACCCCTCCTGCCCAGCTGAGGTCAGGGTGACCTGGGGGGACAGAACAGCTCTTAAAGCTCTTTGGTGTGCTCAGAGGAAAGAGCTCCAGACAAGCAAAAGTGTGGCTATTGATTGAGAGAGCACAAAGGGAACAGCCCAGGCTTCACCTCCCTCCTGCCTGGGTCACTCCCTGTTGGGAAAAATGCTGGGGTTGTGCTTTCCACCTCAGCCAAAAATAATCAGCGAGCTGCAGGGGGTAGAGGGCCTGGGGAGGGAGAGAGAATTTCTCTTCTCAGGCTGCCAGAGCAGAGAGGCTGCAGCACATAATGAGAAATGCATTCCTTCCCTCCTCCTGCAGCCACCTCTTCACAGAAAATCCCCGTGGGTCTGCTCCAAAAGCCACAGGAGTGTGCAGCCCAAGCCAGTGGTTCTGTGCTTCCCCTTGAGACAAGGAGTCTCCAGACTAAGACAGGATGTTTAGCTGTGCCCCCAGTGCAGCTCTCTGGAGCACAGCTTGGGGCAGTTGGGAACACGAGTGTGGCTGAGGGGACACAGGTGTGCACACAGTGCCTGACACACTCACCTGTGCTGTGGATCACCTGGCACATACAGAAAAGTTCATTCTCAATGCAGTCCCTGCACTTTCACTGCTGAACAAACCATGTTTATGTCAGAGGACAGCTGAGGTGTGGCCTTCAGCACATGTCAGCTTCCCTTTCCCAGGAGATGTTCCCGGGGCTGCTGACACAGCCCAGGTCCTGCAGAGCTGGATTTGCCTGGGCCGTTGCAGTTTGCTGCCTCCAGCATCCCATTGCTGACCCTTGGCTGTGCCTGCTGGTTCAGGTCACACCTTCCTCCCCTTGGGAGGCCTCGGCTGCTCTGCAGGGGATGCTCAGGAGAGAGGCTCAGATCAGAATCACCTTCCATCTTCGAGTTCCTGGCCTCTCAAGCCTCAGCACTGCTGTCAGGCTGCAGGATGGCAGAGGAAGCCTGAAGGACTCGTGGCTAATTGACAGGAATCCAAGCGCTGTCCCCAGGGAGTGGCGCAGAGCAGCAAAGCCCTCCTCGGCGGCAGAGCAGCTTTTCCATTTCCCTTGGCTTCAATCCTCGCTTCTGTTCCCCCCAGCGTCTGCTGTGGCTCCAGCCGCGAGTTCCAGGGAAGCCCAGCTGCCCCAGCAGGTATGGTCTCATAATGAGCAATTAGCTCCCAGCCTAATTGGGCAGCAGAATGGCTAATGAGCCCGGCCGTGGTTGTCTGTGCCCTCATTATCCCGGGCTCAGCCAGAGGTAATGCTGAACTTCGTCCCAGTTCCGTCATGCCACCGTCAGAGCTGCCGTGTGCCACTGCTCCTGCTTTCATGCTCCAGAGCTGATGGTTCTTTTCCCTCTTTTCCTCTGGAAAAGCTTCCCTCACCCCTGCACTGCACAGTCAGATCCTCCCTCCCTCCTCTCTCTCTGCTCCTTCACTCAGGAAGTTTTCTGATCTCTCCTCTCTGTGTTTGTTTGTGAACACAGACACACAAATATTTAACTGTTTGGCCATGCCCACATAAATATTTCTGTTGTCACCTGCATACAAGGCTGAGGTCCGTGCAAAGGAACGAGGGCTGTGCTCACCTGCCTGAGCTGGTGAAAACATTTCCAGTGCAGCACAGAACCCTCAGCAGCCAGAGAGGAACCCCAGAACCAAACTGGGCACTGGTGGAAGGAGGGCAAGGTTAACCCCAATCTTTGCAACTCTAAGTTACAAATCCTCAGGAGTCCTGAGTGAATTCCAGCTGCAAGTCACACCAGCCTTTTTTGATGTGCTCTGCTTTAGATTCTCAGTTCAGGAGCCACCAGTGGCTGGATTTTAATGGGACACATGAAAATGGTTCAGTTAGCCAGGAGAGCTCTAGAGTGTATTTGTCTTTCCAGCATTTGGATTCAGAGACCTCTTGTGAAAAGTGGCACATGACCCTTAATGAGAGTCAGGGTTGTTTTTTCCCTTTTTAAAATATTGTTTTGGTTTTTTGTTTCTGGGTTGTTTTAGGTCTTATCCAGCTGCTGGACTCCGGATAATCCAGGTATACTACCAAGATGTGAAATATTTCCCAGCTCTACCTGCTGCAGCAAAGAACCCTGTTCCTTCCAGGATTGATTATTCCAACTTCCTGCTGCTCCTGATAAGCCTTTCCAGTGGCTGCTGCTGGTTTTAACCATGGCTCCTTCTGCCTCCAGGGTCCTTTCTTATATTAGATTATCTCAACATATCACACCCGCTTTTTAGTCGCTTCACTGCCTCCCTGTTAAGCACCAAAATGATTTTTAACTGCTCTTTTGCCCTAGAAGGACTTGTCTGACCTTGTTCTACCCAGGAGCAGTTTTCCTCTGGGTGCTCCCTGTTTTACACATCCGGAAAAAAGAAAGAAAGGGTCAAACCCCCCTTTTTGAGCACTGAGGGGGTTTGGTTTTTTTAGGTCAAAGCCTCTCAACATTGCTTCATCCTTGCCTAAGCTGCTGGTAACCAGGCTAAAATCCAACACATCTCTGATTTTGGACACAAAGGCAAACTGTTTTCACCATGGCTTCCCAAAATGATGTTGAGCCTCTCGGAATCTTTTCCACTGAAGATCTCAGAGCATTTAACAACCCTTAGTGCAAACTTCAACTCCCAGGTCTGCAGAAGAGGAGCTGAAGCACTGAGAAAGGCTGAGCCAGCAGCGGCAGATAAACCTGCTCATAAAAACATGCTGTGCACTGAACCATCACAGCCTCCACCAGTGGCTTTAAAGGGCTCATTTAATGAATGGAACGAATGCTGGAACACAAGCCAGTTAGGGAAGCTCCTCACGTCCCTTCCCCACCATGTGCTGAAATCCTCCCTTGCTATTGGGAAAAGAGAAGCACAGTCATGTGCATGGGATTGATTTCCCAGAAGTCCAGGACTGCCTAATCCCAGGCATTCCAGCGGGGCAGGCAGCAAATGGATTATTGTGTGCATTTTTGACAGCCTTGCCTTCGCTGTGGGCTCCCCGCAGCGTTTCTTTCTAAAAAAGCCCTTCTGCACAGCCCCGTTTGTGTCTCCGGGCTCACCCACCTACTCTTGCTAATATTTTATTTATTGCCCCTCACCCTGATGAGCAAGCTGCCTCCCCAGTGGTTGTTAATTAGCCTGGGTGTCTCCAGAGGCTGTGTGCACACAGATCCAGGCAGAGCAGGGCTGTGCTCTGCCATCCACAGGCAGCACTCCATGTCCATACAGACTGCCCAGAGACCACAGCATTGAATGGATGGATTTTACCCACAAGTCCAGGAATCAGCAGAATTATTCCTGCATTTCCCTGCAAGCACAGGATAACAACAGACTGGCCAAGCCTATATATTGACATGGAAAAAGCAATAGGAAGGGAGACCTGAGGGGAATTGTTCCTCTTCCCTCCCTCTGCTCTGTTTCCAACCACTGATTACTGGCTCCGGGTTGAACCTTGTTGATCTCAAAGTCAACTCTCTGCCTTTGAGACTGGCAAGAAGTTACCCAGCTGAAATTGCAGACTTTGGGTTTCCTTCCTGGGGGAATCCATGGTTGGTTCTCTTTTTTGCGTCTTTGAACCAAAGTGGAGATGAGGTGAGGCTGTGAATGGAGGAGGGAGAGTTAATAGTGGCTGGGGGCCTTGCAGGAAAAGTTAAATGAAAAGGCAGCTCTGGAAGCAAGAAGGATGGAGTGTAGGCCAAGGAAACATCTTCAGAAAATCAGCAGTAAATCTTGTTCACTGCACATAAGAAATCAATATTGCCATTGGACCAGGGACATCAGGAACAGCAGAAAGGACTTTCACACTGATAAAAGTATTTACAGTACAGGGAGCTCAGGCAAGGGAACAGAGAGCTGCACTTCACCCAGTGAACTCAGTCATTACACAGAATTAACAGCAGCCATTTCTCAGCCATTAAAAAAGACAAGAATAGCTTGGCCATCCCTGTCTGTCCATACAGGCAAAGCAACTCAAAGGAGGCCATTCCATGGATGTTTTTATATATGGATACACGAAGAAGGTATTAAAGTAGGCTCATTTCCAGGGCAAGAAATAAAATTTAACCAGAAGAAGCTGTGTATAGAAGCTGGTGGCAACTCAGGGAGAGCTTTAACACCTGGCTGGGGGGACAACA
>JAJEOU010001547.1:1543898-1562411 GCA_021534815.1 Acrocephalus arundinaceus
ATTCACTAAAAGGTTCTCTGAGTGCAAAAGAGTTTGTTTTGTTGTTGTTGTTGTTGTTGTTACTGTTGTTGTTGTTTTGTATGTGTGTAAACTGTTTTGTAATATCCCTGTATAGTCACGTATTACCTTCCCTAGTAGTAGTTTGACTTCCCTTTAGCCTCCCCTCCCCCCCCCAAAAAACAAGAAGAAAAGTAAAATGGACAAAAGTAAAAAAAATGCACTATATAGCTTGTTAGCAAAATTCAATGCCAAACCCTCACCTGTAGGAGATATTTGGGCTCAAAACAATTGGTTTAATCCAGAAAATGTTATTGATAGAATTTGCTCATTACAACGAGAATCTAAATTTAGACTTGGCAAAGACAAAGCTATAATTTGTTCTGTTCTTGGAGCTTGTCTAAATGCCGCGATCGAGAGCCGCCTTAAGTGGTACAGAGATGAAAAAGTTATTACTGATTCTCTCCAAGATCTCGTAAAGATTTTACAAAAACAACTTGAAGAAGAAAGGAAAGAAAATCAGTTATTGAGAGATGCCTTAAGAACTGAGTATCTCAATTCAATAAATTCTGGCTCCCCTAAGGAGACAGAAGAAAAAGAAATTCTCCACACCAAAATTTATCTACATAAAGAGTTAGAATCTGCTAAAAATTGTGGAGAATTCTGTTGTCCTCATTTAAGACCTTTAATTAAAACAGAATACAATTACATCAACAATGAGGACTTAGAACCACAAATTACAACCAGAGAAATCCCTTACTCTGCAACAGAGTTAGTTAAGCTAAAGAAAGAATACAGCAGGCTTCCACAAGAAACTGAAACTGAATATGTATTTCGCTTATCTCTCACAGGAGGTGATCAAATTAAATTAACAGAATCAGAAGCTTCAGGATATTGGGGGCACGGAGTCTTTTTGACAACTGGAGATAAACGTGATACGTGGTCCATAACCCAGCGAGCAGCCTTCTGGGCTGGTGGGATTAACCCATTAGAAAGGGGAGATCCTGTAATCATACCTACCTCCCCTGACCAAATACTAGAAAGTGTCCAAAAGACAGCCTGCTTGCAAATGATACATGAAAGAAAACTTATCCCTGGATTTGAATCTCTCATGCAACTTCCTGTGAAAGCTGAACTTATGACTCCTTTAATTCGTGGGCTCCCAGAATTTCTTAAACCAACAGCAATTGCTTTGCAAAAAACCATAGCTACTTTAGGCCCTGTAGAAAGGCCTGATAGATTCCTCCGGAATCCAATAGACCGAACTGTCTCTACTGACCCTAGTTCCACCCCTCATTCCAGCCCCTCTCAGCCTCCAGCTATTCATGCTAACACATCTAGCAGTGACCACAAGATCTGGGTGTGGGGTGACATTGCAGTAGAATTAATTACCTATTGTAGGCAATATGGCCCTATAAACACAACAGATGACAAATCACAGAGAACAAAAAGTATCAGGTATGTTGAAAACCCCAGCAGTGAAAAGACAGAAAAAGTAAAACACATCACCCAACGCCAACGCTGGTGGTTATTAGGTATTAAAAAAGGTATCCCAAAAGATATCATGGATGGGTTACCTCTTGATAAACTTCAGATGATAATTTCTAACTGGCATTGTAAGAGAAATACGCCAACACAAGCCCCCACAAATAAAACACTACCTGACACACACCTGCCCTCCCAAACTCCTGGCATTAAGCCCAGAAATAACTTAACAACTGAACCCAGCGCACCTCGCCCCTCCCAGCATTCGGGCAGTAAGCCCATGAAAAGTACCTCCTCTCATGACTTAATTGATCTTACTAGTGAAGCAGAACAAGTCCATCAGAACCAAAAAATAGAGGAGGTGGGAGATGCTCAGCAGAAAATAATCTCTCACCTAGAAAGCCTTGATTTAAAAATCCCCCCTGAAAAAATTCAAAAACCTTCTCATGAGGTAAAATTTCTGGGTATCTGGTGGAAAGGAGGCATGACATGTATTCCTCCTGACACTATAACTTCCTTAGATCAAATTAAAATGCCTGAATACAAGGAAGACCTACAACTTGCTTTAGGATTGTTGGTGTTTTGGGAAAAACATGTCCCAGATTTTTCTACAATTGCCGAACCCCTTTATAACCTGCTGAGAAAGGAAGTTAAGTGGGAATGGAATGATTTTCATGAAAAAGCATTGAAATTGATAATTTTTGAAATAACTGCTCCTCATGTACCAAGTCTGATTCTCCTTACAAGCCGTTTTCAAGTACAGTGTTGTTTTGTTGTTTTGGGTTTGTCATTTCACATGTCGCAGCTGGTTCTTGTTGATTTTACCAGACCTGTTGGTTTTTGTTTTCATGGTTTCAAAGATGCTGAAAAGAGGTACACTACCTGGGAAAAAGGGCATTTTGTCGTTTGTCAAGCTCTGGTAGTAATTGAGATGATCGCAAGTCAGCAACCGATTTTCTGGAGAAGCCCTTTTGAAGTTATTAAGGCTGTCACTACTGGGACGCCCCCGCCTGATGGGGTGGCTCAGAAAGCCTCAGTAAGAAAGTGGCATGCTCAGATTGATAAACCTGCCTCAGTTGCCAAGGTAGATTTTTCATTTTCCCCTGAGTGGTCAGTAAACCCTCAAGCCAAACCACAGGAGAGAAATCGGGATGTTCAGTCAATTCCCCCACTACAGAGACCAAATGATTCTAAGAACCCATCACATTATCCTGGACCATTCGTGTTAAAACCTCCTTGGAATAAATGTGCATGTGTATCCTTTGATAGTCCAGGGAAAGAGAATTGGAATTCCATCATTTTAACCTTCTGCCTCCTTTTGGCAGATTTTGTTGTGTTTAATTCTTACAGGAGACCACCGTGGGACGTGAAGACCCCGTAAATCATGATAAAACTAATGATACTTTTGTGGTAACATGATTAGGAATTTTTAAATAGTATTGATATAGAAATATTAATGAATAAATTTGCTATTACAATTAGAGATTTTACCAAATTACAACAACCACTGCAGTTGTCCTGATTGACCTGAGAATTTATCAGTGGCTGTTATTAAACATATTATCAAAATTGAAAAGGTAAATGTGAATGACTATAAACTGATAATTGATACACTTAGTGTTATATTTTATTTGCTTTTAGCTGCATCCAAGCTTAATTGTTGTTTTAATTTTTATTAAAATTTGACAATAATTGAAACAGTGCCAATGATTTTTAAAGGAAAATTTTAACTTTAATTGAAATTAGTGAATTTTAACTACCACACCCCATTATAAAAACAATTTTAACTTTTATGTTAATCATATGCAATGTTTTAATATTTAATATTTAAATTTTTTAAATTATTATTATTGCATTTAAGATTGAATTATGATAGAGCTATTCCCTATCTTTTTGAGCATAGGGAATGGGCCTGTCAAATTTGTGAGAATGGTAAATTGTTAATTTAGAATTTTGTATCGTTTGAAAATTTTTTTTTTGTGCTATTGTGTTTGTAGAAAATGCAGCAGCGAATATTAAAAATCATTTAATTTTTTTGTGTGTTTTACTTACTGCTACAAGTATTTTGAACAAATTGTGACATTTTTATTGTTTTGTTTTGTTTTAATTTTAATTTTGATTAAGTTTTGTGTTGTCAGCTATTTTAGAAAATAAGAAAACAGTTAATGACTGCACATAGCTTAGTTGATAACCCATTTGTTAAAAATACCCCCAAAGCACAAGACAAACCACACAAGCAATGAAGTGAACTAGCCCTTATAGCAACAAACTTATTAAGGATTTTTTTTTAATTGTATTGTGTTGTTTAGTTTTTGTTTGTTTGTTTTTAAATCATATTATAATTGAAACTGCTTTGTAATTATTTTGTGAAATCTTTTGTTTTAGTTTAGTTTAGTTTTTGTTTTGTGATTCTGTTTTTTGTTTTTATATTTTTGTTGTTTTGTTTTGTTTCTTTGTTTTTCTGTTATGCTACTAAAATGATGAGTTTCGAAGATTTAGATGGAATGATTATGAGTCACGGGGTGGTATAAGAGACTGTCCAAAAGATCCCTCACTTTGCCTCACAATCATCTCCAAAGAAACCCCAAGGACACAGAAAGCAGAACCCCTGGAGGGATGGGCGGGCTCTGAAACCCCAAGGAACACAGACTGGCCTGGCTGAGGTGGGATGTCTGCCAAGTGCTGTCCACGCGTGTTTGCCAGAATGAACCTGAACAATGGAGACTGCCACGGTAGACTTCATCTGCTACAGAACTGCTTGTGATGAAATATTAGACACTAAAAATCATTTAAATTTTTGTGTTTGCAGTTTTACTAAAATTATAAGTTGTGATTTTTTTTTTTTTAAATAAAGTTTTAGTTATTTTTTATTACCTTTTACAATATAATTATATATTGATCCATAGGTTATGGCCTACAACAATAGGTATGAACCTTACTCTGGTAAAGCAATTGTTGCTCCACCAGGATTTGATGAAAATTTTAGAAAAGATAAAAAAGAGCGGACAGAAAACTTTAGTAACTGTCCATCACGATGTAAAACAAATTCATCGTGTTTTGGAGAGGGTAAAGACAGACACTGAACACAGATGGTGGGACACACTTTTTAGATAGTCCCCTACTGCCACCAGTGTTTTGAATAAATTGTGTCACCCTATCATTGTTCTTTTGATTTTAGTTTTGATTGGCTTTGTTTTATCGGCAGTTTTATTTTTTATGAATTAGAAAATGATGAAACAAATAAGACGATTGACTTCAGTCATGAATGCACACAATTTAGTTTATGTACCCCCTCCTATAGATGTACTTAGAGAAGTTGACACAAGACATACCCGTATGTAAGCCATAACCACAATTATAAAGTAAATTTTAGTTTAAATAAGAGATTTTGATTTTGATTAGTATTTTGATTTTGTTTTAATTAGTTAAAATTTTGTTTTAATTATTAGAATTTGGTTTGATATTATTTGTTTTAATTATTTGTTTTAATTTAGTTTAAAATTGAATTTTTTGACTTAATTTTGATGTTATTTGTTTTATTTGTTTTAACTTAGTTTTTTGATTTAATTTTAACGAACTAATATAATTATTATAGTATCGATTTTAATCAATTTAATTAATATGTTGTTTGTTTATATTAATTGAGTTTAAATTGTGAGAATTTTAAATTAATACAATTGTTATAATTGTGATGATATTTGTTTTAATTAATAGAGTTTAAAATTTTGTTTTAAATTGTGAAAATTTTGAATTAATATAATTGTTATAATTATGGGATTAATTGATATTGAATGATTAGTGCCCACCTTTTTGTTTCTTTTTCCTGCTATTTCTTTTTTTTTTTTTTTTTTTTCCCCTACTGTCCTGTCTTCTACTTTTCCTGGGATATATTACCAATGAGAGATGATAGAGTCCTGAAGACATCACATCAACATTATGAATCCTGCTGCCAGACGTCAATCGTGAGCCACGGGGTGGTGTGAGAGTCGGCCCGAAGACCCTCAATTTTGTCTCACGTTTTTCGTCGTGGAGACTTTGGGGGGGACGAGAGGGAAACCAAGAGCTGATGTAACTGCTACCAGAATTGCCATTCCTGCCCAGGTGTGCTTGCTTGGGAACAGAGTTCCCGGACATACATCCTGCTGAAACAATGGTAGTCGCAGCACGCTACACTGCTCCTGCATTCTGTACCACCTGTGCCTGAGGTGTAGCAGGACAGCTTGCCCTGTTCTCCCCCTCCCTCGCATTGTGCATGGGCCTGGACTCCATCACGGGACTTCTCCCCCACTCTGGAGAACTATATATTCTGCCTTAGAAGAGACCCCTTTCGAGGACCTCCCCACAGAAAACGAAGATCTATCAGCTCCACGAGGGTTCTGCGAAGACAAATCTATTAGCGGCACGCTACGAGGATTTGCGAAGGCGGACCTATTGGATTGCTGCGAGGACTTCGTCTCTCTCTGTGGTAATTATATCCTATCTGTCCTATCTCTCTCTTCTCTTTTGCTTTTATCTATATAGTTCTCTCTCTCTCTCATTTCTTTCTCTTGTTATTGCATACCATTTTGGTGGGTACATTGAATAAAAGCATACCAGTTTTAGTGAGTATATTGATATTGAATAAAGCATACTGATTTTGGTTAAACTGCATTCTCTTGGCCTCCTTTGTACTCTAAGAACTAAATATGAACTTAGTTCACTTTGAACGGGTCGTAACAGACCCCCAGCAGTGTCACTGCCCCCCAGTGACCCCCCTTTTCTCCCCACAGGTTCCCAGTCCCAGACCCCCCCGCTCTCCTCGGTGCCCCGGCGCACTTGGAGACCCCCGCCCCGCTGTCCCTGAACATCACCCCGACCCCCAACTCCTCCTGCGGCTCCTCCGCGGCGCTCCGGGTGCAGCCCGGACCCACCTCCCACTCCGGAGCCCTGGGGGCGTCCCTGACCCTCGAGTGCCGCTTCACGGCCCGTCCGGATGCCAATGTCACCTGGCTGCAGGTGTGTCCCCAGCGCTACCGCGGCGACACCTGGAGCTGCAGCTGGCCCCAGGAGGTGCTGGTGCTGGGCGGGGGGCGCCGGGAGGGCTGGAACGGCTCGGTTCGGACCCTGAGCTTCCAGCGCCTGGAGCACAACCACAGCGGGCTCTACTTCGGCCGGGTGGAGGCCGGGGAGAGGCGGCGCAGTCCTGCGGGACCTTCGTGAGGGTCTTCGGTGAGTGGGGGCCTCTGGGGGGGGCTGGCACCCCTGAAACCCCCAGACCCAAAC
The DNA here is from genome assembly GCA_021534815.1 of Acrocephalus arundinaceus. Classification (NCBI taxonomy): domain Eukaryota; kingdom Metazoa; phylum Chordata; class Aves; order Passeriformes; family Sylviidae; genus Acrocephalus; species Acrocephalus arundinaceus. The sequence goes on from JAJEOU010001547.1 coordinate 1,550,643, forward strand.
CCTGAAACCCCTGAAACCCCCAGACCCAAACCATGAAACCCCCAGATCCAAACCATGAAACCCCCAGATCCAAACCATGAAACCCCCGAAACCCCCAGACCCAAACCCTGAGACCCCAGGAGCCCTGAAACCCCAGGACCCCTGAGACCCCCAGACCCAAACCCTGAGACCCCAAACCCCTGAACCCCCTAGACCCAAACCGTGACACCCCAGTACTGACAACCCCTGACCCAAATCCCAATAGTGAGACCCTCAGTTCCCCCAGCCCCCCTCTGGCACACCAAAACCCTTGGGGGGGTTTTTGGGGAGGTTTGGGGGGGTCTGGCTGACTCCCCTGGTCCGGCAGAGCCCGTGCCAGCGCCGTTCCTGGACCTGAGGGACGCCACCAAGAACAGGATCCTGACAGCTCAGGGGGTGCTGCTGCTGCTCTGCGCCGCGGGGCCGGGGCTGCTGCTGCTCTTCAGGGTGAGGAGGGGGCCAGGAAGGGACCCCCGCCCCTAATTCCTGTCCTGGTGTCCCTGATATCCATCCTGGTGTCCTGAATTCCCATCCTGGTGTCCCTGATATCCGTCCTGGTGTCCCTGAATTCCCTGTCCTGGTGTCCCTAATTCCTGTCCTGGTGTCTCTGAATTCCCTGTCCTGGTGTCCCTAATTCCCTGTCCTGGTGTCCCTAATTCCCGTCCTGGTGTCCCTGAATTCCCGTCCTGGTGTCCCTGACAACCCTAATTCCTCCTGGTACCCCTAAATCCCCTTCCAGGTACCCCTAAACACCCCCTGCCACCCTTAATTCCACCCCTGGAGACCCCAAATTCCCCCCCAGCACCCCCAATTCCCCCCCAGCACCCCCAAATTCCCCCCAGGACCCTAAATCCCCCCCCAGCACCCCAAATCCCCCTCCATTTCACCCCCAATCTCCCTAAAACCCCCCGTACCTTTATTTTTCTCCCCTCTCAGAAGCGCTGGGCCAACGAGCAGCTCCTCCAGCCCAAGAAAATCTCCCTGGAAGAGGAAAATCTTTATGAGGTGACCTGAGAGGAGCCCCTCAAAGAAGGGGCTGGGGCTGGGGGGTCCATCACCCCCAAACCAAACCCCCCACCCCAATTAATTTCTCTCTCTGTAGGGGCTGAACCTGGACGAGTGCTCCATGTACGAGGACATTTCCCGGGGGGCCCAGCCCACCTACCAGGACGTGGGGACCCTCCCCACCACCGACGGCCTCCTGGAGAAACCCTAAAAACCCCCCAGAACAAGGGCAGGACCCCTCCCCAAATCCTGCCTGGACCCCTCCCCAAATCCCTGCCTGCCCCCCAAAGGCTTTGCTGTGGTAACTCAAGGCTGTGCTGCCCCCCTCCCCAAAATAAAGCTGGTGAGGGTCTGGGGGGGTTCTGGGGGGGCCTCCCCTCACCTGGAGCTGATAAACTGCTAATAAATCATTAATGAATCTTTAATTGTGAAAGAACGATGAGGATGCGACCTCAGTTTTCCCCCATTGTCCCCAATTTCTCCCCATTTTCCTCACAATTTTCCCCAATTTTACCCTGTTATTCCCAGTTCCCCCATTATCCAAAATTTCCTGCATTTTATCTTATTTTCCCCCCATTTCTCCCAATTTTCCCCAAGTCCCCCAATTCTACCCCATTATCTCCCATTTGCTTTCTCCACAATTTCTATTTTCTGTCAATTTTTCTCCCAGTTTTCCCTCATTATTCCTAGTTTTAGCCCACTCTGTCCCATTTCCCCCCACTATCCCCATTTCCCCCCATTATTTTTCCAGTCTATTCTCCTCTCATTTTACCCCATGTGAAAACTAAGGTTCACTTTCTTGGAAAAATTTAGAAGTTTAATTAAAAAAATAAAGAAAATAGACAATTAGGGGAGATAAAAGCAAAATACATTTTCTCGGCCGAGGGTGCCTGGTACAGAACTAGCTAGCACCTTGTCTAACAGTTTTTTTCTTTTTATATATGAGCTTGTTGCATGTTTAAAAATTCACATGCATGATTCAAACTTTTTTTTTGAGTGTGAATTCTTTTGTTTAGTCTTAACTCTCTTCAACTATTCTATCTGGCAGACCCATCTTTAGGTGGCTCTATTTTATCTGATAACACAGATAAATTCTTCTAAACACCCTATAATTCTTCTCCTGGGGTTCTGGTAATTTTCATTTGGACAAGATACTTGATTAATAGAAGTTTAATTGCTTCCTTGGTCAGCAATCTTCATGCAGGAAAACAAAAGACCCCAGTGTTCTCACACTAAGATGCAATCATAAGGAGCATCCCACTCATCACATTTCTAAGTTCTATTAAAAAAGAAAATACAGTACAATCTTCCCACATTCTACATACAGTGTATTCATTTAAATATTTGCGAAGAGCCAACTATATACTATGCATTTATAACACCCCACTACCGCCATTTCCCCCCAATTCTCCCCCATTGCTCCAAATTTCCCTCACTGCACCCCATTTCTCCCCTTTTGCCTCCATTTTACTGCCCAATTTTCCCTGTTTTCCCCCATTTTTCCCTCATTTTCACCCCTTTTTCCCAACTTCCCCGACCCTTCCCTCAGACCCGGCCTCCTCTCCCTCACGGAGACCCCGCCCCTCCCTACGAGCTCCGCCTTTCCCCGCCCTTGCGCGCTCAGCCAATCAGCGCCCGAGCGCTGGGCCTCCCGCGGGCCAATCAGAGCGAATCGCGGGAGAACTCAAGTGAACCCCGGTTCCCAGCGGCCGCCAGCGCGAGCCGGCGCTGGCCCCGCCCACCGGCTCGTGAGGGGGCGCGGCCTCGGGGCAAGTGGGGGAATTGGGGAGAAATTGAGGAAAATTGAGGAAAAAGGGAAGAATTGGGGCGTCCTAAGGGGGCATGTGCGTCCTGGAAAAAAATTGGGGGCTCTAAGGGGGAGATCTGAGGGGAAAGTGGGGCCTGAGGGCCCTTCAGGGGGCTTGGGGATATTGGGGGATGTCTGAGGGGAAAATGGCGGGCGGCGGGCTGAGGGGAGCTGGGGTACGCAGGGGGCCCTAGGGAGAAAACTGAGGGGGAATTGGGGGATCCCAGCAATTACAAGGTCCTGGGGGGTGAATTAAGGGGTCCCGTGAGTACCGAGTGATTCCATGGGGGGAACGGGGGGGAACCTGAGGGGAAAAACTCCTCAAAACCTTCCCTTTTTCCAGCTTTTTCCCAGCCGCCGCTGCCGCCGCCATGAGCCACGACCAGAAGGTCCTGGGAGCCCCCCAGCCACGGAGCTCAGCCGAGGAGGAGGAGGAGGAGACCCCCGGGGGGCTCGCCCAGACCTGGGGTGGTCCCGGGGGGCTCCTGCTGGCCCCCTCCTCTTTTTGGAGGTCCCCACAGCCCCCCCAGGAGGAGAATTGGACCCCCATCGCCCCCCCAGCTTTCAGCCCAGACCCCCCCACCCTGGGCTCCCCCCCCAACCCAGAGACCCCCATGGGCCCCCCCGCACCCCCAGGCGCCCCGGGACCCCCAAAATGTGGAGAACCGAGACCCCCTGGGACGCCCCAAGACCCCCCTGGGATTCCCCGGACCCACCCCAAGTCCCCCCCCGGCTTCTCTGGGATCTCCCAGACCCTGCCCGAGCTCCCCCGAGCCCCCCCAGACCCTCCCGGGCCCCCCAAATCTGGAACCCCGAGCCCCGCAGGGCCTCCCCGGAGCCCCCGAGACCCCTCTGGGATCCCCCGAACCCCTCCAGACCCCCGTGGGACCCCTGCCCGTGGAGCCCAGAGCTGCCCAGGCCTGCCCTGGACCACCCCAGACCCCCCAACTCTGGGACTCGGAGCCCCCCAGGGCCCCACAGGACCCCCCGAGACCCCTCTGGGACCCCCCAGATGCCCCGAGACCCCTCTGGGACTCCCCAGACCCTCCCCGAGCCCCCCTAGACCCACCCAGATCCCCCCGGACCCCCCAATTCTGGAGCCGGGGGGATCTGGGTCCCACCCTGGGACCCCCCGGCCCACCCCAGACCCCCGCGGGACGCCCCCCGACCTTGGAAGAGCCCGGAGCCCCCCGGAGCCCCCCAGAACGCGGAGCCCTCACGGTGCTGCTGCCGTCGGCTCTGTCGCGACACAGCCCAGCGCGACCCGCGCTGTCACCACGCCGCCCATTGTGACCCTCTCTGTCGCGACATGTCGCGCCGGGAGCCGCCCCGCTGCTGCCAGCAGCCCCCGAAGCGGCGCCGCCCGGACTGGGGAGGGGTCGGAACGCGGGGGGACCCCAGGGAGACCCCCCAGCCCCAGGCTGCAGGTGCCCCTGCAGGGGGCTCTGCTGGGGGGGCACCTGGAGATGAGGAGGGGGCTGCGATGGGGGGACCGCCCCTCAATAAAGGCTGTTCGGCCAGGCTGGGGGGTCCTGCTGTTCTCCAGAGCCCCTGGAGACCCCTCCCCAAAAACCCTGGTGCCCCTCAAACCCTTCAGGAACCCCCAAATCCGTTGCTGGAACCCCCAAAACCCCCAGCACTGGAAGGTCCCCGTGTCCCCAACTTTGGGTACACCAAAAATCGGTGACAGAGGCTGAGCTGAGGGTGGGACAGGGACAGGGGACTGTGGGTGAAACAGAGAGGCTGGGGACTGAGGAAAAGACACGGCTTGAGGGTGACATGGGCTGAGGGACAAAGGACAGGGACTGAGGGTGACACACGGGCTGAGGGGCAAAGGACAGGGACTGAGGGTGACACACAGGGGCTGATGATGGCTGGGGGGGTTCCCATTAGGAATTATGAACCTCACATATACACAATTTTGGAACTGGACCCCAATTTCAGCCTTGGGCACCTGCAGAAGAGGGATCCAGTGTGTCAGACAATGAGGTGTCCAGGGAACGAGCAGCAAATCCCCTCTGCCCCTGCTGTCACACCCGGAGTGGCAGTGCCTGATGACAGTAGTTAGGATGACAATGAGGGGACAGAGCATTCCGGGTGAGAGCTGTAAAGGTCGATGAGCGGATGATGAGGATGATGGGTCTATTGAGTTAGGAATAATTTTTTTGGGTTGTTGTTTTAAGTTTATTTGTGATATTTTTATTTTTGTAATTTGGTTTGTTGTTTTGGCGGCTTTTTATTGGTTTTATTTTGGGGAATGTGGGTATTGATACGGTGGATTTTTTTTTTAGGTAGTTTTTTTGGGGTAACGATGTCTGGTTTTTAGTACTTTGGATTCTTTTTGTGGTGTTAATTAGTTTGGCAGGGCTGCTCCACGGGCAGGGGTCCCACGGGGGTCTGGAGGGGTTCGGGGAATCCCAGAGGGGTCTCGGGGGCTCCGGGGAGGCCCTGCGGGGCTCGGGGTTCCAGATTTGGGGGGCCCGGGAGGGTCTGGGGGGGCTCGGGGGAGCTCGGGCGGGGTCTGGGAGATCCCAGCCAGGTGAGAACTGTTAAGATGATAAGGGAACAGAGCAGCCTCAGGCGGGAGCTGTAAATGATAATGAGGGGGCGGCTCCTGCCGGGAATGCTTTCAAAGGGGAGCCTCAGCTCACTTTAGCTCGGAGCTCCTGGAAGCGTCTCATGGAATGGCGGTGAAAGCATCTCGTTGGATTTGGGGAGCGCTTGGATGTGGAGCTTTGCTTAAAGGAGGTGCCCAGGGACAAACCTTTGTGCCAGCTGAACAGGTAAGCCGGTGTGGATTTTTATGGGGGGGCTTTTCTCTTTTCCACTTTCCATTTTATTTTGCTAATCCCTCCCTGGTACCCCTATGAAAAAATGGGGGGTTGTGAGGGCAAAAGGAATTGAAAGAGGAGCTTCTTCTCTCAATTTAATTATTGTTGGTAAAATAATTTCCTTTTCCTTATCCTTTCAGAAGTTTGAGGGAAACCTCTCCATTTCTGTTTTTGTTGGGGACGGAGTTGAAAGAGAGAATACATTTTTTTGCTGTTGTGTTGGTTTAAGGTGAGGCGAATGCCTGCTGTTGCCTCAGTTTTCAGGGGTTAAGTTGAAGGAAACCCCGGCTTTTCCAGCATTTGAAGGGTTTAAATCGGGTTGCGCTGCTTTCTTTGGGGACCTTCTGGCTGTGCCCCAGCCGCGAGTGCCTTGCTTGGGTTCATTTGCATTCATTGTTTTGGGGTCGCTGCTGAGCAATGTTTGTTTTGGGGGGAATGTTGCAGCTGAGCGGGGCCGGGAGGCGGGAGCCGCGGCACGGAGCTCTCTGCCGGGTTCGGGTGCCGCCGGGGTCGCGGGGCGGGCGGGTCTCGTACGGGGCAGCCCGGCGTGCCGGAGGGGTTGGTTCGGTGCCGGGAGCCGGGTTCGGTTCGGTGCCGGGAGCGCGGGGCAGGCCCGGCACCGAGTGCTGCCGCTGCCGGGACTCGCGGGGTCTCCCCGGTCCCCCCGCACCGTGGAACGGCGCCAGCCCCGGAGCGAGTCCCGGCAAGGGGCGCGGGGTGCCGGTGCCGTGGCTCTCCCGTCTCGCCTGCCGGAGGAGTAGACGAATAAACAGTTTCGGCAAAATTTTTCGTTTTGGCTAATAAATATGAAGTTTGTTTTAAAACGTAAAGAACGATTTTTTTTAAGGTAATATATTTAAGAGAGAATTGGGGGGGAGATGATCAAAGATGTGGTATTTTTTAATAACAATATTTATTTTATATAAAAAATGTAATATATACAACAAATATTTTTATCTAATATGTATTAGATATTTTACCTATTATGTATTTTGTGTAATATGTTGTATACTATTTATAGGATACACTAATATAATATATAATGTTTTATTATGTTATATATATTAATAAATCATATATATTACTAATAAATAGTATTTTTATATATAGTATATGTGTATATAATAGATTATATATATACTATATACAATCTATATTATATCATATCTATTATATACAATTATATATAATATAATAATATACAATACTATATCTGAAATATATTATAATATATATTATATGGTATATGTAATAGATAATATATATTATATTATTTATATGTATAATATATTATTTATATAATGATTTTATATATTAAAATATATAAAATATTTAATTTGTATTATATATATTATATTATGCATATAATATATTTTATAACATATTGTATATAGTACATATGTTCCCATTTTAGGACATTTTATGTTTTATTTTGGTTCATCAGCTGAATGCTCAAATTACTGTGTTTTATCTATGTGTACATTTATATATAGACACAGTCAAATATGGAGAGTGGCAGTGCTATTTAAAAGATAGTGATATTTATATGTGGCTTTTATTCAAAAGAGTATTTTTTGGTGGTTTAAAGTGTTTTAGTTTTTTGTATAATTTTTATTGTGTGTACTTATGGCTTTGAGTGCAGATAAGTTCATTGATGGGTTTGTTTGTATTTGAGGTAGAATTAATTTAAGTAGCTTTTAAAAACAGACTTCTGATACGTGTTATTGGGTTTTTGGTTATTGTCTGTGAGCATTCAAATTGGGTCGGGCCAGCCTGGCTGGTGGAGGTTGGCTTTTTTTTGGAGTTTTTTTTTTTTTTGAGTTTTCTTTTTTAAAGTTTGTGTATTTGTGTGGTTAGGGCAGTGGTGTTTCTGGTGCAGCTCTAAGCATCCATTATTGTTTGTGTGTTTTAGGTGGTGTTACACTGAAACCCCCTCACTGACCAGCCATCAGATCTGCTGAGATTGTGCATTGATGTTTGATTTTCTTTATTGTAGGTGACCAAGAGAGAACAGCCCCGTGACAGCAGGAAATTCCCAGATGGCGAGACAGCCTTCCCTCGCACCCGATGTGGATTCTCATCCCTGGACATCCAAGAGATAAGTGCAGGGCTAAAAAGCACAGAGGGGATGGAAGGAGGGTGCCAGCGGGGGTCACCGGGGGGGGGAAATTTTGAGTCAGGTTTGTAGGGCTTGAGAGGTAAAGGACTCAGGGGCCAGAGAGCACGCAGTGAAAATGAGGGGTACAGGCTAGGACACAAGCTAGAGTACAGGCATACCAGCATTCACAGCACCCCACACACCACCCCTGTGTCACTGAGGGCAGGTGCAGGCAGCAACACCAGTGCAGGACAGTGCCAGAAGCCCTGAACCATGCTGGCAGTAACCCTAGGGCTAGAGCCAGGCCAGGAGGATAGTGGGGAGCAGGGTCGACAGGGTTGGGGAAACAGGGGGTTTCCCGCCCCGCCCCTCCCTGCGGTCTCCTGTCTCTCCGCAGCCAGGGATTGCTTCCTTCCTTCCCTCCTCGAGGCGGCGGTTGGTAGGCTTCGCGCCTTTGCCATCGCCAAGAGTTCGGCTCTGTCAGCCTCTGCCCTGACCTCAGGGCCACCTTTCCTTAGGGCAGGACAAACTGTGGATTTTGTGTTCCCGGCGTCGGGACACTCTTGGGACCCTGTGTTAAGGAGCGTCCCTGGCTGCAAGTGTAGGGTCTTAAAGAATTGGTGTTCAGCACAGGGGTGTGACAGTGACAGTGACAGAGGCTGAGGGAGAGCTTGAGAGGAAAAGGACTCAGGGGCCAGAGAGCACAGGGTGAAAATAGGGGTACAGGCTAGGATGCAAATTAGAGTACAGGCATAGCACCCCTGTTTCCCTGAGAGCAGGTGCAGGCAGCAACCCTAAGGCTAGGGCTAGGCAGGGAGAGATAGTGGGGAGCAGAGTCTGGAGGGCTGGGGACAAGTGGGGGATGCCCACCCTGGAATCCCTGTCCCGCTGCAACCAGGGATGCTCACACCCCTTAGGGAGGCCGTGTGTGCTCAGTGCCAACAGCTCCGTGAAGGCTTTGGCTCTGCAAGTGTCACCTTCCAAGTGTGTGCGGCCCAAGGACCCAGGCATTCCTAGGAGACGGTGAGTAGCAGAGTTGTGGGGGTTTGGGTGATGTCCTGCTAAAATCAGGCTTTGATATTTGGGTTTCTTTCTTGCAGCTGACTGAGAGACAACAGCCCAGGGACAGCAGGGAATTCCCAGAGGACGAGTGACCTTCTTTTGCACCAGACCTGGATTCTCATCCTGGACCATCCCAAAGATAAGTGGGGAGCTACGGGGGGATCAAAGTGGGGTGCAGGGTCAGGAGTCAGTGGGAGGGGTTTTTGAGTCAGGTTTGGAGGCAGGGATGTCCAAGATGTGATCCCTTGGACTACATAAAGGAGAAGTCTCATTTTTGATCACAGTGCTGTGGTGTGCATGGCAGAGCAGTCCTGGTGAGTGTTTTTTCACTTGTCTGTTGTGCCTTCTGTGTCTTTTGTGTGTCTTGTCTTTTGCCTTAGCCCTCAAGGGGCCTCTTGGCATCCCTGGCATGATTCTGAGCATTTCTGATCTTGGACAGGCATTGCAATCCCCTCTCTCTCCAGAAGCATCCAGTCCCATTTCTTTTCAGATCTTGTTCCCAGCTGTACCCACAGCTGTGCCCTGCCCTGATCCATTATGGCAGGTTAGGTCTTGTAAGAATGCAGAGATAGGCAGGGGATTCTGAGCACAGCATTCTCAGGCATCCATCTTTGTGGTTCTTGGAATAAAAGTCATCTTGTCATCATCTTGTTCCTTCACGGATCTCTGAGCCTGGCCAGCTCAGCTTTAGTCTCATCTCAGTCATCTCATTCTGAGTTCTCTTGGTCATCACAGTCATTCTTCTTGCTGAGAGTTTTCTGTCCCTGTTGTGTCCCCTGGTTTGTTGTGTCCTGTGTCACTGGTGTTGGTGTGTGTTTGGCCTGGACTGCTCTGCCCTGCTGCACAGCTGGGTGTAGGGGTAATAGGACAAGTGGTGGGGACTTGAAATTTGTAATGCTGGGTGTACTTGGACTCTCGAGGGTATTCCTTGATTGGCACAAGATGTCTGGAGCTTTTAAATTATCCTGCAGCACTCTGACTTTTGTTCTAACTTTCTTTCAGATGCAGATGGATTTAAATCCATGGCAGAGCGCCCCCTGCTGGGTGAGGAGGGAGTTCCCCTGAGCAGGTCAGTCACTGTTTCTGTTTGTAGAAGTGGAAATGGGGGCTCTGTTACAGCTCTGTTCTTTTTATTTGTAGGAATTAAAGGCAGATATCAGCAGTCAAGGTGAAGTGGGCAAGGTGAGCAGTGATGGGTGGACAGAAGCAGTTGCTGTTGCTGCAGTCTCACTTTCTGGTGCAACTCTAAGCATCCATTCCTGTGTGTTTAGGGCAGCCCACCCACATGAGGCCAAACATCCCTCACCAAGCTGACGACACAGCCGGTTCTCCCTCGTGAGCCCTCCAGGAGTGAGCCCTCCAGGAGCGTGACAGGAGTCTGTGATGAAGCCTTGATCTTCTCCATTTGAAGGTGCCCTCCAGGTACACTTTGGTAATGCCTGAGGAGCAGGGGGTGAGTCATGGAGGCAGGGAGGAGGCGCGAGGGTCCCCTCAAGTTTCAGCAGTGCCCCATCCCCTTGTCTCCTCTTTACCCAGGCACACCCTGCGCCATCAGCGTCAGCCTCGGAGCGCGGCCGAGGCGTGCGGCCCGAGGGCATTCCTGGGAGAGGGTGAGTACCAGAGTTGTGGGGTTTGGGGGATGTCCTGCTAAAATCAGGCTTTGATATTTGGGTTTCTTTCTTGCAGCTGACTGAGAGACAACAGCCCAGTGACAGCAAGGAATTCCCAGAGGATGAGCGATCTTCTTTTGCACCAGACCTGGATTCTGATCCCTGGCTGTCCCAGAGGTAAGTGGGGGGCTAGGGGGGATCAAAGTGGGGTGCAGGGTCAGGAGTCAGTGGGAGGGATTTTTGAGTCAGGTTTGGAGGCAGGGATGTCCAAGATGTGATCCCTTGGACTACATAAAGGAGAAGTCTCATTTTTGATCACAGTGCTGTGGTGTGCATGGCAGAGCAGTCCTGGTGAGTGTTTTTTCACTTGTCTGTTGTGCCTTTTGTTTCTTTTGTGTGTCTTGTCTTTTTCCTCAGCCATCAAGGGGCCTCTTGGAAGCTCTGGCATCAGTCTGAGCAATTCTGATCTTGGACAGGCATCACAATCACATCTCTCTTCAAAGCATCCAGGTCTTGTTCCCAGCTGTACCCACAGCTGTGCCCTGCCCTGATCCATTATGGCAGGTTAGGTCTTGTAAGAGTGCAGAGATAGGCAGGGGATTCTGAGCACAGCATTCTCAGGCATCCATCTTTGTGGTTCTTGGAATAAAAGTCATCTTGTCATCATCTTGTTCCTTCACGGATCTCTGAGCCTGGCCAGCTCATCGTCGTGTCATCTCTGTGATCTCCTTGCGAGTTCTCTTGGTCATCACGGTCATTCTTCTTGCTGAGAGTTTTCTGTCCCTGTTGTGTCCCCTGGTTTGTTGTGTCCTGTGTCACTGGTGTTGGTGTGTGTTGGCCTGGACTGCTCCGCCCTGCTGCACAGTTGGGTGTAGGGGTAATAGGACAAGTGCTGGGGACATGAAATTTGTAATGCTGGGTGTACTTGGACTCTCGAGGGTATTCCTTGATTGGCACAAGATGTCTGGAGCTTTTAAATTATCCTGCAGCACTCTGACTTTTGTTCTAACTTTCTTTCAGATGCAGATGGATTTACATCCATGGCAGAGCGCCCCCTGCTGGGTGAGGAGGGAGTTCCCCTGAGCAGGTCAGTCACTGTTTCTGTTGGTAGAAGTGTAAATGGTGGCTCTGTTACAGCTCTGTTCTTTCTCTTTATTTGTAGGAATTAAAGGCAGATATCAGCAGTCAAGGTGAAGTGGGCAAGGTGAGCAGTGATGGGTGGACAGAAGCAGTTGCTGTTGCTGCAGTCTCACTTTCTGGTGCAACTCTAAGCATCCATTGCTGTGTGTTTAGGGCAGCCCACCCACACGAGGCGAACATCCCTCACCAAGCTGACGA
>JAJEOU010001734.1:0-43104 GCA_021534815.1 Acrocephalus arundinaceus
CCCAGGTGTGGATTGAGTGGGATTTGGGATTTTTCTGCCAGCCCTGGCCATGCCCTCACCCTGTGTCACCCAGGTGTGGATTTGGGTGGGATTTGGGATTTTTGCTGCCAGCCCTGAGTGTGACCTCACCCCGTGTCACCCAGGCATGGATTTTGGGTGGGATTTGGGATTTTTGCTGCCAGCCCTGGGCGTGACCTCACCCCGTGTCACCAGGTGAGGCCATGCCCAGGCTTTTTCTATGCTCTTCACCCTCTGAAACATTTGCAGTCTCTCATCTTTCCTTTGTGTCCCACACTCAGGAGGGGTCTCGGTGACATTTTGGGGGAGCTGGTGGAGCAGGTCAGGGTGGCGAGAGCAGCTGCAGCCCCCAGGCCTCATTTTGGGGGTTTCTGCCTCTTTGGGTGCAGCTTGATGGGATGGGAGATCTGCAGGGGATGGTGGGACAACCTTGGGAACAGCCCTGGGACAGCCCTGGGGACAGCCTGGGGACAGCTCTGGGGACAGCCTGGGGACAGCCTGGGGACAGCTCTGGGGACAGCCCTGGGGACAGCCTGGGGACAGCTCTGGGGACAGCCCTGGGGACAACAATGGGGACAGTTCTGGGGACAGCCCTGGGGACAGCCCTGGGGACAACCATGGGGACGGTCCTGGGATTGGGGCCCTCACATCCACTCTGAGCCCTTGGATTTGGGGGCAGACATGGGATGGGCCAGGCCGTGCCAAACTGTGCCAGGCTGTGCCAGGCTGTTGTGCCAGGCCAGGCTGTTCCAGGCTGTGCCAGGCTGTGCCAGGCCGTTCCAGGCTGTTCCAGGCCGTTCCAGGCTGTTCCAAGCTGTTCCAGGCTGTTCCAGGCTGTGCCAGGCCGTTCCAGGCCATTCCAGGCCGTTCCAGGCCGTGCCAGGCCGCTGGTCTGAGGCAGGAATTCCCAGCAGGTTCGGGATGTCCCCATGGAAAATCAGTGGCCAAGGAGGGAGTGGGAAGAGCCCGAGTGGAGGGGATGGGCCCAGCATGGGATCTGTGCCAGAAACTCCCCTGAAAACCCTTCCAAGGCTCCAAAGGGATGGAATTCTGGAATTCCAGGCAGGGCTCTGGGCCTTCCTGGCTCTGGGAATGTTTCCCTGGTGAAATTTCAGCAGCAGAACCCCCAAACCCAGCCCTGAACCCCTTTTCCCCCGCGAGGCCCTGCCCTGATTTGTTAAAGAAATGATGCCCAAAGCAGAAGTCACCGCCGGCAGCAGCTGCTCCGGACCAGCCCCTCATTCCCACCCACCCCGGTTTTGGGGTTTTTTTTTGCTGTTTCGGGGTCCCATCCACCCCTGCTGTGGCTCCTGCTGGTGCTATGTGACCCCGAGGCTGGGACAGCCGCAGCCCCGCGTTCACACCCGCGGGCTGAGCAGAAACTGCGCAGAGCAAAGCGAGAAAAGAGCCGAGAGATGCAAATGAGACGGAAAAAGTGACTGAGAGAGAGGAGCCGGGGCAGCCCTGCCTGCTGCGCTTCCCACCGGGCCCTTCCTGCCTCGCTTGTCCCCCGGCCGGGTTCAGGAGCCGCCTCAGCCCCCGGCTGGCAGCGAGGGGAGCGCCGGCAGGAAAACAAAACCGTAGGAACGAGGAGGATGTTTGTTTTCCCAGCAGGAGCAGGGAGGTCACTCTTCCCCTGTCCTCAGGGAACACCTCAACTCACCCACGGCACCCAGTGCCACATCCAGGCTTTTTAAACACATCCAGGGATGGTGACTGCAGCACCTCCCCGGGCAGAACATTCCAGTATTTATCACCCGTTCTGTAAAAAACTTTTCCCTGATATCCAGCCTGGATTTCCCTTGGCACAGCTTGAGGTTGTGTCCTCTGGTTCTGTCAGTGCTGCCTGGAGAAAGAGCCCAAGCCCAGCTGAGCACAGGCACCTTTCAGGGAGCTGTGGAGAGTGATGAGGGCACCCCTGAGTCTCCTTTTCTCCAGGCTGAACAAGCCCAGCTCCCTCAGCCGTTCCTCACAGGGTTTGTGTTCCCAGCCCCTCTCCAGCCTCGCTGCCTCCTCTGGGTGAGCTCGAGGGTCTGAACGTCCACCCTGAACTGAGGGACAGAGCTGGACACAGCACTCAGTGTCCATCCTAAACTGAGGGGCAGAGCTGGACACAGCACTGAGTGTCCATCCTGAACTGAGGGGACAGAGCTGGACACAGCACTGAGTGTCCATCCTGAACTGAGGGGACAGAGCTGGACACAGCACTGAGTGTCCATCCTGAACTGAGGGGACAGAGCTGGACACAGCACTGAGTGTCCATCCTAAACTGAGGGACAGAGCTGGACACAGCACTGAGTGTCCATCCTGAACTGGACACAGCACTCAGTGTCCATCCTAAACTGAGGGACAGAGCTGGACACAGCACTGAGTGTCCATCCTGAACTGAGGGACACAGCTGGACACAGCACTGAGTGTCCATCCTAAACTGAGGGACAGAGCTGGACACAGCACTGAGTGTCCATCCTAAACTGAGGGACAGAGCTGGACACAGCACTGAGTGTCCATCCCAAACTGAGGGGACACAACTGGACACAGCACTGAGTGTCCATCCTAAACTGAGGGACAGAGCTGGACACAGCACTGAGTGTCCATCCCAAACTGAGGGGACACAACTGGACACAGCACTGGAGTGTCCATCCTAAACTGAGGGACAGAGCTGGACACAGCACTGAGTGTCCATCCTGAAACTGAGGGACACAACTGGACACAGCACTGAGTGTCCATCCTAAACTGAACTGGACACAGCACTGAGTGTCCATCCTAAACTGAACTGGACACAGCACTGAGTGTCCATCCTGAACTGAGAGACAGAGCTGGACACAGCATTGAGTGTCCATCCTCAACTGAGGGACAGAGCTGGACACAGCACTGAGTGTCCATCCTAAACTGAGGGACAGAGCTGGACACAGCACTGAGTGTCCATCCTAAACTGAGGGACAGAGCTGGACACAGCACTGAGTGTCCATCCTAAACTGAGGGACAGAGCTGGACACAGCACTGAGTGTCCATCCTGAACTGAGAGACAGAGCTGGACACAGCACTGAGTGTCCATCCTGAACTGAGGGACACAGCTGGACACAGCACTGAGTGTCCATCCTAAACTGAGGGACAGAGCTGGACACAGCACTGAGTGTCCATCCTAAACTGAGGGACAGAGCTGGACACAGCACTGAGTGTCCATCCTAAACTGAGGGACAGAGCTGGACACAGCACTGAGTGTCCATCCTGAACTGAGGGACAGAGCTGGACACAGCACTCAGTGTCCATCCTGAACTGAGGGACAGAGCTGGACACAGCACTCAGTGTCCATCCTAAACTGGACACAGCACTCAGTGTCCATCCTAAACTGAGGGGACAGAACTGGACACAGCACTCAGTGTCCATCCTAAACTGGACACAGCACTCGGTGTCCATCCCAAACTGAGGGGTTAGAGCTGGACACCACTCAGTGTCCATCCTAAACTGGACACAGCACTCAGTGTCCATCCCAAACTGAGGGACACAGCTGGACACTCCAGGTGTGGATTTCTGGATTTCAGAGTATGGTTCCCTCCTGGAGCTGCTGCTCTATGGGTGCCTCTCCCTGCTCTGGTCCCCTCCTCTCCTGGCTGGGACACCCCGGCCACGCTCCTGCGCCCTCAGGGTGGCCACAACCCCCTGGAAAAGCTGCTCTGTCCTTTCCAGGCTAAATCCCTTCAGGATTTGATGATTTCCGACCTGTGGGGCCTGACCCGGGCGGCTTCATCACCCACCCCCCGCCTCGCTCCCTGCCGGGGGCGCACCCACAGCACCCCCAGCCCTGCGGGGACCCCGGAATACCCCGGAGGGTTCAACCCCGCACCCCTGACCTGGCAGAAACTCCTCGGAGCTGCCCTGGCTTCCCCCAGCCCCGCTCACCCGGGCTCAGAGGATCTTTATTTTATTTTTTATTCCGCCTCTGACAGGTTGCGACACCGAGCCTGGAAGCAGAAGGGCGCTGATTAAAGAACAAGCGCCGCGTTTAAGGCGCTGTAATGATTTCCACCGAGCCTAATGGCTGCGAAACAGAAACGAGTTATCTCTGGCACATCAAAGGGCTGGGGAAAAATGTAGTCAACGGTACCTCGGAGCGATTCTGCATATCAAGCGGGCGAGATAGCATCGTGAATAATGAGGGATTTGCGGCGGGGTTGCACAAACAGCGCTGAGGCAACGCTGAGGCTGCAGCAAAAACCCCGGGAAGGGCAATTTCCAAAGAGCTGCGCTGCCAGAGGAGCGGGGCCGGTGTTCTGGGGAGGAGCAGGGATGTGGCACGGCTCAGAGGCCAAAGGCAGGGCTGGCAGCAGGGCCCGGGGCTGGGGGAGCAGCGCTGGGGACACCGGGGCTGGGGGAGCAGCGCTGGGGTCACCGGGGCTGGCAGGAGCAGCGCTGGGGTCACCGGGGCTGGAGGAGCAGCGCTGGGGTCACCGGGGCTGGGGGAGCAGTGCTGGGGTCACCGGGGCTGGGGGAGCAGTGCTGGGGTCACCGGGGCTGGGGGAGCAGCGCTGGGGTCACCGGGGCTGGCAGGAGCAGCGCTGGGGACACCGGGGCTGGGGGAGCAGCGCTGGGGACACCGGGGCTGGGGGAGCAGCGCTGGGGTCACCGGGGCTGGGGGAGCAGCGCTGGGGACACCGGGGCTGGGGAGCAGCGCTGGGGTCACCGGGGCTGGAGCAGCTCTGGGGTCACCTGGGCTGGGGGAGCAGCGCTGGGGTCACTGGGGCTGGAGGGAGCAGCGCTGGGGTCACCGGGGCTGGAGGGAGCAGCTCTGGGGTCACCGGGGCTGGAGGGAGCAGCGCTGGGGTCACTGGGGCTGGGGGAGCAGTGCTGGGGTCACCGGGGCTGGAGGGAGCAGCGCTGGGGTCACCGGGGCTGGAGGAGCAGCTCTGGGGTCACTGGGGCTGGGGGAGCAGTGCTGGGGTCACTGGGGCTGGGGGAGCAGCGTTGGGGTCACCGGGGCTGGAGGGAGCAGCACTGGGGTCACTGGGGCTGGGGGAGCAGTGCTGGGGTCACAGGGGCTGGGGGAGCAGCGCTGGGGTCACTGGGGCTGGGGGAGCAGCATCGGTGTCACCGGGGCTGGCAGTGCCCAGGGCTGGGGTCACCGGGGCTGGGGGAGCAGCGTCGGTGTCACCAAGGCTGGGGGAGCAGCGTCGGTGTCACCAAGGCTGGGGGAGCAGCGCTGGGGTCACTGGGGCTGGCAGGATCCGGGGCTGGAGGGAGCAGTGCTGGGGTCACCGGGGCTGGCAGGGCCTGGCTGAACTGCCGGAGCTCCTGGCCTGGATGGAGCCTCCCTCGCCTGGCACTCGCTCCATCTTCCTTCTAAGCTTCCCTCTTCATTAACTGGGGTTTTTTTGTTTGTTTGTTTCTTATTTTGCTTTTGGGGTTTTTTTTTTGTTTGTTTGTTGGTGGTTTTTGGTGTTTTTTGAGGTTTTTTTAGGTTTTCTGGTTGGGTTTTTTTTTTTTTTTGGTTGGTTGGGTTGGGTTTTTTGGTTGTGTTTGGTTTTTGGTTTTTTTTGGTCAATTGGTTTGGGATTTTTGGGATTTTTTTGTTTGGTTTGGGGTTTTTTTGGGTTGGGTTTTTGGGGAGGGTGGGGTTTTGGTTTTTTGTGGGGTTTTTTGTTGGTGGTGATGGTGATTTCGTTTTATTGGGTTTTTGGTTTTTTTTTTTGGTTTGGCTTTGGTTTTGGTGTTTTTTATTCCAAAAAAACCCCAGCGAGCTCCCCAGGCTCAGCTCCCTTGTCCCTTCCCTGTCACGCTGTCACAGCGCCTTGGGAAGGCCGTTGCTCCTCTGCTTTGGAGTCACCGGGTGTTTTATATTCCCTGTGAAAATGTCCCTGGAATAAACACCAGGAGCGTCAAACTCCGCCCTGCCGGCTCTCCCTGCCCCATCCCTGGAGGTGTCCAGGCCGGACCAATCCCATCCTGTGGAAGGCAGCACTGGCTGGGCATGGAATGAGAGGATTTTCCAGACCCTTCCAGCCCAAAGGACTCTGAAATTCCATGATTCCACAATTCCATGATTCTGTGGTTCCATGATTCCATGGTTCCATAATTCTGTGATTCCGTAATTCTATGATTCCATGATGCCATGATTCTGTAATTCCATGATTCCATGATTGCGTGATTCCATGATTCCGTAATTCCATGACTCTGTAATTCCATGATTCCATGATTCCATAATTCCATGATTCTATGATTCCATGATTCCGTGATTCCATGATTCTCTAATTCCATGATTCCATGATTCCGTAATTCCATGATTCCATGATTCCATAATTCCATGATTCCAGGATTCCATAATTCCATGATTCCATGACTCTGTAATTCCATGATTCCATGATCCCATAATTCCCTGATTCTGTGACTCCATAATTCCATGATTCTATGATTCCATAATTCTGTGATTCCATGATTCTCTAATTCCATGATTCCGTGATTCCATGATTGTGTGATTCCATGACTCCATAATTCCATGATTCCGTAATTCCATGACTCCATAATTCCATGATTCCATGATTCCGTGATTCCATAATTCCGTGATTCTATGATTCCATGATTCCATAATCCCATAATTCCATGATTCTATGTTTCCATGATTCCAGGATTCCATGATCCCATAATTCCATGATTCCATAATTCCATGATTCCATGATCCCATAATTCCATAATTCCAGGATTCCATAATTCCATGATTCCGTAATTCCGTAATTCCATGATTCCATGCTATTAACACTAAGCATTAATAAGTATTAATACTAATAAATATTGGTATCTTACTGTAAACACAGCTCATGTAATAATTGTATAAAAGTTAAAACTGCCTTAAGAGCAGCCAGTCAGCAACAACAGCAAAGACCCGAGTGAAGTAAAGAAAATAGAAATAATAAACAACCTTGCCGACACAAAGAAATATAAATATAAATATAAATATAAATATAAATATAAATATAAATATAAAGATAAAGATAAAGATAAAGATAAAGATAAAGATATATAAATAACTATAACTATAACTATATATAAATAAAAATAAAATAAATATAAAAATATATAAATAAATATACATGAAAATATAAAAATATATAACTATAACTATATAAATAAAAATAAAATAAATATAAAAAATATAAAGAAATATATATAAAAATATAAAAATGTATAAATAACTAATATATAAATAACTATAGCTATAAAAATAAAAAATATATAAATATATAAATAAATATATATAAAAATATAAAAATATATAACGAATATATAAATAACTGTAACTATAACTATATAAATAAAAATAAAATAAATATAAAAATATATAAATATATATGAAAATATAAAAATATAAAAATAACTAATATATAAATAACTATAACTATAACTATATAAATAAAAATAAAATAAATGTAAATATATATAAATAAATATATATAAAATATAAAAATAACTAATATATAAATAACTATAACTATAACTATATAAATAAAAATAAAATAAATATAAAAATATATAAATAAATATCTATAGAAATATAAAAATATATAAATAACTAATATATAAATAACTATAACTATATAAATAAAAATGAAATAAATATTGAAATATATAAATAAATATCTATAAAAATAAAAAATATATAAATAATTATAACTATAACTATAAAAATTAATATAAAATAAATATAAAAATATATAAAATATAAATATTATAACTAATATATAAATAACTATAACTATAACTATAAATACATAAATTAAAAAATAATAAAAAAATAAAAATAAAAATAAAAATAAAAATAAAAATAAAAATAAATAATACTAATAATAATCATCATCATCGTCATCAACCCAGCCGACACATCTCGACCTCTCCTTCTGGCACAAGGCTCAGGACAAAGACTTTACCGAACATCTCGGGGGCCACCAGACCCGAGATCCGGCGGGAGGAGATGCTCCGGTAACGCGGCCGGGCACGGCTCAGCCCCAGCCCGGACATTCCCGGCGCTCCCGGTGATGACAGAGCGAGGAAAGGAACGCGTTGGGCAAGCGGTGGGGCTCGGGCGGTAGCCCCGGGGCTGATGATGATGATGATGATGATGATGATGATGAAGATGATGAGGATGATGAGGATGATGATGATGATGATGATGATGATGATGATGATGATGATGGTGACGAAGGGTGAGGGCAGGGAAGCGGCCGGCCCCCATCCATGGTTTCGCTCCGGAGCTGCGGCCCCGCTTTGTTAATTCCTCTGGAATTTCTGGCTCCGCGCCCTCCTCCGCCCGGGCTTGGCCCGATTTGGGAAGGGATTAGAGCGGCCCGGGGAATGGGGACAGCGGGACAGCCGCGGGGGTGGCACTGCCATCGGTGCCCTGTGTGCAGCGGCCTTGTCCTGCTGCTGGGGGCAGGGGCTGTCCCCGTGTCCCCGGGGGCTGTCCCCGTGTCCCCAGGGGCTGTCCCCGTGTCCCCGGGGGCTGTCCCCAGGTGAATGAGGAGCTGGGAAAGGATCCCAAACCCTGGGGCTGAAGGAGCCCAGGCTTAGCTTGGGGATCCCAAATCCCAAATCCTGGGGCTGAACCCATCTGTGCTGAGCTCAGGGATCCCAAATCCCAAATCCTGGGGCTGAACCCACCTGTACTGAGCTTAGGGATCCCAAATCCCTGGGCTGAAGGAGCCCAGGCTGAGCTTGGGGATCCCAAATCCCAAATCCTGGGGTTGAATCCTCCCATGCTGAGTTTAGGGATTCCAAATCCCAAATCCCAGGGCTGAAGGAGCCCAGGCTTAGCTTGGAGATCCCAAATCCCAAATCCTGGGGCTGAACCCACCTGTACTGAGCTTAGGGATCCCAAACCCCAAATCCTGGGGTTGAAGCAGCTGGGGCTGAACTCAGAGATCCCAAATCCTGGGCCTGAAGCAGCCCAGGCTGAGCTCAGGGATCCCAAGTCCTAAATCCTGGGCCTGAAGCAGCCCAGGCTGAGCTCAGGGATCCCAAATCCCAAATTCTGGGCCTGAAGCAACCTGGGCTGAGCACAGGGATCCCAATCCCAAATCCTGGGCCTGAAGCAGCCCAGGCTGAGCTAAGGATCCCAAATCCCAAATTCTGGGCCTGAAGCAACCCGGGCTGAGCTCAAGGATCTCAAATCCCAAATCCTGGAGCTGAAGCAGCTTGGGGAGGGGGATCCCAAATCCCAAATCCCAAATCCCAAATCCCAAATCCCGGGGCTGAAGCAGCTCGGAGAGGGGGAGCAGCCCCACAATGGTGCCACAAGAATTCCCCCGGCCCCTCTTTTCCATTCCCGGCCCCTCTCTGCAATTCCCGGCCCCTCTCCACCATTCCCGGCCCCTCTCCACCATTCCCGGCCCCTCTCCGCCATTCCCGGCCCCTCTCCACCATTCCCGGCCCCTCTCCGCCATTCCCAGCCCCTCTTTTCCATTCCCGGCCCCTCTGGCTGGCTCTCTTGTTTTCGCTCCGGGCCGGCCATGAATAAAACATCTGGGCAGCACAGGCCGCCTTTGTCCGGCCCGGAATTTAATGGGGCCGCAAAGAAATGAGCGATTGTTCCTCCTGTCCCTGCCCGGCCCAGGCACTGCCGGCGGCCACGGACCCTCCGCGGGACACGAGGTGGCCCTGGTGGCGCTGGTGGCTCTGGTGGCGCTGGTGGCTCTGGTGGCCCTGGTGACGCTGGTGGCGCTGGTGGCTCTGGTGGCTCTGGTGGCCCTGGTGGCTCTGGTGGCTCTGGTGGTGCTGGTGGCTCTGGTGGCCCTGGTGGCTCTGGTGGCCCTGGTGGCTCTGGTGGTGCTGGTGGCTCTGGTGGCCCTGGTGGCGCTGGTGGCCCTGGTGGCTCTGGTGGCCCTGGTGGCTCTGGTGGCCCTGGTGGCTCTGGTGGTGCTGGTGGCCCTGGTGGCCCTGGTGGCCCTGGTGGCTCTGGTGGCCCTGGTGGCGCTGGTGGCCCTGGTGGCTCTGGTGGCCCTGGTGGCCCTGGTGGCCCTGGTGGCGCTGCCTGGGTGCCTGTCCCGCCTCTGGGCTGCTCTGGGAAAAGTTTTCCTCAGCCATGAGTCAGAAGGGCCGAAACTCGGCGTGTTTGGCATTTGGGAGGGTGAAAGGTCAGAGCAGCTCCCGCCGGGCTCTGCCTCACCCCGAGAGGCCTCCGGGGGTTGGGATCAGCAGCGGGGAGGGTTTGGGGTGCAAGGGAAGTGGGCCCGGGACAGGGACACCGCCCCAGGGGGAGCCAAACCCTGCCTGGCCTGGCCTGGGACACTGGGAGGGACAGGGATGGGACAGGGACGGGACAGGGATGGGGACAGGGATGGGGACAGTGAGGGGACAGGGATGGGGACAGGGATGGGGACAAGGATGGGGACAGAGATGGGACAGGGACAGGACACTGTCAGGGACGGGACAGGGATGGGGACAGGGATGGGGACAGGGATGGGACAGGGATGGACACAGGGATGGGACAGGGATGGACACAGGGATGGGACAGGGATGGACACAGGGATGGGGCAGGGATGGGGACAGGGATGGGGACAGGGATGGGACAGGGATGGGGACAGGGATGGGGACAGGGATGGACACAGGGATGGGGCAGGGATGGGACAGGGATGGACACAGGGATGGGGCAGGGATGGGGACAGGGATGGGGACAGGGATGGGACAGGGATGGGGACAGGGATGGGGACAGTGAGGGGACAGGGATGGGGACAGGGACAGGGATGGGACAGGAATGGGGACAGGGACAGGACAGGGCTGGAACATCTGAGGACTCACCAGAGCACCCCACACTGAGGAGCCAAAGGGGAAAATTCCTGAAGAACCCGGGATTTTCCAGAGAATTCCATCAGGCACAGGAGTGGAAGAACCAGTTGGTTCCCCCATCCCAGAAATAATTGGGAAAGCTCCTTCCCCCCCGGAGCCACACTGCGGGCGCTAATGATAGCAACAATAACGATAATGACGATAATAATTAATAATAATAATGAATAATAATGAATAATAATGAATAATAATGAATAATAATGAACCAGTTCACTGGGAGTCTAATGGAGTTATTTATCCTGGCCAGGGAATGCCAAATGGAATTATTTGTCCCCACCCTGTCTGTCCCCGCAGGAGCGTGGCCCCGAGCATTTCCGTTGTCTGTTGTGTCCCTGTGGGTGTCACACCAGTGCCACCCATGTCACACCAGTGCCACCTTCATGGGTGTGATGCCAGTGCCATCCTCGTGGGTGTGACACCAGTGCCACCCATGTGGAGGTGACACCAGTGCCATCCTCATGGATGTGACACCAGTGCCATCCCTGTGGGTGTCACCCCAGGGCCACCCCTGTGGATGTGACACCAGTGCCATCCCTGTGGGTGTGACACCAGTGCCACCCCCGTGAGTGTCACACCAATGCCACCGCTGTGGATGTGACACCAGTGCTATCCCTGTGGGTGTCACACCAGTGCCATCCTCATGGATGTGACACCAGTGCCATCCCCGTGGGTGTCACCCCAATGCCACCACTGTGGATGTGACACCAGTGCCATCCCTGTGGGTGTGACACCAGTGCCACCCCCGTGAGTGTCACACCAATGCCACCGCTGTGGATGTGACACCAGTGCTATCCCTGTGGGTGTCACACCAGTGCCATCCTCATGGATGTGACACCAGTGCCATCCCCGTGGGTGTCACCCCAATGCCACCACTGTGGATGTGACACCAGTGCCATCCTCGTGGAGGTGACACCAGTGCCACCCCCGTGAGTGTCACACCAATGCCACCGCTGTGGATGTAACACCAGTGCTATCCCTGTGGGTGTCACACCAGGGCCACCCCTGTGGATGTGACACCAGTGCCATCCTCGTGGGTGTGACACCAGTGCCATCCCTGTGGGTGTCACACCAGTGCCACCTTCATGGATGTGACACCAGTGCCACCCCTGTGGATGTGACACCAGTGCCATCCCTGTGGGTGTCACCCCAATGCCACCCCTGTGGATGTGACACCAGTGCCATCCCTGTGGGTGTCACCCCAATGCCACCCATGTGGATGTGACACCAGTGCCATCCCCGTGGGTGTCACCCCAATGCCACCCCTGTCAATGTGACACCAGTGCCATCCCCGTGGGTGTCACACCAATGCCACTGCTGTGGATGTGACACGAGTGCCACCCCCTGTGGGTATCACACCAGTGCCACCCATGTGGAGGTGACACCAGTGCCATCCCTGTGGGTGTGACACCAGTGCCACCCCTATGGATGTGACCTCGGTGCCACCCCTGTGGGTGTGACACGAGTGCCACCCCCGTGGGTGTCACACCAATGCCACCGCTGTGGATGTGACACGAGTGCCACCCCTGTGGGTGTCACACCAGTGCCATCTTCATGGATGTGACACCAGTGCCATCCCCGTGGATGTGACACCAGTGCCACCTCTGTCAGTGTCACTCCAGTGCCACCCCTGTCACCCCAGTGCCACCCCCGTGGCCGATGCTCGGATGCAGAGCAGGTGCCTTGGAACGTTTATTTTGAACATTGCAGCATTTTAAACATTCCCCAAATCCCCCAGCCTGGACACGTTTCCCATTTCCTGTGATTTCCTCTTCCCTGGCTCAGGGCTCTCAGGGAGAAGCTGCAGAGGTGAACAGAACAATTCTAAAATCTGATTTTTCTCTTATTTATTTCCCCCCCAAATAAACCAATTCAGGTCTGATTTCTCTTTTATTTTTTTGCCCCTCAAAGAAATAGCAGCAATTCCAATGGCGCCAAATTAGTGCCGGAATCTTCCCCCAAAGAAACCGAGGATTTCCTGCCGTTCCCAGCCAGAGGTGACTCCTGGGGACACGGGATGGGTGTCACCAGCACCCATCCCAGATCCATGGAGAACATTCCCTCCTTTGGGATGAGCTTTTATGGGGCTGGATCCTGTGATTCCAGGAAGAGGAGAATTTTTTGGGAAAAGGAGGCAAAATTAGTGCCGGAATCTTCCCCCAAAGAAACCGAGGATTTCCTGCCATTCCCAGCCAGGGGTGACTCCTGGGGACACGGGATGGGTGTCACCAGCACCCCGAGGCTCCACCAGCACCCATCCCAGATCCATGGAATGCATGGATGCATTCCCTCCTCTGGGATGAGCTTTTATGGGTCTGGATCCTGTGATTCCAGGGGGAGGACACCTTTTTGGGAAGGAGGAGACCTTTTTGGGAAGGAGGAGACCTTTTTGGGAAGGAGGAGAGTTTTTTGGGAAGGAGGAGGCCTTGTCGAGCCGGGTGGTGCTGCCGGCTCATCCCGGGGAGGAGAGCAGGGAAGCGGGGGGAGGAGGAGGAGGAGGAGTGGCGTGCCAGCCTTGATTGCTCGCTCCAGGCGTGTTGGCTCCGCATGTGTAAAAACAATAATTAAACCGAAGATGTGGGAGGATTATTAAAGGTTTTATGGCATCTAATCCTTTTTGAAACCTTTCTGTAGGCTGGGATCTGAGGCTGGAGCAATAAAAATGCAAACTACACCCAGATTCATTCCGGGCACCGTCATTCTCCCTCCCCGGCCCCTGCCCTCGGTGGTTGCGGGTTGTGGGAGCCGCCAGAGGCTGCTGAGAGCAGGAGACTGGTGGATACTGGTGGATACTGGTGGGATACAAGGTTTGGGAGGCCTGGCAGGGTTGGGAATCCCATCCAGCAGGATGTGGGATCACGTGTGTGAGCGTGTGGATATCCATGGATATCCCAATCCCATCTCCCATCCCTCCACTGACAGAGCTGAGCAATCCCCGCGCCCCCACCAGCCGCAGAGAAAGAAATAAAGAAATGAAAAAGAATAAATAAACGCAGCGCCTTTCGCATTTCAAAGCCGGCAGGATCTTCTTCGCCCCTCTTCTTTTTTATGTTTTTTCTCCTTGTTTTTTTCTGCCTCCCCTCCTTCAGCATGGCTTATCTCCATGAAATTAGTAATTGGCATTTCTCTCCGAAGCCGGGGAGAGCGCCAGCAGCCGGGAACACCCACGCCACGCTCCATTCTCCGAGCGAGGCCCCGCAGCCAAAGAAGCCGGGCTAATAAAAGTAATAACAAGGAATTAAATGGGAGAGGAGGGAGGAAAAAAAAAATTAAAAAAAAAAAAAGAGGCAGAAAAGCGCTGAAATCAGATTTAACTTTCCCCTTTTGCTCCCCGGGTGTTTTTTCGAGTGGGTAAAAAGCCGCGTCAGGGAAGGGCGGCGGGCGGGTTTCGGGCGCCCTTGGGGGTGAGTCAGGGCTCTGGGTGCTCCCTGCTGGCCCCCATCAGCCCTTCCTCCCCCAGCCCTGCACGCAGACGCGGATTTACAAACCCCGTTTCATCTCCGCACAGCCCCGAGGGCAGCGGCAGTCTCAGCCTTCCCCGCCACCTCCTCCTCCTCCTCCTCCTCCCGTCGAAGCTCCCGGCTGGTCTGGCACGTCAGGGCGGCACCCGCAGCCAAAACAGGTTTGGGTTGATGGTTTCCAGCTGCTCATTAACGCTCCTTGGCTTCATTAGGGGTTTTTTTCCATGCGTGCCAGCTCATCCTGGTGCTGGGAGAGCTGAGGCCGCAAGCGGCGCCTCAAGGAGCTCCAGGAGGGCTGGGGACATGGGGTGGGGGGACAGGGCACAGGGAATGGCTTCAGAGTGGGAAAGGGGAGATTTAGATGGGATCTTGGGAGGGAATTCCTGGCTGGGAGGGTGGGCAGGCCCTGGCACAGGGTGCCCAGAGCACGCTGGATCCCTGGAATGTCCCAGGCCAACATTGGGGTTGGAGCAGCCTGGGACAGTGGGAGGTGTCCCTGCCCTTGGGATGGTGTCTAAGGTCCCTTCCAAGCCGAGCATTGAAATCCCGATCATTGATTCCCTGCAATCCCGATCATTGATTCCCTGAAATCCTGATCATTGATTCCCTGAAATCCCGAGCACTGATTCCCTCAAATCCTGATCATTGAAATACTGAAATCCTGAGCATTGATTTCCTAAAATTCTGAGCATTGATTCATTCGCAATCCCGAGCATTGATTCCCTGAAATCCCGATCATTGATTCCCTGCAATCCTGATCACTGATTCCCTGCAATCCCGATCATTGATTCCCTGAAATCCCAAACATTGATTCCCTAAAATTCTGAGCATTGATTCCCTGAAATCCCGATCATTGATTCCCTGCAATCCCAATCATTGATTCCCTGAAATCCCAAACATTGATTCCCTAAAATTCTGAGCATTGATTCCCTGAAATCCCGATCATTGATTCTCTGCAATCCCAATCATTGATTCTCTGAAATCGCCCTCCTGCGTTTATCCCGGGTTATCCCGGAGCCATCCCTGGTCTGGAGGAGCTGAGGGCGGCAGAGCGGGGCCGTTCCGGGCCAGGGCGTGCCCGGTGCCTCACCGAGGGCAGCGGCCGATCCCTATCGCTCATCCCAACCTCCCCAAACCCATCCCGGATCCACATCCCTGCCAATCCCGCCTGAGGGACACACCCGCCGATGCTATCGGTGTGGGAGATACCGCCTGCAGCCCAGCCCGGCACGGCACGGCCTCGCCAGGCTGCTGCAATCCCGGGACAGGCCCGGGTCAGCCCGAGTTCCTACAAAAACGGGGACATGTGAGCAATCCAGGTTCTTGTCCCAAAGGATTGGCCTGGAACCATTTCAAGAAGAACAAGAGGCAGAAAGTCATGGATAAAGAAGAACTAAAGATGGTGAACGACTCCAGAATGTGGGAATGGGATGAAAGCCAGAAAAAAGAAATGTATAATTTGTAGTGTATGTTAGAAGAATTAACCAATAGAGACTAGAAGGGCTAAAGGTTGCTTTTAGGGGCAACCAATTGTAAAGTGGTATGAAACACATGATTAAGGCTAAGAACTGAATAAAAGAGAAAATTAAATAAATTGTAAAAATTAAATAAATCGGCTCCCTTCGATCATATTGGTCAAAGAGTGATGTCCCATTGGTCCCACCCTTTCCCAGCCTTTCCCAGATTTTCCTGTCCTTTCCCATCCTTCCCAGTCCTTTCCCTGCTGACTTCTCCCCCCAGTCAGGCCCCAGCGGATCACTTTTATATTTTTAAATATAATATAATGAATATAATATAATAATAATATAACAATATAATATAATAATACAATAATAAATAATAATACAATGATACAATAATACAATAATTTAAATATAATATAACAAATATAATAATATAATATAATAATATAATAATACAATAGCACAAAAATACAAAAGTATAATAATACAATAATAATACAAGGATACAATAACAATTTAAATATAATATAATGAATATCATATAATAATATAATATAATAAATAATAATACAATAATACAATGATACAGTAATACAATAATACAATTAGACAATAATACAGTGATACAATGATACAATGATATAATAATACAATAATATAATTATTTAAATATAATATAACAAATATAATATAATAATACATTAATACAATAATATAATAATACAATAGTATAGTAATATAATATTAAAAATAATGTAATAATATAATAATGTAATAATATAATAGCACAATAACACAATAATATAATAATATAATAATACAATAATACAGTAATATAAAGAATATTATATAATATAATAATGTAATAATATAATAACACAATAACACAATAATACAATAATACAGTAATATAATAATACAATAATATAGTAATATAATAATTTAAATATAATACAATGAATAATTTTTTAATATATTTTTTTAATCTTTCATTTCCCAGCAGAGCCCAAGGAGCCCAGACATTTCCATGGATGGATTAGGGTCCCTGCAGTTTGGACAGGCCGGGTTTGCCCAGCTCCTCCTGCCCGGTGTCCGTGGCTGCAGCTTCCATCACCCCATTACACGGCAGCAACAAACGAGCCCATAAATCAGCTCCTGCCAGGGAAAGGGACAGGGACAGAGCCACGAGGCTGCTCCGGAGAGGGAGGGCGGCACATGGGGATGGAGGCGGGCTGGGAAATGTGGGCAGGGTTGGGAAATGTGGGGAGAGCTGGGAAATGTGGGCAGGGTTGGGAAATGTGGGGAGGGCTGGGAAATGTGGGGAGGGCTGGGAAATGTGGGGAGGGCTGGGAAATGTGGGCAGGGTTGGGAAATGTGGGGAGGGCTGGGAAATGTGGGGAGGGCTGGGAAATGTGGGCAGGGCTGGGAAATGTGGGCAGGGCTGGGCTGCAGCCAGAGCTGTGTGGCTGGGCCGGGCTTGGATGGGATGGGATAGTGCAAGGATTGGGCATGGATAGTCCATGGATTGGGCATGGATTATCCATGAATTGGGGTTGGATGGTGCATGGATTGGGCATGGATAGTGCATGGATTGGGCATGGATAGTGCATGGATTGGGCTGGGATGGTGCATGGATTGGGCATGGATAGTGCATGGATTGGCTGGGATGGTGCATGGATTGGGCTGGGATGGTGCATGGATTGGGCATGGAAAGTTCATGGATTGGGCATGGATAGTTCATGGATTGGGCATGGATAGTTCATGGATTGGGCATGGATAGTGCATGGATTGGGCATGGATAGTGCATGGATTGGACAGGGATGGTGCATGGATTGGCTGGGATGGTGCATGGATTGGGCTGGGATGGTGCATGGATTGGGCATGGAAAGTTCATGGATTGGGCATGGATAGTTCATGGATTGGGCATGGATAGTTCATGGATTGGGCATGGATAGTGCATGGATTGGGCATGGATAGTTCATGGATTGGGCAGGGATGGTGCATGGATAGTGCATGGATTGGCTGGGATGGTGCATGGATTGGACAGGGATAGTTCATGGATTGGGTTGGGATGGTGCATGGATTGGGCAGGGATGGTGCATGGATTGGGCATGGATAGTGCATGGATTGGGCATGGATAGTGCATGGATTGGACAGGGATAGTGCATGGATTGGCTGGGATAGTGCATGGATTGGCTGGGATGGTGCATGGATTGGACAGGGATAGTTCATGGATTGGGTTGGGATGGTGCATGGATTGGGCAGGGATGGTGCATGGATTGGGCATGGATAGTGCATGGATTGGGCATGGATAGTGCATGGATTGGGCATGGATAGTGCATGGATTGGGCATGGATAGTTCATGGATTGGGCATGGATAGTTCATGGATTGGGCTGGGATGGTGCATGGATTGGGCAGGGATAGTGCATGGATTGGGCATGGATAGTGCATGGATTGGACAGGGATAGTGCATGGATTGGGCTGGGATGGTGCATGGATTGGGTTGGGATGGTGCATGGATAATCCATGGATTGGGCATGGATGGTGCATGGGCTGTGCCTGGACATTCCTTGGATTGTTCCTGGACATTCCATGGGCTGTGCCTGGATGTTCCTTGGATTGTGCCTGGACGTTCCATGACTTTGCCTGAATGTTCCATGGGCTTTGCCTGGACGCTCCATGACTTTTCCTGAACATTCCATGACTTTGCCTGGGTTCTGCACCACCTCCACAACTTTTATCCCACCAGGGGCTCCATGAAACTGATCCCTGGGCACTCAGGTTGGGAGAAGGTCGGCAGGGTCGGGATTTTGGGGGGAGGTTAATGGGGTCCGGTTTTTGGGACAAGGTTGATGGCGTTGGGGTTTTGGGGGAGGTTGATGGGGTCAGAGTTCTCAGGGGAGGTTGATGGGGTCAAGGTTTTGGGACAAGGTTGATGGGGATGGGATTTTGGGACAAGGTTGATGGGGTCAGGGTTTGGGGAGGACGTTGATGGCGTTGGGGTTTTGGGACAAGGTTGATGGGGTTGGGATTTTGGGGAGTCGTTGATAGGATCAGGGTTTTGGGGTAAGTTTGGTGGGATTGGGGTTTTAGGGGGAGATTGATGGCTTTGGGTTTTATCCTCCTTTCCCTGAGCCCTCCCTGCGAGCTCTCCTGGCTTCCCCTAGGAATTCCCAGCGCTCAGGACTGAGCCTGCTCCAAACCCTCAGCTCCTTGCGGCCGTCCTGAGCTCGTTGTGGGATTATAATTAGCGACTACAATGCCCTAATTACGCACCACTTAACTCCTTGGCTTTAATATCTGCGGGGAAGCCAGGGAGCCGATCCGGGGGAACAGAGAGGGAGGAAGGATTTTCCAAGATTGTTCCCATTGCTGGGAACCAGCCAGGCCTGGCCCGGGGGCCACGGGCACGGCCACAAACGAGGGCTGCAGGAAGGAAACGCTTCCCGACCTTCTGAAGGCTCCAGAAAGGCTTTTTTTGATTTTTATCACTTTTTTTTGTTGTTCTTTGAAATAACCTCCCTTTCACCTCCTCGAGTTTTCCTTGCTGGGATGGTGAGATAGGGCTGGGAGAGCTGGGAATTCCCAGCTCCAGCGCCACTGGAAAAGCCTTGGATCTCTTTTTGACCTTCCCGGCCTTGTAGGGCCGTGTCTTCACCCACAGCAGGGACATCCAAATATTTTGGAACCCTGCAGGGCTGGGACCACCCCAAAAGAGCTCCCCATGATCCCTCACCCTTCCCAGCCTCTGGAATAACCAAATTTTGGGTTATTCTGAGCCTTCACTCCCCGTGTCACTCCACTCACGGGAGCTGCCCCGCCGCTCCTTATTCTGGATTAAATGAAAACAAATTAAATGGTTTGTAATTGATAAATGATGCACAAACACCTGCCAGTTCCGCACCGCGGGGCTGATGTCAGCCCACCCAGGGGGATGGCACTGATTTTATCTGAGTTGTGCCTGATTCAGGCTGGATTGATTTAATGAGGCCCCTGGGATCCAGGCTCATTTGATCCCCGGGTGGGATGGATCAGATCTCCACACAATGAGGGCTTTGTGTGACCCTCGAGTGGTTGCCGTGGTCACCGAGGGGACCCAAAGGTCCATCCCAGTCCATGTCCCAAGGATCAGCCCCGCCCTGATGTCCCTGTGATGTCACCAGCCCCCCTAGTGTCCCCTGAGCCGTTGTCCCTGTGATGTCACCAGCCTCGCCCTGATGTCCCCTGAGCCGCTGTCCCCAGCCCCACCCTGGGAATCACAGAACCCTGGAACGGTCCAGGTTGGAAGGGACATTGAGAGGTGACACCAGGGACATTGAAAAGTGACAGCAGGGACATTGAAAGGTCACAGGTAAGGACATTCAGAGGTGATAGCAGGAACATTGAAGGTGACAGCAGGGACACTGAGAGGTGACAGCAGGGACATTGAAGGTCACAGATAGTGACACTTAGAGGTGACAGCAGGGACATTGAGAGGTGACAGCAGGGACACTGAGAGGTCACAGGCAGGGACACTGAGAGGTGACAGGTGGGGACACTGAGAGGTCACAGGTAAGGACACTTAGAGGTGACAGGCAGGGACATTGAAAGGTGACAGCAGGGACATTGAGAGGTCACAGGTAGGGACACTTAGAGGTGATAGGCAGGGACATGGAGACATGACAGGCAGGGACATTGAGAGGTGACAGCAGGGACACTGAGAGGTCACAGGCAGGGACATGGAGACATGACAGGCAGGGACATTGAGAGGTCACAGGTAGGGACACTTAGAGGTGACAGGCAGGGACATTGAAAGGTGACAGCAGGGACATTGAGAGGTCACAGGCAGGGACACTGAAAGGTCACAGGTAGGGACATTGAGAGGTGAAATCAGGGACACTGAGAGGTGACGGGCAGGGACATAGGAAGGTCACAGGGAGGGACATTGAAGGTCACAGGCAGGGACATTGAGAGGTCACAGGTACGGACACTTAGAGGTGACAGCAGGGACACTGAGAGGTGACAGGCAGGGACATTGAGAGGTCACAGGGAGGGACATTGAGAGGTGACAGGTGGGGACACTGAGAGGTGACAGGCAGGAACACTGAGAGGTCACAGGCAGGGACATTCAGAGGTGACAGCAGGGACATTCAGAGGTGACAGCAGGGACATTCAGAGGTGACAGCAGGGACATCCTCCCCTAGCCCAGGCTGCTCCGAACCCTGTCCAACCTGGAACTTCTGGAGCCTCTCCAGGGATGTGACCCCTGCCCCTGGAGCAGTGTCAGGAATTCCCAGCCAGGAGCAGCAGGAGGGGCCCGGCCTGGCACAGGGACAGGACGAGGCCACCGGGACTGTCCCCTCCCGGCCGCGGTGACACTGCGGGCCAGCCCTGCAGGGAGGGCAGAGCCGGGCAGATTGTTCTGGATGAGCTGATAAACCCCGAGGAGCCACCCAGCCCATTTCCATGCGGGAATTCTGCATCACTCCTCTGTGCACATGTTCCAGCGGGCCCCGGGGGCAGCCAAAAAGAAAATTAAAATTAATATTTTTATGTTTTTATTTTAGCTCCTGCTTTGCTTACAGCCCTTCCCCTTGCTGCCCTCCACACCTCTGGGGCTTGGAGGTGGCCTGGTGGATTTCCAGGATATGGGAATATGCTAAACGCGTGTTTGGGGGCAGGTTTGGCTGTTGGGAAAGGGGTTGGCAGGAAAACGGGTTTGGTGCCTGGGTGGGAAGCCAGGCTGGAGCCTCAGGAATGTTTAATCCAGTGGAATTGTGGCTGCCTTTCCCCATGGGAATGTTTGCTGAGCGAGGGGCTGCTCCCAAGGTGTTCCCGGAACTGGGCTGGGAGCCCCTGGCCCCAGTTCTGGAGTTCCTCTCTCCCCAGTTCTGGTTCCTTTCTTCCCCAGTTCTGGATCCCTTCCTCCCCCAGTTCTGGAGTTCCTCTCTCCCCAGTTCTGGAGTTCCTCTCTCCCCAGTTCTGGTTCCTTTCCGCCCCAGTTCTGGTTCCTCTCCTCCCCAGTTCTGGTTCCTCTCCTCCCCAGTTCTGGTTCCTTTCTTCCCCAGTTCTGGTTCCTTTCTTCCCCAGTTCTGGATCCCTTCTCCCTCCAGTTTTGGTTCCTTTCCTCCCCGGTTCTGGTTCCTTTCCTCCCCAGTTCTGGTTCCTTTCCTCCCCAGTTCTGGTTCCTTTCTTCCCCAGTTCTGGATCCCTTCTCCCTCCAGTTTTGGTTCCTTTCCTCCCCAGTTCTGGCTCCTTTCCTCCCCAGTTCTGGTTCCTTTCCTCCCCAGTTCTGGTTCCTTTCTTCCCCAGTTCTGGATCCCTTCTCCCTCCAGTTTTGGTTCCTTTCTCTCCCAGTTCTGGGGCCCTTCTCTCTCAGTTCTGAATCCCTTCTCACCCCAGTTTTGGGGTCCCTCTCCCCCAGCTCTGGATCCCTTTCCTCCCCCAGTTCTGGATCCCTTCTCCCCCCAGTTTTGGAGTTCCTCTCCCTCAGTTTTGGGTCTCTTCTCCCCCCCAGTTCTGGATCCCCTCACTCCCAGTTCTGGATCCCCTCACCCTCAGTTCTAGATCCCTTCTCTCCTAGTTCTGGATCCCTGTTCCCCATTTTTGGATCCCCTCTCCTCAAGTTTTGGGTCCCTTCTCCTCCAGTTTTTGATCCTTTCTCCCTCCAGTTTTGGATCCCTTTTCCCCCCAGTTCTGGGCCTCTTCTTTCCCCAGTTTTGGAGTTCCTCTCCCCCAGTTTTGGGTCACCTCTCCCACAATTTTGGATCCCTTCTCCCCCAGTTTTGGATCCCCTCTCTCCCCAGTTTTGGGTCCCCTCTGCCCCCAGTTCTGGACCCCTTCTCTCCCCAGTTTAGGCTTCCCTCTCCCCCAGTTCTGGATCCCTTCTCCCGCTCCCTCCTGGGCCCTGGATTCACCCCTGGACGCTCTTCCCTCCCTCAGTCCCTCCCCTCAATTCCCACCATGGAGCTCACGGTGAAAACAAAAACTGATTTTCCCCCAATTCCCACATGGAGCTCATGGTGAAAACAAAAACTGATTTTCCCCAATTCCTGCCATGGAGCTCATGGTGAAAACAAAAACTGAATTTCCCCCAATTCCCGCCATGGAGCTCACGGGGAAAACAAAAACTGATTTTCCCCCAATTCCCACATGGAGCTCATGGGGAAAACAAAAACTGATTTTCCCCCAATTCCCGCCATGGAGCTCATGGTGAAAATAAAAACTGATTTTCCCCCAATTCCCGCCATGGAGCTCACAGTGAAAACAAAAACTGATTTTCCCCCAATTCCCGCCATGGAGCTCACAGTGAAAACAAAAACTGATTTTCCCCCATTCCCGCCATGGAGCTCAATGGGGAAAACAAAAACTGAATTTCCCCAATTCCCGCCATGGAGCTCATAGGGAAAACAAAAACTGATTTTCCCCCAATTCCCGCCATGGAGCTCATGGTGAAAACAAAAACTGATTTTCCCCCATTCCCGCCATGGAGCTCATGAGGAAAACAAAAACTGAATTTCCCCAATTCCCGCCATGGAGCTCATGAGGAAAACAAAAACTGATTTTCCCCCCATTCCCGCCATGGAGCTCACGGGGAAAACAAAAACTGATTTTCCCCCAATTCCCGCCATGGAGCTCATGGTGAAAACAAAAACTGATTTTCCCCCCATTCCCACCACAGAGCTCATAGGGAAAACAAAACCTGATTTTCCCCAATTCCCGCCATGGAGCTCACGGGGAAAACAAAAACTGATTTTCCCCAATTCCCGCCACAGAGCTCATGGGGAAAACAAAAACTGATTTTCCCCCAATTCCCGCCATAGAGCTCATAGGGAAAACAAAAACTGAATTTCCCCAATTCCCGCCATGGAGCTCACAGTGAAAACAAAAACTGATTTTCCCCCCAGTTCCCGCCATGGAGCTCACGGGGAAAACAAAAACTGATTTTCCCCCAATTCCCGCCATGGAGCTCATGGGGAAAACAAAAACTGATTTTCCCCAATTCCCGCCATGGAGCTCACAGTGAAAACAAAAACTGAATTTTCCCCAATTCCCGCCATGGAGCTCACAGTGAAAACAAAAACTGATTTTCCCCCAATTCCCGCCATGGAGCTCATGGTGAAAACAAAAACTGATTTTCCCCCAATTCCCGCCATGGAGCTCACGGTGAAAACAAAAACTGATTTTCCCCCAATTCCCGCCATGGAGCTCATGGTGAAAACAAAAACTGATTTTCCCCAATTCCCGCCACGGAGCTCATGGTGAAAACAAAAACTGATTTTCCCCAATTCCCGCCATGGAGCTCATGGGGAAAACAAAAACTGATTTTCCCCCAATTCCCACATGGAGCTCATGGTGAAAACAAAAACTGAATTTCCCCAATTCCCACCATGGAGCTCATGGTGAAAACAAAAACTGAATTTCCCCAATTCCCACCATGGAGCTCATGGTGAAAATAAAAACTGATTTTCCCCCAATTCCCGCCATGGAGCTCATGGTGAAAATAAAAACTGATTTTCCCCCAATTCCCGCCATGGAGCTCATGGTGAAAACAAAAACTGATTTTCCCCAATTCCCACATGGAGCTCACGGTGAAAACAAAAACTGATTTTCCCCCAATTCCCGCCATGGAGCTCATAGGGAAAACAAAAACTGATTTTCCCCCAATTCCCACATGGAGCTCATGGTGAAAATAAAAACTGATTTTCCCCCAATTCCCGGCATGGAGCTCATGGTGAAAACAAAAACTGATTTTCCCCCAATTCCCGCCATGGAGCTCATGGTGAAAACAAAAACTGATTTTCCCCCATTCCCGCCACGGAGCTCATGGTGAAAACAAAAACTGAATTTTCCCCAATTCCCGCCATGGACCTCATGGTGAAAACAAAAACTGATTTTCCCCCAATTCCCACATGGAGCTGATGGTGAAAACAAAAACTGATTTTCCCCCAATTCCCACATGGAGCTGATGGTGAAAACAAAAACTGATTTTCCCCCAATTCCCGCCATGGAGCTCATGAGGAAAACAAAAACTGATTTTCCCCCTCTCGGGCTGCCCTTTTATTTTTGGAAGCCACACATGCAATCAGAGGCGCGCGGCCTCGGCAATTAGGGGAGAAAAGCGTTTTTATTTGGCAGGCCCAATTACCCATCCTCTAATTGACGTAATTATCATCTCGCGCTTTTCTAATAATATTTATTGAACGCCACAAATCCTGGCTGGCAGCAGAGCTCTGTGATTTCCTATCCTAAAACGGGGCTGTGCTGGGAGGAGGGATCAACACGTGAGGAAAGGGGAAGGAATTCCTCCCCACGGAGGAATTTTCCAGAGATTTGGGAATCCCTGGAGTGTCCAAGGCCAGCTTGGATGGGGCTGGAAGGAACCTGGGATGGGCTTGGAGCTCCTTTCCAACCCAGCCATTCCCTGGTCCTGGATGAGTCCTGGCCACCATCGCTCACGGTCCCCTGGGACTCCAGGGATTTTTGTTTGGGCTCCTTTTCTTTTGGGATTTTTTTCGGGTTTTGTGGGATTTTTGGCTTCGTTTTTGGGGGGTGTTTGGGGTTTTTTTTTTTGTTTGGTTGGTTTTTTTGGTTTTTTTGGTGGGGTTGGGGTTTTTTGGGGGTTTTTTGGGTGGGTTGGGGTTTTTTTGTTGGTTTTTTTGTGGGTTTTTTGGGTTTTTTTTGGTTTTGGTGTCCCAGACTTCCACAATGGGGATTTGGGATGTCCCAGACCTCCTGGATACGGATTTGGGGTGTCCCAGACCTCCAGGATGCAAATTCAGGGCGTCCCAGACCTCCTGGATGTGGATTCAGGGTGGCCCAAACCTCCAGGATGGGAATTTGGGGGTGCCCTGGAGCTCCCCACAACCTCCCCAGTGCCTCCCCCCATCCCAGGGCCCGAATTTGGGGCTGAGCTCGGGGGTGACACCCAGCCCGTCCCTCGGGGCTGCAGGGGTGTCACTCAGGGCACCCCAGGGTGGCCCCCAACCCCAAACCTTCCATCCCACGGGTCCCTCTTCCCGCCCAGCCCATCCGTGTGAGCCTGGAGACGCTGAGTTTGATTCTTGATTTCCTTTTCCCCGAACTATAAATGAGCCTGGAGACTCCGAGCTCGATTTCCTTCCCTCCACACTATAAATAGACGTTCCCATTTCCATAATTCCCGCCGCCAATCCCCGATCCCGGCTCCCGAATTTGAGCTCCGCGGTTTGGGTCTTTGAGCCGAGTGACAAATCCGCGGGCGAATGGCAGCGGCGGGGCCGGGACCGCCCGGAATTGTCACCCCTGATGGCTCCGGTGACAAGCGAGGTGGGAACAGCGAATTATCCGAGCCACAAATCCCCGGGGAGGGGCTGGGATCGCTGCCGGGAGAGCCGGGCATCAATCTGTCATCTTCCCCCGGGCTTGTTTGCAAACGGCCCTGGAGGACGGAGCTGGAGCCGGGCCAGGATTGGAGCTGGGAATTTTTTTTGGGAGTCTTTTTCCAGCTGCTGGCTCGGACAAATTTTTTGGGGAACAACTTTGGAGCGTGGCGCGTCCTGGAGGTGATGGCTGAGCCTGTCCCCGTGTCACCTCCCTTGGGCAGGAGCCAGCCCTGCCAAATCCTGGAATGGTGGGATGGGGAAAGGTTGGGAAAGCCCTCCGGAGGTCACCGTGGTCACCCCTGAACTGCGTCCCCAAGCACCACATCCGAGCGGGATTTTGGGTTTTTTGGAATGTGGCGCTTCCAAGGGATCCGCGCCGCCCTTTTCCCCTGGGATGGGATGGGATGGGATGGGATGGGATGTGCTGGTGGCTGGCATGGCGGGATTGTCCCCTTGATGTCCCCAGGGCAGGGAGCTGCATTTGCCGAGCTGGATCTCACCCCCAGCTCTCCACGGGGAAAAGAGTTCACGGGTGTGTTCCTGTGAGATGGATTTGCTGATCCGGATCCCACTTCCAGCTCTCCATGAGGAAAAGAGATCCCGGGTGTTCCTGTCAGTTGGTTTTACCAAGCTGGATCCCACCCCCATCTCTCCATGAGGAAAAGAGTTCCCGGGTGTTCCTGTCAGCTGGATTTGCTGATCCGGATCCCACTTCCAGCTCTCCACAAGGAAAAGAGTTCCCGGGTGTTCCTGTGGAATGGATTTGCCCAGCCAGATCCCACACCAGCTCTCCATGAGGAAAAGAGATCCCGGGTGTTCCTCTCACCTGGATTTGCCCAGCCGGATCCCGTCCCCGGCTTTCCATGAGGAAAAGAGATCCTGGATGGGTTCCTGTGAGATGGATTTGCCCAGCCCCAACTCTCCGTGAGGAAAAGAGATCCTGGGTGTTCCTCTCAGCTGGATTTGCCCAGCTGGATCCCACCTCAGCTCTCCATGAGGAAAAGAGATCCCGGGTGTTCCTCTCACCTGGATTTGCCCAGCCGGATCCCGTCCCCGGCTTTCCATGAGGAAAAGAGATCCTGGATGGGTTCCTGTCTGCTGGATTTGCCCAGCCGGATCCCACCTCGGCTCTCTGTGGGGAAAAAGAGATCCCGGGTGTGTTCCTGTCTGCTGGATTTGCTGATCTGGATCCCACTTCCAGCTCTCCATGAGGAAAAGAGTTCCCGGGTGTGTTCCTGTCAGGTGGATTTGCCCAGCTGGATCCAACCCCGGCTCTCCATGAGGAAAAGAGATCCCGAGTGGGTTCCTCTCAGCTGGATTTGCTGATCTGGATCCAATCATGGATCACTCCATGACCTGAGCGTTGTTTTGATCCCCCAGGGCTCCCGTGGCTGCCCCAGCAGCTCCCGCCGTGAATCTCCTGCCTGCTGCCATGGTTATGGAATGAAGCCGTAAATCTTCCCTGGGTGTTCCACAGCTCTGGGAGCAGCCAGGGCTGGGAAAGGGCCGGGAAACACCGGGATTGACACATCACAGGAGTTCCTTTTGGTCAGGAGCTGCCTGGGCCGGGCCTGCTCCCTCCTGCACCACCCTTTGGTCACCTTTGGTCCGTTTTTCCCCCCAGCAGCGGGATGAAGGAGCCTGCCAGGCCGGGGATGATATTTTTCCAAGGAAAAGTTGTTGTTTGGATATTTTCAGTGCTGTTCAGCTGTCACCTTCACCGGCCACAGCTCCCAGACCTGTCACCTCCCCACCTGCTCCCGTTCCACCCCACCTGCTCCCGAGTCACCTCCTCGCTCTGCTCCGCCAGCTCTTTAATCTCAGCCAGGAGGGGATTTTATTCTCCCTCTCCCTCTGACATCTCTGCCTCTCCTGTGAAATGCAAATTAATTAGGTTCTAATTACTGGAGCTGTTCCCCTCTCGTGTTGGGTTTAGCGGAACATCGCTGCTGTCAGCTGCATCTTGTAGGGACTGAGATCGTTAAAGCCCAGCCTCGTTGGGCGGGAGATGGGCAGGGAGAGGAGCGATTCCAGGGAAAAATCCCATTTTTATTGTTCATTCCTCAAGGAGTGATTCCAGGGAAAAATCCCATTTTTATTGGTCATTCCTCCCTCCTGGGGTTTTGTGGTCCAGTGGATTAAGGGAACACCGAGGGAATGTTGAGGGAACACCGAGGGAATTTTGAGGGAATGTTGAGGGAACGTTGAGGGAACGTTGAGGGAACATTGAGGGAACATTGAGGGAATGTTGAGGGAACATTGAGGGAACTGGGATATGGAATCAGGCTGTGGCCCCAATCCCAGGATTTGTCCCCAATCCCAGGATCCCTCCTGCTCTGTGGGGCTGGGCCCCAATTTCAGGATTTGTCCCCAATCCTGGGATCCCTTCTGCTCTGTGGGGCTGGGGCCCAATTCCAGGATTTATCCCCAGTCCCAAGATTTGTCCCCAGTCCTGAAATCCCTCCTCCTCTGTGGGGCTGGGCCCCAATCCCAGAATTTGTCCCCAGTCCTGGGATCCCTCCTGCTCTATGGGGCTGGGGTCCCAGTTCCAAGATTTGTCCCCAGTCCTGAAATCCCTCCTGCTCTGTGGGGCTGGGCCCCAATCCCAGAATTTGTCCCCAGTCCTGGGATCCCTGCTGCTCTATGGGGCTGGGCCCCGGTTCCAGGATTTGTCCCCAATCCCGGGATTTGTCCCCAGTCCTGGGATCCCTTCTGCTCTGTAGGGTTGGGGCCCCAGTTCCAGGATTTGTCCCCAGTCCCAGGATCCCTTCTGCTCTGTAGGGTTGGGGCCCCAGTTCCAGGATTTATCCCCAATCCCAGGATTTGTCCCCAGTCCAGGAATCCCTCCTGCTCTGTGGGGCTGGGACCCCAATTCCAGGATTTATCCCCAATCCCAGGATTTGTCCCCAATCCCGGGATCCCTCCTACTCTATGGGGCTGGGCCCCAATCCCAGAATTTGTCCCCAGTCCTGGGATCCCTGCTGCTCTATGGGGCTGGGCCCCGGTTCCAGGATTTGTCCCCAATCCCGGGATTTGTCCCCAGTCCTGGGATCCCTTCTGCTCTGTAGGATTGGGGCCCCAGTTCCAGGATTTGTCCCCAGTCTCAGGATTTGTCCCCAATCCTGGGATCCCTCCTACTCTATGGGGCTGGGGCCCCAGTTCCAGGATTTGTCCCCAATCCCAGGGTTCCTCCTGCTCTGTGGGGCTGGGACCCCAATTCCAGGATTTATCCCCAATCCCGAGATTTATCCCCAATCCCGGGGTCCCTCCCGCTCTGTGGGGCTGGGCACTGCCAGAATTCCCCTCCTGACACCCCACATTCCCCTGTCCCCGCAATTCCCGGCTCCTTCCCGCTGGAATGTGGCGCCAGGCGGGGAGGGCCGGGTCTGGGAGCGT
This sequence comes from Acrocephalus arundinaceus, assembly GCA_021534815.1. Lineage (NCBI taxonomy): Eukaryota > Metazoa > Chordata > Aves > Passeriformes > Sylviidae > Acrocephalus > Acrocephalus arundinaceus. The sequence continues at coordinate 29,510 of JAJEOU010001734.1, forward strand.
TCCCTGTCCCAACCGCCCCTCCCGTTCCCGTTCCCGGCCCTGCCCGCCGCGGTGGGAAGCAGCCCTGGGCTCGGGAATGCCGCCGGGATTTGCATGGGGCCGTCATTAGGCTGTAACTCTCATTTAAGGCAATAAAGGCGCTTAATTTCACAGGGAAAAACTTAATGGAGCGCCGCGTTCCCAGGCGCTGCTTCCCTGACATTTTACAGCCCTTTGGAAGCGTCGCTTAATAACGGCCACAACCCCCAAATCCCTGGGTTCTGCAGACACTCAGGAAATAAAATAAATCTGCTTGGAAGAAAAAATAAAATAAAAAACCCAAAAATAAAATAAATAAATTTAAAAAAAAAAAAAACAAAAACTCACACCAAATAAAAAACCACCAGAGCAGGTGTTGTGGCAAAGTCGGGAGATGCAAATCCCTCCTTGTCATTAATGATTGTATTTATTCCACGATTCCACCTGTCGGGGTGACGTCTCTCCCTCCCGGAGCCTTCTCAGAGCAGATTAAAGCTCGCTTTTATCACCGGCCTGAAAGGCGTTTCGGGAGGGAACATTAGTTCTCCTACATTATTCCCGCATGTTAGGAAAAGTGTCTTTTTAAAATATTAGACAGCGATCGAGGTTAATTTAAACCACATCAAACACGCGCGGCTGCTCTGCCGGAATCCTCCCGCACCGGCTCCGGGCTGCTCCGGCCGCAGGTGGGGCCTGGGAGATCCAGGAGATGCAGGAGAGGCAGGACAGGGGTGGGGGAACCCAAAATCTGCACAGAGGAGCACAGAGAGGTTCTGGAGCATCGGAGGAAATTCCATTGAGTGCCCGGGGTGGCAGGTCCTTGGGAGATCAGGCTGGTGTCTGCTCAGCCTGGTGTCTGCTTATCCAGGTGTCTGCTCATCTTGGAATATCCTCATCCAGGTGGTTCCTCATCCAGGTGTCTGCTCATCCTGGTGTCTGCTCATCCTGGTGTCTGCTCGTCTTGGAATCTCCTCATCCTGGGATCTGCTCATCCTGGAATCTCCTCATTCAGGTGTCTGCTCCTCCTGGAATCTCCTCATCTGCATGTCTGCTCATCCAGGTGTCTGCTTCTCTTGGTGTCTGCTCATCCTGGAATCTCCTCCTGGTGTCTCCTCATCCAGGTGTCTCCTCATCCTGGTGTCTGCTCAGCCTGGTGTCTGCTCATCTTGGAATCTCCTCATCCAGGTGGTTCCTCATCCAGGTGTCTGCTCGTCCTGGTGTCTGCTCATCCTGGAATCTCCTCATCCTGGTGTCTGCTTCTCCTGGTGTCTGCTCGTCTTGGAATCTCCTCATCTGCATGTCTGCTCATCCAGGTGTCTGCTTCTCTTGATGTCTGCTCATCCTGGAATCTCCTCCTGGTGTTTCCTCATCCTGGTGGTTCCTCATCCAGGTGTCTGCCCATCCTGGTGTCTGCTCACCTTGGAATCTCCTCATCTGTGTGTCTGCTCATCCTGGTGTCTGCCCATCCTGGAATCTTCTCATCTAGTTGTCTGCTCATCCTGGTGTCTCCTCATTCTGGTGTCTCCTCATCCTGGTGGTTCCTCATCCAGGTGTCTGCTCATCCAGGTGTCTGCTTGTCCTGGTGTTTCCTCATCCTGGTGCCTGCTCATCATGGAATCTCCTCATCCAGGTGTCTGCTCGTCCAGAGCAAGACCAAGAACCACAGCACGTCTGGACACTTTGGACACTGCACGTTCTGGACACTCTGGACACTCCGGACCCTCCAGTCACCCTGGACACCCTGGACACTCTGGACACTCTGCACACTCCAGACATTTTGGACACTCTGCACACTCTGCACACTCTGGGCACTCCGGACACTCTGGACACTCCAGACGTTTTGGACACTCTGGACACTCCGCACACTCCAGGCCCTCGGGGCTCCAGTGCAGAGGCCGGGGCGGTGCCGGGGCAGCCCCGGGGTCCGTCCCTGTCCCAGCACAGCCGAATCCTTTCTCTTCCATCCCTTCCATCCCCGCCTCTGCCCCCGCCCTCTCCCGCTGCCCAAGGAGCTGTGGCCGTCCCACCCCTGGAATGCCCAAGGCCGGGTTGGACACTGGGGTTGGAGCAGCCTGGGACAGTGGGAGGTGTCCCTGCCATGGCAGGGGTGGCACTGGGTGGGCTTTGAGGTCCCTTCCCACCCTGTGATCCTGCCTGGATTTGATCCTGCCATTCTCTGACCCAGATCATTCCTGTCCGAAGGTTTCCAGCCCCTTTGCACAGATTTCTCCTCCTTTCTCACCTCGGACAGCGAGGGCTCCGCTCCCGTGGTCACCCCCGGCCGCGCCTCCATCCCCGCCGGGCATCCCCGGTTCCCGCTGCCCCGGGGCCGGTCCGGCCGCGCCTCCCTCGGCGTTTTATCCTCCCCAGACCTGCCGGGGCATTTCCAGCTCGGCCGAGCCATCGGCTTTGGGAGCAGCCAACAAACTGAGACAGCGGCGGGAGAGCTCCGAGGGGGAAACTCTGCTGGGATTTTCAGTGTTTGAGGCTGGGAGGAGGAAAAAAACCAGGCAGAAACTTTGTCCTGATTCCTTTGGGTAATTTGTTTTTGTTTTTCTTGTTGGAGCATCTTCCTGAGGGTGCCGGGAGAGGCTGAACACATCCAAGAGCTCAGAGCCCCTGGCAGGGCCTGAAGGGGCTCCAGGAGAGCTGGAGAGGGACTGGGGACAAAGGGATGAAGGGACAGGACACAGGGAATGGCTTTGGAGTGGGAAAGGGGAGATTTGGGTGGGATCTTGGGCAAGAATTCCTGTGAGCTGGGGAGGGATCCAGCCGTGGCTGCCCAGGATCCCTGGCAGTGCCCAGGGCCAGTGGAATGGGAATGTTACCCATGGAATGGGACAACATTCACTGGCCCATTCCAGGATTCCTCGCTGGGGCAGCACAACCCGACCTCTCCCACCCCATCCATCCGTGGGTTGCCACCAAAGCTCCCAGGGCAGCGCTTTCATCTGGGAAATAATTTATTGTGGATTTGCATGAGGGTTAAAGCCCTGAGCCGGGCCTGCTTCAAAGGGCTGTGCCCGGCAGACTCCGGAGTGGGAACTCGGCATCCTCGGAGCAGCACCATAACCAGTCTGCCCTGTTTGGGAATGCTGAGCTGCTTATTTAAACCCTTTTTATTTTTAAAAAAAAAAAATCACCCGACTTCCTTGAAGTCATTAAAGCCTAACCTTTAAACTCCGGGAGTCTAATGGTTCAAGCCAAGCATAATGTTGAGGCACATGTGTGATAAATCTGCTTTTAATCTGCGCCGAGCGCTTTTCCCCGGGTTCCGAGGTGTTGGCAAAGCCCGCTCCCCCCGACGGTGATCCATTACCTTTTACACAGAGCGGCCTCGGGTTTTATTAACTACTGAAATATACTGAGAACTGTTAGCAAAGCGGCGTGTAAATCTCAGAGATTCATGCTGCTTGATTTTATGGAGGCCTAATTCCCGGGAAAGCGGCGGCGGGGAGATCGGCGCGATGGGTTTTAATGATTAACAGAGACCTCCCGCCTCGTTACCCCTAATGAGGGGCTGGGGGGGCTCTGCTGGCACCCCAAAATGCTCCCTGAGGGTCTCGGGTGGGGGTCTGTGGGTGGGGTGTGAAAATGGGGTGTCCCCGGATGTGGGTGAGGGCTGGGGAGGGATTGGGGGTGCTGGGATGGTCGGGGTGGGAAGGGAGATGGGGTCACCCAGGGAGGGCAGGGACACCTCCCCTGAGCTCTGAACCCCAACAGCCTCAGCCTGGGCTGATCGTGGGCCTGGGATGAGCCTGGTTCTGATCCTGAGCCTGGGATGAGCCTGGTTCTGAGCCTGAGCCTGGGATGAGCCTGGTTCTGATCCTGAGCCTGGGATGAGCCTGGTTCTGAGCCTGAGCCTGGGTTGATCCTGGTACTGAGAACCCGGGCTGATCCCAATCCTGAGCCCGGGCTGATCCTGATCCCAATCCTGAGCCCAGGCTGATCCCAATCCTGAGCCCGGGCTGATCCTGATCCCAATTCTGAGCTCGGGCTGATCCCAATCCTGAGCCCGGGCTGATCCTGATCCCAATCCTGAGCCCAGGCTGATCCCAATCCTGAGCCCGGGCTGATCCTGATCCCAATTCTGAGCTCGGGCTGATCCCAATCCTGAGCCCGGGCTGATCCTGATCCCAATCCTGAGCCCAGGCTGATCCCAATCCTGAGCCCGGGCTGATCCTGATCCCAATTCTGAGCTCGGGCTGATCCCAATCCTGAGCCCGGGCTGATCCTGATCCCAATCCTGAGCCCAGGCTGATCCCAATCCTGAGCCCGGGCTGATCCTGATCCCAATTCTGAGCTCGGGCTGATCCCAATCCTGAGCCCGGGCTGATCCTGATCCCAATCCTGAGCCCGGGCTGATCCTGATCCCAATCCTGAGCCTGGGCTGATCCTGATCCCAATCCTGAGTCTGGGCTGATCCCGATCCTGAGCCCAGGCTGATCCTAATCCTGAGCCCGGGCTGATCCCAGGACTGCTCTTCATCAAGGGCTGATCCCAATCCTGAGCCTGGGCCGTTCCTGCTCCTGAGCCTGGGCTGATCCTGATCCCAAGCTTGGGCTGATCCTGATCCCAAGCCCAGGCTGATCCTGGTATTGAGAGCCTGGGCTGATCCCGGTCCTGCTCCTGAGCCTGGGCTGATCCCAATCCTGAGCCCGGGCTGATCCCAATCCTGAGCCAGGGCTGATCCCAATCCTGAGCCAGGGCTGATCCCAATCCTGAGCCCAGGCTGATCCCAGTCCTGCTCTTCATCCAGGGCTGATCCCGGGACTGAGCCCGACCCCGGGCTGCTCCCAGGGCTGATCCCAATCCTGAGTCTGGGCTGATCCTGATCCAGAATCCAGGCTGATCCCGATCCTGAGCCTGACCCCAGGCTGCTCCCAGGGCTGATCCCAATCCTGAGCCCGGGCTGATCCCAATCCTGATCCCGACCCCAGGCTGCTCCCAGGGCTGCTCCCAATCCTGCCTGGACCCATCAGGGCGGTTTGGATTTCGGTTCTGATCTCCACCTCCAATCCCAGACCCGCACTTTTCCAGCCAATTGTCAGGAAATCAGGCATGGAGGGGAAAAATCCTGCGGGCAGCAGCAAACCTGAACACGGGGCTGATTAAAGGCTGGAGCAGGCCAGGAAGGCAGCACAGCCAGCGGTGATTTCCAGCCGTGCCCGGGGCTCTCCGGGGTGATTTTGGGGTGCCAGCAGCAGGGCAGGAGCTCCCAGCCGGGCACGGCCCCGCGCGGCTCTGCCAGGGCATGGAGCTCGGTTTTAATAAAAAAGTTAAATTGAAAAAAGCTGCTTGGAAAAGCTCCGCTCCAGATCTGGAGGGAAATCACTCAAACTCAGGGGCTGAGGAAGCCAAAATGTGTTTTTGGTTCTTTCCGCTTTTGGAAGAACTGTCGGGAGTTGTTGGGTTGGGTTTTTTTTATTTTTTATTTTATTCTATTTTATTTTCTCGTGCTCTCTCCCCGTTCCTCCCCCTCCTGTGATTATTCAATTTGCCATGAAAGCTGGGACCAAACCAAAAGCCCTCGGTGCCAAAACCTCCGAGCTTGGAGAAGGTTTGGAGCTTAAATTACATCGTGCACACGGCCCCGGCCGCAGCGCAGCGCCGTCCAAGGCACACACGAGACTCTGGTTGGTGGAACCCGGCTCTGACCGAGCTGCTCCTCACCCAGGGGGGTTCTGTGTCCTCCCAAAACCAGGGAAAAAAAAATTAAAAAATTTAAAAAATAAAATTAAAAAAATATATATATAAAATATAAAATATAAAATAATATAAAAATAAAATATATTAAAATATATAAAGTATAAAATATTAAATGTAAAATGTAAAATAGAAGATAATATAAAATATAAAACATAAAAATAAAACATAAAAAATAGAATATAAAATAGAATATAAAAATAAAACATAAAAAACCCCATAAAATATAAAATAATATAAAAAATATAAAATATAAAATATAACATATAAAATATAAAATGTAAAATATAAAATATGAAATATAAAATATAAAACATAAAACATAAAAATAGAATATAAAATAATAAAAATATAAAACATAAAATATAAAATATAAAATATAGAATATTATAAAATATAAAACATAAAAAATAAAACATAAAAAATAGAATATAAAATAATATAAATATAAAACATAAAGCATAAAATATAAAATATAAAATATAAAATATATAAAATATAAAATATAAAATATAAAATATAAAATAATATAAAATATAACATATCCCGGTGCTCTGGAACCTGTTCCTCACCCAGGGACCTCCAGGTGCCGTTGGGGGCTGCGGTGCCAGGGCTGGGCCGCCCTTTTGGGGGATTTGTAGGGTGGATTTGGGGTCCCGGCTGGCTGGGTCAGGCCCTGGCCACCAGCACTGTCCCCCCGGATCCTTTCCCACTTCCCCAATTTCCTTTTCCCCCACTGCATTCCCATATCCCACAGTTTGGGACATTTGGGGACATTTGGTGCCATTTGGATCCAGTTTGAGACATTTGGGTCCATTTTGGGACATTTTGGTTCCTTTTGGTGCCATTTGGGGACATTTTGGTGCCATTTGGGTCCATTTTGGGACATTTTGGGACATTCTCACATCCCTCCCTGCTCCTTTACATCCACCTCAGCCACAAATGAGACACGTCCTCCTCTGCCCCAGCCCGTTCCTGAGGAGCTCCAGGCCTGCTCAGAGCGTTCTGGGGGACGATCACCCCAAAAATCTGTGATTTAATATTAAATTAACACCTCCTCCTCTGCCCCAGCCCATTCCTGGGGAGCTCCAGGCCTCCTCAGAGCATTCTGCGGGACGATCACCCCAAAAATCTGTGATTTAACATTAAATTAACACATCCTCCTCTCCCAGCCCATTCCTGGGGAGCTCCGGGCCTGCTTGGAGCATTCTGGGGGATAATCACCCCAAAAATCTGTGATTTAACATTAAATTAACACATCCTCCTCTCCCAGCCCATTCCTGGGGAGCTCTGGGCCTGCTCAGAGCATTCTGGGGGATGATCACCCCAAAAATCTGTGATTTAACATTAAATTAACACATCCTCCTCTACCCCAGCCCATTCCTGGGGAGCTCCAGGCCTGCTCAGAGCGTTCTGGGGGACGATCACCCCAAAAATCTGTGATTTAACATTAAATTAACACGTCCTCCTCTGCCCCAGCCCGTTCCTGGGGAGCTCTGGGCCTGCTCAGAGCATTCTGGGGGACGATCACCCCAAAAATCTGTGATTTACCATTAAATTAACACATCCTCCTCTGCCCCAGCCCATTCCTGGGGAGCTCCAGGCCTGCTCAGAGCATTCTGAGGGATGATCACCCCAAAAATCTGTGATTTAATATTAAATTAACACGTCCTCCTCTGCCCCAGCCCGTTCCTGGGGAGCTCTGGGCCTGCTCAGAGCATTCTGAGGGATGATCACCCCAAAAATCTGCAGTTTAACAATGAACACATCCTCCTTTCCCTCAGCCCATTCCCGGGGAGCTCTGGGCCTGCTCAGAGCATTCTGGGGGATGATCACCCCAAAAATCTGAGGTTTAACAATGAACATCTCCCCTCCCAGCCCATTCCCAGGAGCTCCAGGCCTGCTCAGGGTGTTCCAGGGAATGATCACCCCAAAAATCTGCAGTTTAACATTAAATTAACACATCCTCCTGTCCCGCAGCCCATTCCCGGGGAGCTCTGGGCCTACTCAAGGCTGATCACCCCCAAAATCTGCAGTTTAACAATGAACACACTCTCCTCTCCCACAGCCCATTCCTGGGGAGCTCCGGGCCTGCTCAGAGCATTCTGGGGGACGATCACCCAAAAATCTGTGATTTAACATTAAATTAACACCTCCTCCTCTCCCTCAGCCCATTCCTGGGGAGCTCTGGGCCTGCTCGGAGCATTCTGAGGGATGATCACCCCAAAAATCTGTGATTTAATATTAAATTAACACCTCCTCCTCTCCCACAGCCCATTCCTGGGGAGCTCCGGGCCTGCTCGGAGCATTCTGAGGGATGATCACCCCAAAAATCTGCAGTTTAACAATGAACACATCCTCCTCTCCCTCAGCCCCTTCCTGGGGAGCTCTGGGCCTGCTCGAGGTGTTCTGGGGGACAATCACCCCAAAAATCTGCAGTTTAACAATGAGCACACCCTCCTCTTCCACAGCGCATTCCTGGGGAACTCCAGGCCCACTTGGGGTATTCCAGGGAATGATCACCCCAAAAATCTGTGATTTAACATTAAATTAACACATCCTGCTGTCCCACAGCCCATTCCTGGGGAGCTTCAGGCCCACTCGGAGCATTCTGGGGGACGATCACCCCAAAAATCTGCAGTTTAACATTAAATTAACACCTTCCCATGTCCTGCAGCCCATTCCCGGGGAGCTCCAGGCCTGCTTGGGGTGTTCCAGGGAGTGATCACCCCAAAAATCTGTGATTTAATATTAAATTAACACATCCTCCTCTGCCCCAGCCCATTCCTGGGGAGCTCTGGGCCTGCTCGGAGCATTCTGAGGGATGATCACCCCAAAAATCTGCAGTTTAACAATGAACACATCCTCCTCTCCCTCAGCCCATTCCTGGGGAGCTCTGGGCCTGCTCGAGGTGTTCTGGGGGACAATCACCCCAAAAATCTGCAGTTTAACAATGAACACATCCCCCTGATCTGCAGCCCATTCCTGGGGAGCTCCAGACCCACTTGGGGTGTTCCAGGGAACCATCACCCCAAAATCTGCGGTTTAACAATTCACACATCCTCCCCTCCCAGCCCATTCCTGGGAGCTCAGGGCCTGCTTGAGGTTGATCACCCCGAAAATCTGCAGTTTAAATTAAAACATCCTCCAGTCCTGCAGCCCATTCCCAGGGAGCTCCGGGCCTGCTCGAGGTGTTCCAGGGGATGGATGATCACCCCAAAATCTGCGGTTTAACATTAAATTAACACCTCCTCTCCCTCAGCCCATTCCCAGGGAGCTCTGGGCCTGCTTGGAGCATTCTGGGGGACGATCACCCCAAAAATCTGTGATTTAACATTAAATTAACACCTCCTCCTCTCCCTCAGCCCCTTCCCGGGGAGCTCCAGGCCCGCTTGGGGTGTTCCAGGTAACCATCACCCCCAAAAGCTGTGGTTTAACAATTATTAACACCTCCTGCTCTCCCCCAGCCCATTCCCGGGAAGCTCCGGGCCTGCTTGGAGCATTCTGGGGGACTCCTGGGGAGCTCCAGTGTGCTCGGAGGGTTCCAGGGGATGGATGATCACCCCAATAATCTGTGATTTGACATTAAATTAACACATCCTCTCCCCCAGCCCATTCCCGGGGAGCTCCGGGCCTACTCGAGGCTGATCACCCCCAAAATCTGCAGTTTAACAATGAACACATCCCCCTGATCTGCAGCCCATTCCTGGGGAGCTCCAGACCCACTTGGGGTGTTCCAGGGAACCATCACCCCAAAATCTGCGGTTTAACAATTCACACAACCTCCCCTCCCAGCCCATTCCTGGGAGCTCAGGGCCTGCTTGAGGTTGATCACCCCGAAAATCTGCGGTTTAAATTAAAACATCCTCCAGTCCTGCAGCTCATTCCCAGGGAGCTCCGGGCCTGCTCGAGGTGTTCCAGGGGATGGATGATCACCCCAAAATCTGCGGTTTAACATTAAATTAACACCTCCTCTCCCTCAGCCCATTCCCAGGGAGCTCTGGGCCTGCTCAGAGCATTCTGGGGGACGATCACCCCAAAAATCTGTGATTTAACATTAAATTAACACCTCTTCCTCTCCCTCAGCCCCTTCCCGGGGAGCTCCAGGCCCGCTTGGGGTGTTCCAGGGAACCATCACCCCCAAAAGCTGCGGTTTAACAATTATTAACACCTCCTGCTCTCCCCCAGCCCATTCCCGGGGAGCTCCGGGCCTGCTTGGAGCATTCTGGGGAACTCCTGGGGAGCTCCAGTGTGCTCGGAGGGTTCCAGGGGATGGATGATCACCCCAATAATCTGTGATTTGACATTAAATTAACACATCCTCTCCCCCAGCCCATTCCCGGGGAGCTCCGGGCCTGCTCGGGGCCGATCACCCCAAACTCCCTGGCTGGCCCCGGAGGTGAAACCTTTCCTCTTACAGTGTGTTTGGGGTCGCACACTGTTTGAACCCCGTTCTGTTCAGGTTTTTTTTTGTAAGTTTGACCCAGCAGTGCCTTTCAATGTTTTATCTGTGGCTCGGATTTTCCCCCAGCGTCTGTCCCTGTCACTGACTCAGAACTCAGCCCCTTTTTTCCTGAAAATTACAAGTGCGTCTGCCCCACGAACCGATTTTATTTGTTGGAATAATTATTATCCTTTCTCTGTTAAGGCTGGGAATGTTCACCTGCAATGTCCTCTCAGATTGGTTTAAGGATTCCCAGGGCTCCTGGCCCGGGGGGAATATTTACATTGATTTTAGCACGTTTGTTTTGTCTGTTTGCTGCTGAGAATTCGGGATTAAATTTGGATGGAAGGAACAGATCCCCCTCTCATCCCTGTCTGTGTCTGCGCTGGATTAAAGGTCCTTGCAAGGCTCTCTAAGGAACTCAAAACTGCCCCACTCTGCTCGGCTCAAGGAAGGGAGACGCGGTTCAGTTTAAAACCGGGCAGAAAACAGAAGCAGCCAGCCGGGGTTCGCTCGGACCCTTCCCGGTGATGCCTTACCGAACTCCCCGGGTGGTTCTGGAGGGTGAAACCCTTCCCGAACTCCCCAGCCGGTTCCGGAGGGTGAATCCCGAACTCCCCGGCTGGCCCCGGAGGGTGAATCCCAAACTCCCCGGCTGGTTCTGGAGGGTGAAACCCTTCCCGAACTCCCCGGCTGGTTCCGGAGAGTGAACCCCGAACTCCCTGGCTGGCCCAGGAGGGTGAAACCCTTCCCGAACTCCCCGGCCGGCTGACAAAGCTCTCCGGGCTGCGGCCATCCCGAGGATTTGCTGGATTTTCCCTTCCAGAACTGCCCTGTGGAGAGAGGACAGCGGGAGGACAGAGGGGACAGAGGGGACAGCGGGGAGGACAGAGGGACAGCGGGGAGGACAGAGGGGACAGCGCCGCTCCCTCCCGCAGGGACCGGAGGGGACAAGTGCCATCCCCGCTGCCAACCCCCCGGGCCCGGCGCTCCCCGCGGTGTTGCTCGAACACTGAAATCCTTTCATTCGCCTCAAAACAAACCCGCCGCGCTCTCCCCGTGTGGCGCGGGGACAAAGGCGCTGCCTGTCCGCTCCTGGTGCCCTGCCCGAGCTGGCAGCGGGCGCGGCCCCGGCACCGGCCCAGACCCGGCCCGGATCCCTCCCGGACCCCTCCCGGCCCGGTCCCAGCCCTGTCCCGGTCCCCTCCCGGTCCCGTCCCAGCCCCACAGATGTCCCCGAGGGTCGCTGGCGGTCCCCGGGGGTCGCTCCTTGGGGAGGTTTGAGCCGGAGCTCTGGAAAAGCAGGGAATGCAGAGCTTGGGAAGGATTTGGGTGGGAAGAGAGGATGAAGTTCAGGGTTTGTCACCTCCATCCCCCAGGGCTGCAGAGCCATGTGGCAGTGGGACACAAAATAAGGACAATTGACTCTAGTAATCAGAAGAGGATATGAAGGTTTTATTTGCAACCTTTTTACTTCTCTTATAGCACGCTCGGCTAAAAAATGTATTAATTGGTCAATGGGACTGACACCTCTCTCCACTGGTTAATAGGAAACAACAGCTGGGGAGCATTGTTATGGGGAAAAAGCACTGCCCACTTAGAAATGTTTTGGGGAAAGGAGAAAGATGTTTTGGGAAAAGAAACTGTTGGAAGTTTTCCCTTGGGAAAGGAGCTGGCAATGGTTAGCCAGCTGGAATTCTCTCAGGCTCAGAAATATTGAGGCCACAGAGCCAGGATAGAGCTGAGGATGTGGCCTTGGCCCCAAAGCTCGGGTGTAGGGTCAGGCTAAAAATCATGGCTAGGGATCAAGGAATAGGACACCAGGATGGATGGATGATGGATGGATGGATGGATCCATGGATGGATGGATCCATGGATGGATGGATGGATGGATGGAAGGATGGATGATGGATGGATGGATGGATCCATGGATGGATGGATGGATGGATGGATGGATGGATGGATGGATGGATGGATGGATCCATGGATGGATATACGGATGGACATATGGATGGATCCATGGATGGATATGTGGACAGATATATGGATGGATATACAGATGGATCCATGGATGGACATACGGATGGACATATGGATGGATATATGGATGGATCCATGGATGGACATATGGATGGATACATGGATGGACATATGGATGGATATATGGATGGACATATGGATGGATAGATGGATGGATCTATGGATGGATATATGGATGGATAGATGGATGGATACATGGATGGATGAATACATGGATCAGTCCATGAATGGATATATATGGACGGATATATGGATGGATATACACATGGATATATGGATGGATCCATGGATGGACCTATGGATGGATATAGGGATGGATGTATGGATGATATATGGATGGATATATGGATGGATATATGGATGGATCCATGGATGGATATATGGAAGGATGGATCCATGGATGGATATACGGGTGGATATATGAAGGGATCCATGGATGGATCCATGGATGGATGGACATATGGATGGATCCATGGATGGATATGTGGACAGATATATGGATGTATATACAGATAGATATATGGATGGATCTGTGGATGGATCTATGGATGGATATATGGATGAACCTATGGATGGATCCATGGATGGATATACGGATGGACATATGGATGGATATATGGATGGATCTATGGATGGATCTATGGAAGGATGGATATATGGATGAGTATACGGATGGATCTATGGATGGCTATATGGATGGCTATATGGATGGATATATGGATGGCTATATGGATGGATCTATGGATGGCTATATGGACGGGTATACGGATGGATCTATGGATGGATCCATGGACAGAAGAAACCCCAGCCCCAGCAGTGCTGCCTTTGGGCAAGCCATGGGATCAGCGCCACCACCTCCACAGCAACAATCCCCCAAAAGGGATCCCCCAAAAAGAGATCCCCCAAAAGAGACCTCCCAAAGGGCATCCCCCCACAAAAGAGGAATCCCCCAAAAGAAGAATTCCCCAAAAAAGGATCCCGGCAGCTCCCGGGAGCCTGGGCTGAGCCGGGGCCGCTCCGTGCCAGGCGGCGGTGAACTGTCTTTTTACCTTTTCTTTTCTTTTTTTTTTTTCTTTTTCTTTTCTTTTTTTTTTCTCTTCCTTCTTTTCTTTTTTACTTTCTTTCTTCTTTCTTTCTTTCTTTTTTTTTTTTTTTTTTCTTTTTTCTTCATTCCTTTCTTTTTTTATTTATTTTTCTTCTTTTATTTTATCCTTTTTTTTTCTTTATCCCTTTTCATTTTTACTTTTCCTTACTTTCATTTTCTTTTTTATTTCCTTATTATTTTTTCTTTTTCCTTTTTGCTTCTTTTTTCTCTCTTCTCTTTTCTTTTTTTATTCTTCTTCTTTTTCTCTTCTTTTCTTTCTTCTCCCTTCTTTTTTTTCTTTTT
>JAJEOU010001734.1:43129-90629 GCA_021534815.1 Acrocephalus arundinaceus
AATTGGAAAACAGACAAAATAGGGCCCGAAACCAGGGCCAAAAATTAGGGGGAAACAGATAAAATAGGGCCAAAAAATAGGGGAAAAAAGGCAAAATGGGGCCCAAAATTTGGGGAGAAGAGACAAACCAGGCCCAGCAGCAGGGGAGTCGTGCCTGGGTCCTGTCCCTGACCCTGCCCCGTGTCCCCAGCACCAACAGCAGGTGGCCCAGGCTGTTGAACGTGCCAAGCAGGTGACCATGACGGAGTTGAATGCAATCATCGGGGTACGTGGACTTCCCAATCTGCCTCTCACCGTGTGTATTCCCCTTTTATTCCTTCATTTACCAGGGCCAGAGGCAGCCCTGAGCTCAGCACGGCCCCAGGGCGGCTCCCGGGCACCCCAAAATCCTGAAATGGTGCTGGTCCTATTGATCCTGGCTGGGTTAAAATACCAAAACTGCCTCAAAACACCAAAACGGCCCCAAAAACCTGAAATGGCCCCAAAAACCTGAAATGTCCTGGTCCTACAGATCCTGGCTGGGTTAAAATACCAAAACTGCCTCAAAACACCAAAACGGCCCCAAAAACCTGAAATGGCCCCAAAAACCTGAAATGTCCTGGTCCTACAGATCCTGGCTGGGTTAAAATACCAAAACTGCCTCAAAACACCAAAACGGCCCCAAAAACCTGAAATGTCCTGGTCCTATAGATCCTGGCTGAGTTAAAATACCAAAACAGCCCCAAAATCCTGAAATAGTGCTGGTCCTACAGATCCTGGCTGGGCTAAAATACCGAAATGGCCCCAAAACATCAAAACGGCCCCAAAAACCTGAAATGGCCCCAAAACACCAAAACTGCCCCAAAAACCTGAAATGGTTCTGGTCCTACAGATCCTGGCTGGGCTGAAACACCAAAACTGCCCCAAAATACCAAAACTGCCCCAAAAACCTGAAATGGTTCTGGTCCTATAGATCCTGGTTGGGCTAAAATACCAAAACTGCCTCAAAACACCAAAACTGCCCCAAAAACCTGAAATGGCCCCAAAACACCAAAATGGCCCCGAAAACCTGAAATGGTTCTGGTCCTACAGATCCTGGCTGGGCTAAAATACCAAAATGGCCCCAAAAACCTGAAATGGCCCCAAAACACCAAAATGGCCCCGAAAACCTGAAACGGCCCCAAAAACCTGAAATGGCCCCAAAATACCAAAACGGCCCCAAAAACCTGAAATGGTTCTGGTCCTACAGATCCTGGCTGTGCTAAAACACCAAAACAGCCCCAAAAACCTGAAATGTCCTGGTCCTACAGATCCTGGTTGGGCTAAAATACTAAAACGGCCCCAAAAACCTGAAATGGTCCTGGTCCTACAGATCCTGGCTGGGCTGAAATACCGAAATGGCCCCAAAAACCTGAAATGGCCCCAAAATACCAAAACTGCCCCAAAAACCTGAAATGGTTTTGGTCCCACAGATCCTGGCTGTGCTAAAACACCAAAACAGCCCCAAAAACCTGAAATGTCCTGGTCCTACAGATCCTGGTTGGGCTAAAAAACCAAAACAGTCCCAAAAACCTGAAATGGCCCCAAAAACCTGAAATGGTTCTGGTCCTACAGATCCTGGCTGGGCTGAAATACCGAAATGGCCCCAAAAACCTGAAATGGCCCCAAAACACCAAAATGGCCCCGAAAACCTGAAACGGCCCCAAAAACCTGAAATGGCCCCAAAATACCAAAACGGCCCCAAAAACCTGAAATGGTTCTGGTCCTACAGATCCTGGCTGGGCTGAAATACTGAAATGGCCCCAAAAACCTGAAATGGCCCCAAAATACCAAAACGGCCCCAAAAACCTGAAATGGTTCTGGTCCTACAGATCCTGGCTGGGCTGAAACACCAAAATGGCCCCAAAATACCAAAACGGTCCCAAAATCCTGAAATGGCCCCAAAAACCTGAAATGGTTCTGGTCCTACAGATCCTGGCTGGGCTAAAATACCAAAATGGCCCCAAAACACAAAAAACTGCCCCAAAAACCTGAAATGGTTCTGGTCCTACAGATCCTGGCTGGGCTAAAACACCAAAATGGCCCCAAAACACCAAAACGGCCCCAAAATCCTGAAATGGCCCCAAAATCCTGAAATGGTTCTGGTCCCACAGATCCTGGCTGTGTTAAAATACCAAAACTGCCCCAAAAACCTGAAATGTCCTGGTCCTACAAATCCTGGCTGTGCTAAAAAACCAAAACAGTCCCAAAACAACAAAACGGTCCCAAAACACCAAAACTGCCCCAGTCCCACAGCTCTTGGCTGTCCCAAAATTGCCCAAAACTGCCCCAAAACACCAAAACTGCCCCAAAAACCTGGAATGGTCCTGATCCCACAGATTCTGGTTGTGCTGAAACCCCAAAACTGCCCCAAAACCCCAAAACTGCCTAAATCCCACAGTTCTGGCTGTCCTAAAACTGTGCCCTAATCCCACAACTCCTGGCTGCCCCAGAACTGCCCCCAAACCCCAGAACTGCCCCCAAACCCCAAAACTGCCCCACTCCTGCCCCCAGCCACTCAGACCCGGCAGCTCCGGGGTTCCCTCTGGAATTCCCTCTCAGGATCATTCCCCAATCCCGGATTTGGGGTGGGAGCCGCCCGCAGGCGCTGAGCTCAGGCCGGTCTCTGCTCTGTGGGGTGTGAGATGTGCCCAGGGCTGTCCCTGTCCCACCCCTGACCCTTTTCCCCATCCCTGGGACACATCCAGGGGTTCTGATGGAAAATTAACGATTTTAGGTAATTTCTTTAATTGCTGTCCCTGTCCCATCCCTGCCCCTTCCCCATCCCTGGGACACATCCAGGGGTTCTGATGGAAAATTAATGATTTTAGATCATTTCTTTAATTGCTGTCACTGTCCCGTCCCTGTCCCACCCTTGCCCCTTTCCCCCATCCCCAGAACATCCAGGGGTTCTGATGGAAAATTAACGAATTTTAAATCATTTCTTTAATTGCTGTCCCTGTCCCATCCCTGTCCCATCCCTGACCCTTTTCCCATCCCTGGGACACATCCAGGGGTTCTGATGGAAAATTAACGAATTTTAAATCATTTCTTTAATTGCTGTCGCTGTCTTGGTCCTGCACTCCCTGTCCCACCACCAACCCTTCCCCATCCCCAGAACATCCAGGGGTTCTGATGGAAAATTAACAATTTTAGATAATTTCTTTAATTTCTGTCGCTGTCTCGGTCCTGCAGCAAAGCCCAGAATTCCCAATCCACCTCCAGAGCTCCTCTGCCTTTGTTTCCCAGGAAATCCCCATTTATAATTATCTTTATTTTCTTAAAAACCACTTTCACTTCTTCATCTTCAAGGATCTTTATCATTCTCTGTTTATCTCGCTTTTCCACCCATTTCCTTGGGTTTTATGGGTGTCACCAACTCTGGAATTGTGCTCTGGGCTCCTGGGATTTTTGGGAATGAGGAACAGCTGGCTGTCCTAAAATTGCCCCAATCCCACAGCTCCTGGCTGTCCTAAAACCCCAAAACTGCCCCAAAACAGCCCCAAAATCCCAAAACAGCCCCAATCCCACAGCTCCTGGCTGTCCTAAAACCCCAAAACAGCCCCAAAACAGCCCCAAAATCCCAAAACAGCCCCAATCCCACAGCTCCTGGCTGTCCCAAAACCCCGGGTCAGTGGCACCCCCAGGGATGGGAGCTGAGTTCTGGGGTGACTCCAGAGCTCCTCTGCCTTTGTTTCCCAGGAAATCCCCATTTATAATTATCTTTATTTTCTTAAAAACCACTTTCACTTCTTCATCTTCAAGGATTTTTATCATTCTCTGTTTATCTCGTTTTTCCACCCATTTCCCTGGGTTTTATGGGTGTCACCAATTGTGGAATTGTGCTCTGGGCTCCTGGGATTTTTGGGAATGTGGTTTGTTGTTGTAGGGTTGCTGGGGATGGGGATTCCATGGCCTCCCGTGGTTTTTTGGGATGGCTCCAGGCTGATCCCAGAGTGTGGAGCTGCTTTGGGTGCAGGATTTGTGCTCCTGCACCTGCCCTGGTGCCCCCAAAGACACAAACCCCAAAGGATTTGGGATTTTTTTCCCTCCCCTCTGTGCTTTGTTGTTGTAGGGTTGCTGGGGATGGTGATTCCACAGCCTCCCGTGGTTTTTTGGGATGGCTCCAGGCTGATCCCAGAACCTGGAGCTGCTTTGGGTGGCACCTCCAGCCCCTGAGCCCCCAATCCCAGAGGATTTGGGGTTCCCACGTTTGGGGTTCCCACGTTTGGGGTTCCCATATTTGTGTCACTTGTCCTCCAGTACCTCTGTCCCTGTGCAGGGGGATTTGGGATTCCCACATTTGGGGTTCCCACAGAGCCTCCCCATCCTTGGAATCCCACGTTGGGGATTCCCACGTTTGGGGTTGCCCAATTTGGGATTCCCACATTTGGGGTTCCCACAGAGCCTCCCCACCCCTGGAGTCCCACGTTTGGGGTTCCCATATTTGTGTCACTCGTCCTCGAGCACCTCTGTCCTTGTGCAGGGACATTTGGGGTTCCCATGTTTCGGGTTCCCACATTTGGGGTTCTCACAGAGCCTCCCCACCCCTGGAGTCCCACGTTTGGGGTTCCCACGTTTGGGGTTCCCACATTTGGGGTTTTCCCACATTTGTGTCACTCATCCTCCAGCACCTCAGTCCTTGTGCAGGGGCATTTGGGGTTTCCACTTTTGGGGTTCCCAAAGAGCCTCCCCATCCCTGGAAAGCTGCTCCAAATTTTTGTCCTGCATGTGCCACTCGTTCTCCAGCACCTTTTTCCCTGTGCAGGGGCGTTTGGGGTTCCCATGTTTGGGGTTTTCCCACATTTGTGTCACTTGTCCTCCAGGACCTCTGTCCTTGTGCAGGCGCATTTGGGGTTCCCATGTTTCGGGTTCCCACATTTGGGGTTCCCACATTTGTGTCACTTGTCCTCCAGGACCTCTGTCCTTGTGCAGGGACATTTGGGGTTCCCATGTTTCGGGTTCCCACATTTGGGGTTCTCACAGAGCCTCCCCATCCCTGGAGTCCCACATTTGGGGTTCCCACATTTGGGGTTCCCACATTTGTGTCACTCATCCTCCAGCACCTCAGTCCTTGTGCAGGGGCATTTGGGGTTTCCACTTTTGGGGTTCCCACATTTGGGGTTCCCACAGAGCCTCCCCATCCCTGGAACACTGCAGAATTCCAACCCCCATTCCCTGTTGGTGTTTTAGGGTTGGGATAAGGGCTGGGAGGAGGGAAGGGACATTCCCAGCAGGGGGACAAGCAGGACCTGAGTGCCACCGAGTGCCACCGGGGCTGTGTCCCCTCCGTGGATGTCATTCCCGAGGGACGAGGGACATTCCATGGGCTGCCACCAACCCCAGGAGCTCTGGGAATTCTCCTTGGGCTGCCACCAGCACCGGGAGCTCTGGGAATTCTCCATGGGCTGCCACCAACACCAGGAGCTCAGGAGGGACACGGAGCTTTGGGAATTCTCCTTGGGCTGCCACCAGCACCAGGAGCTCTGGGAATTCTCCTTGGGCTGCCACCAACACTGGGAGCTCTGGGAGTTCTCCATGGGCTGCCACCAACACCGGGAGCTCTGGGAATTCTCCTTGGGCTGCCACCAGCACCAGGAGCTCTGGGAATTCTCCATGGGCTGCCACAACCCCAGGAGCTCTGGGAATTCTCCTTGGGCTGCCACCAGCACCAGGAGCTCTGGGAATTCTCCATGGGCTGCCACAACCCCAGGAGCTCTGGGAATTCTCCTTGGGCTGCCACCAACACCGGGAGCTCAGGAAGGACATGGAGTTCTGGGAATTCTCCATGGGCTGCCACCAACACCGGGAGCTCTGGGAATTCTCCATGGGCTGCCACAACCCTAGGAGCTCTGGGAATTCTCCTTGGGCTGCCACCAGCACCAGGAGCTCTGGGAATTCTCCATGGGCTGCCACAACCCCAGGAGCTCTGGGAATTCTCCTTGGGCTGCCACCAACACCGGGAGCTCAGGAAGGACATGGAGTTCTGGGAATTCTCCATGGGCTGCCACCAACACCGGGAGCTCTGGGAATTCTCCTTGGGCTGCCACCAGCACCAGGAGCTCTGGGAATTCTCCTTGGGCTGCCACCAGCACCAGGAGTGCAGGAAGGACACAGAGTTCTGGGAATTCTCCATGGGCTGCCACCAACACCGGGAGCTCTGGGAATTCTCCTTGGGCTGCCACCAGCACCAGGAGCTTTGGGAATTCTCCTTGGGCTGCCACAACCCCAGGAGCTCTGGGAATTCTCCATGGGCTGCCACCAACACCAGGAGCTCAGGAATGACACGGAGCTTTGGGAATTCTCCTTGGGCTGCCACCAGCACCAGGAGCTCTGGGAATTCTCCTTGGGGTGACACCAGCACCAGGAGCTCTGGGAATTCTCCTTGGGCTGCCACCAGCACCGGGAGCTCTGGGAATTCTCCATGGGCTGCCACCAACACCAGGAGCTCAGGAGGGACACGGAGCTTTGGGAATTCTCCTTGGGCTGCCACCAGCACCAGGAGCTCTGGGAATTCTCCTTGGGCTGCCACAACCCCAGGAGCTCTGGGAATTCTCCTTGGGCTGCCACCAACACCGGGAGCTCTGGGAATTCTCCTTGGGCTGCCACCAGCACCGGGAGCTCAGGAAGGACACGGAGCTTTGGGAATTCTCCTTGGGCTGCCACCAGCACCAGGAGCTCTGGGAATTCTCCTTGGGGTGACACCAGCACCAGGAGCTCTGGGAATTCTCCTTGGGGTGACACCAGCACCAGGAGCTCTGGGAATTCTCCTTGGGCTGCCACCAGCACCGGGAGCTCTGGGAATTCTCCATGGGCTGCCACCAACACCAGGAGCTCAGGAAGGACACGGAGTTCTGGGAATTCTCCAGCCCCATCCCGGGATGTGCCATGGGATTGTCCTGTCCTGGAGCTTTGGGGACACAGGGATGAGGTTTTGGGATGTCCCACGTGGATTCTGCTCTGCTCTTCCTGCTGCCAGAGGGGACAAAACCAAAATCCCCTGGAGGTGCTGCTCTGGGCCAGCAGGGATGTTGTGACCTTGGATCCTGTGAGGAGCCATTCCTGCAGCTCACTGTGGATGGATTTATCTGTCACCTGGAAAAAATTCCCAGTTTTTTTTTCTTCTCTGCTGGGAGCTGATTCTTCTCCCCTGGGGCTTGGAATTCTCATCAATGTCCTGGGAATTTGACATGAGGTCCAATTGCTGTTCCACGAGGCCACATCCCATTTTTTTGGGTGGGAG
Source organism: Acrocephalus arundinaceus (assembly GCA_021534815.1). Lineage (NCBI taxonomy): Eukaryota > Metazoa > Chordata > Aves > Passeriformes > Sylviidae > Acrocephalus > Acrocephalus arundinaceus. The sequence goes on from JAJEOU010001734.1 coordinate 50,391, forward strand.
GAGATACAGCCTGCGGATGTTTCTGGAAGCTGAGGATCAAACTTTGGATTATTCCAGGGATGGGCACCAAGGGAGAGCTCCCGGGAATACGGGAATGCTTGGAGGAGCTGGAAAACCACCCTGATTGCTTCAATGGGCAGCCCTGCCTCAAATGGGTGGAAATCCCGTGGAATTGGGATTGGGAAGAGCCGAGGATGTGTTTGTTCCCTTTGTTTTGGTGCTGCTGAGGCCCCAGCTCTGCTCTGGGGACCCTCTGGAATGTCCATCCCGAGGGTGCTGCCCACCCTGCCGGGCAGAACCAGCTCCTGCTTTTCCAGGGCTCAGGGATTTGTGGATTTCCTGCTCCAGCTGGGATCTCGGAGCTGCTTCCATGGATCTGCCGTGCCTGGGACGCCCTCAGCTCCCTCCTGGAATTCTGTTCTGGATGGGGATTTCCCTGTGCATCCCTGCAGGATGGGGAGGCAGCTCTGGAAGGGGCTGCTCCATCCCTGGAGTGGGACAGGACCTCACCTTCTGCCACAGCTGTTCCCAAAAAACCGGGCCTGGATGTGGGGGAACTTCCCATGGAGTCATGGAATGGTTTGGGTTGGGAAGGACCTTAAATCCCACCCAGTGCCACCCCTGCTGTGACAGGGACACTGCCGCTGTCCCAGGCTGCTCCAAACCCTGTCCAGCCTGGATTTGGACATTCCAGGGATCCAGGAGCTCCTGGGTGCAGCCCTGGGGAAGATGAGCTGGGAATTTCCTCGATGGAACCGTCCCTGGGGTGGCCCTGGTGGCAGCAGGTCCTGCTGTGTCCCTCCCTGTCCCTTGGAGTGCCCCGGGACAAATCCTGATCCGGGCTGGTTCTGGGGACCTGGAGTGGCCTTGGGGGGGCTCTGCTGCAACCTGGGTGTGTCCCCTCATTCCAGGTGTCCCCTCATTCCTGGTGTCCCCTCATTCCAGGCTGTCCCCTCATTCCAGGCTGTCCCCTCATTCCAGGCTGTCCCCTCATTCCAGGTGTCCTCTCATTCCTGGTGTCCCCTCATTCCAGGCTGTCCCCTCATTCCAGGCTGTCCCCTCATTCCAGGTGTCCCCTCATTCCTGGTGTCCCCTCATTCCTGGTGTCCCCTCATTCCAGGCTGTCCCCTCATTCCAGGCTGTCCCCTCATTCCAGGCTGTCCCCTCATTCCAGGTGTCCTCTCATTCCAGGTGTCCCCTCATTCCTGGCTGTCCTCTTGATCCAAGTGTCCCCTAATTCCAGGTGTCCCCTCATTCTTGAATATCCTCTCATTCCTGGCTGTCCCCTTATTCCTGAATATCCCCTCATTCCAGGATATCCCCTCATTCCAGTGTCCCTTCATTCCAGGATATCCCCTCATTCCAGGGGTTGACATTCCAGCTGTCCCCTCATTCCTGGTGTCCCCTCATTCCAGCTGTCCCAGCCCGTGATTCCCACTGTGCCCAGTTGTGATTTCCTGGGAGCTGCTGTGGCTGCAGCCAGGAGGGTCCCAGGGCACTCCTGGCCATCCCAGGGCCCCCAACCCCAGGGCCCTCCTGGCCGTCCCAGGCCCCTCCTGGCTGTCCCAGGACCCCCAACCCCAGGGCCCTCCTGGCTCTCCCAGGGCCCCCAACCCCAGGGCCCTTCTGGCTGTCCTAGGGCCCCTCCTGGCCGTCCCAGGCCCCTCCTGGCTGCCCCAGGGCCCCCAACCCCAGGCCCCTCCTGGCTGCCCCAGGGCCCTCCTGGCCATCCCAGGCCCCTCCTGGCCGTCCCAGGGCCCCCAACCCCAGGGCCCTTCTGGCTGTCCCAGGGCCCTTCTGGCTGTCCCAGGACCCTCCTGGCCGTCCCAGGGCCCCCAACCCCAGGCCCCTCCTGGCCGTCCCAGGGCCCTCCTGGCTCTCCCAGGGCCCCCAACCCCAGGCCCCTCCTGGCCGCCCCAGGCCCCTCCTGGCCGTCCCAGGACCCTCCTGGCCGCCCCAGGCCCCTCCTGGCCGTCCCAGGCCCCTCCTGGCCATCCCAGGCCCCTCCTGGCCGCCCCAGGACCCTCCTGGCTCTCCCAGGGCCCCCAACCCCAGCCCCTCCTGGCCGTCCCAGGACCCTCCTGGCTGCCCCAGGACCACCCTGAGGGCTCTGGGTGGTGCCTCTTGCATTTCAGCCGCTGTTCTCCCAAGGTTTTGAGGCATGGAATGTGTCTCCTTTTCCCTTCCTCTCCCAGAGCTGCCCCTCAGCCTTTTCCAGCTGAACTGGGGCAGGCAGTGAATCCCCATGGCTGGAGGAGTGCTGGGAAATCTGGGATTCACTCCCAAAAAAAAAACCACTCTGGGAGCAGCTCCAGGGAATGTGGGAGGTGCTGTCCAAGCCCGTGGTGGGAATGGAGGATCCCTGCAGGATTTATCCAGGGGTGTCAGGGGGGTTTGGGAGCAGCAGGATCCTGGGATGGGAATTTTTTCTCCCCACGGAGCCCCTGGAAGCTGCTCCTGAGCAGAAATTCCCTGTCCTGAGCTCTCTGGGAGGCTCCTGGGTGCTGGAATTTTCTCTCCCTGACTGGTTTAGCTGCTGCCCTCCAGCCATGGAGTCCCTCTGCCCCTTGAGTGTCCCAAATCCCTCCTGGCTGGGATTCCTGGTGGGGTTTTTTTCCTCTTTTACTCCTGAGTGTCCCAAAAACCTCTTGAATGGGATTCCTGGTGGGATTTTTTTTCCCCCTTTACTCCTGGGTATCCCAAATCCTTCCTGAGTAGGTTTTTTCCCCCTTTTTACTCCTTGATATCCCAAAAAACTCCTGAGTGCGATCCCTGGTGGGTTTGTTTTCCCCTTTTATTCCTGGGTATCCCAAATCCCTCCTGGGTGGGATTTCTGGTGGGGTTTTTTTCCTGTTTTTACTCCTGAGTGTCCCAAAAACCTCTTGAATGGGATTCCTGGTGAGGTTTTTTCGTGTCCCAAATCCCTCCTGAGTGCAATTTCTGGTGAGGTTTTTTCCCTTTTTACTCCTGAGTATCCCAAAAACCTCTTGAATGGGATTCCTGGTGGGTTTTTTTCCCCTTTTACTCCTGGGTATCCCAAATCCCTCCTAAGTAGGTTTTTTCCCCTTTTTACTCCTTGGTGCCCCAAAAACCTCTTGAGTTGGATTCCTGGTGGGTTTTTTTTTTTCCCTTTTACTCCTGGGTATCCCTGGTGGGGTTTTTTTAACCTCTTTTACTCCTGCGTATCCCAAATCCCTCCTGGGTTGGGATTCCTGGTGAGGTTTTTTTCCTTTTTACTCCTGAGTATCCCAAATCCCTCCTGGGTGGGATTCCTGGTGGGGTTTTTTCCTATTTTTACTCCTGAGTATCCCAAAAACCTCTTGAATGGGATTCCCAGTGGGATTTTTTTCCCCCCTTTAGTCCTGGATATCCCAAATCCCTCCTGAGTAGGTTTTTTCCCCCTTTTTACACCTTGGTGTCCCAAAAAACTCCTGAGTGCGATTCCTGGTGGGTTTCTTTTTTTCCCTTTTATTCCTGGGTATCCCAAATCCCTCCTGGGTGGGATTCCCAGTGGGGTTTTTACTCCTGGGTATCCCAAATCTCTCTTGAATGGGATTCCTGGTGGGTTTTTTTCCCTTTTTACTCCTGGGTGGGATTCCTGGTGTGGTTTTTTCCTTCCCTTTTACTCCTGAGTATCCAAAAAACCTCTTAAATGGGATTCCTGGTGGGGTTTTTTTCCCCTTTACTCCTGGGTATCCCAAATCCCTCCTGAGTGCGATTTCTGGTGAGGTTTTTTCCCTTTTACTCCTGGATATCCCAAAAACATCCTGGGTGGGATTCCTGGTGAGGGTTTTTTTCCTCTTTTATTCTTGGGTATTCCTGGTGGGTTTTTTTCCCCTTTTACTCCTGAGTATCCCAAATCTCTCTTGAATGGGATTCCTCGTGGGTTTTTTTTCCCTTTTTACTCCTGGTTGGGATTCCTGGTGGGGTTTTTTCCCCTTTTACTCCTGAGTATCCCAAAAACCTCTTAAGTGCAATTCCTGGTGGTTTTTTTTTTTTCCCTGGGTCTCCCAAATCCCTCCTGAGTGCAATTCCTGGTGAGGTTTTTTCCCTTTTGCTCCTGGATGTCCCAAATCCGTCCTGGGTGGGATTTTTTCTTCTTTTACTCCTGGGCGTCCCAAATCCCTCTTGAGTGCAATTCCTGGTGGTTTTTTTTCCCTGGGTGTCCCAAATCCCTCCTGGGTGGGATTCCTGGTGGGGTTTTTTTCCCCTTTTACTCCTGAGTATCCCAAAAACCTCTTGAGTGCAATTCCTGATGGTTTTTTTTCCCTGAGTATCCCAAATCCCTCCTGAGTGTGATTCCTGGTGGGGTTTTTTTCCATTTTAACTCCTGAGTATCCCAAAAACCTCTTGAGTGCAATTCCTGGTGGGTTTTTTTTTCCCTGAGTATCCCAAATCCCTCCTGAGTGTGATTCCTGTTGGGGTTTTTTTCCATTTTTACTCCTGAGTGTCCCAAATCCCTCCTGAGTGCGATTCCTGGTGGGTTTCTTTTTTTCCCTTTTACTCCTGGGTATCCCAAATCCCTCCTGGGTGGAATTTCTGGTGGGGTTTTTTTCCATTTTTACTCCTGAGTATCCCAAATCCCTCCTGAGTGTGATTCCTGGTGCTTTTTCCCCCTTTTCCTGCCGAAAAATCCCAACTAACCATCTCCACAGCTCCAATCCTTCCAGGAACTCCGGACCACCCCAGTGGTAACCCAACCCCGCGCTCTCCTCTGGTTTGGGGATTTCTCCTTCCAGGCACCCACCCAGCGGGGCTGGGATCGTCCCTTTGCCGGGATCATCCCTGGCCCTCCCTGTCTCACTGGCGCTCTCCTTGCAGCAGCAGCAGCTCCAGGCCCAGCACCTGTCCCACGCCGCCCACGGGCCCCCGGTCCAGCTGCCTCCGCACCCCTCGGGGCTGCAGCCCCCCGGGCTCCCCCCCGGCACCGGCGCCAGCTCGGGGCTGCTGGCGCTGGGAGCCCTGGGCAGCCAGGCCCACCTGGCCGTCAAAGATGAGAAGAACCACCACGACCTGGACCACAGAGGTGAGCAAGGAGGGGTTTCCACTGGTTCAGTTTGGTTTGGAAGGGAGAGAAATGTTAAAAATTTCTCTCCCTTCCCTTCCTGCGTTGTCCCGTTGTAATAGGACAGCAAAGGAAGTCACGGATTCTGTTCTGGTGGATGGTGAAACTCTCTGAGTTTTTGTCTTGGGTTGGAAAGTCTGCCAGATAAAAGCTGGAGCTGCCCTTGGGGTGGAGAATGTGAACCCCCTTTCCTACAAATTATTGTAGTTTTGAAATTAGGGGCTTCCAGGCAAAGATACGGGAATAGAAGTAATTATTCTTAAATAGGAATATAAAGGAAAAGGAATATAAATGTGGTAGTACAAAAATAACAAGCAAACAAAAAAAAAGTCGTGGTAGACCCTGACAGGGTCAGGGGTACAACCTGACATGCTGTTGGTCAGGGATCATCATCATAATGGGTATTATTAGTATTAATCATATTAATTATTATTAATATAATTAATAATAATATTAATAATTATTATATAATTATATGAATTATTATTAATACTGGGGAGCAGCCCAAATAAATCCTCCTGGAGGGACAGAGGTGGTTCTGTGGGGCAGAGATGATCCCGTAGAAATTCCAGTGGTGGTGGGATGGGTCTGGTCTTCTTCTGGGATCCAGGGGAAAAAAACCCGGATCCCTGCTCTTCCTGAGGGTCAGTTTTTATCCAGGTGGGAATGGTTGGCTCCGCCCACACTGGGTGGAGCATCTCCCAATGGGATGATGTCATGTGTGATGTCATTGGTGACCCTGCATGGCCCATTATCAGCAGATATCCCCGATGATGTCATGTGTGATGTCATTGGTGAGCCTGCATGGCCCATTATCAGCAGATATCCCCGATGATGTCATGTGTGACGTCATTGGTGAGCCTTAATGGCCCATTATCAGCAGATATCTCTGATGATGTCATGTGTGATGTCATTGGTGAGCCTCCATGGCCCATTATCAGCAGATATCCCCAATGATGTCATGTGTGATGTCATTGGTGAGCCTGCATGGCCCATTATCAGCAGATATCCCCGCAGAGGATGGACGGGTGGTGACAGAGATAACAAACTCTGCCCCAGAGATAACAAACCCTGCCCCAGCTGGATTGAACAGAAGATATTCCCCAGGAATTATGAGGGATGGGTCCTGGAAGAGATAAGAAACCCTGCCCCAACTGGTTTGAACAGGAGATATTCCCCAGGAATTATGAGGGACAGGTCCTGGAAGGGATAAAGAACACTGCCCCAACTGGTTTGAACCAAAGACATTCCCCAGGAGTTATGAGGGACAGGTCCTGGAAGAGATAAGAAACACTGCCCCAACTGGATTGAACACAAGATATTCCCCAGGAATTACGAGGGACAGGTCCTGGAAGAGATAAAGAACTCTGCCCCAGAGATAACAAACACTGCCCCAGATGGATTGAACAGAAAATATTCCCCAGGAATTATGAGGGACAGGTCCTGGAAGGGATAACAAACATTGCCCCAGATAGATTGAACCAAAGACATTCCCCAGGAATTATGAGGGACAGGTCCTGGAAGAGATAAGAAACCCTGCCCCAGAGATAACAAACTCTGCCCCAGCTGGATTGAACAGCAGATATTCCCCAGGAATTATGAGGGACAGGTCCTGGAAGGGATAACAAACTCTGTCCCAACTGGATTGAACAGGAGATATCCCCCAGAATTATGAGGGACAGGTCCTGGAAGAGATAACAAACACTGCCCCAGCTGGATTGAACACAAGATACTCCCCAGGAATTATGAGGAATAGGTCCTGGAAGGGATAAAGAACTCTGCCCCAGCTGGTTTGAACAGAAAATATCCCCAGGAATTACGAGGGACAGGTCCTGGAAGAGATAACAAACTCTGTCCCACCTGGCTTTAATGGCTGGCCCATTATCAGAAGGCTTCTCCCCTTCTCCCCTGGAGTTACAAGAGACAAATAAAAACTACTTTCAGCAGATAAAACAGAACACACTTTCTTTGGCTACCTAACCCATGACATTTGGTTTGGTTCAGTTTGGTTTGGAAGGCAGAGAAATGTTAAAAATGATAAAAACGACACCGTGCGCTGTCCTGTCACAATAGGACACAAAGGAAGACACAGACTCTGTTCCATCTGACAGGGTCAAACTCTCTGACTTTTATCCTCTGACTCTGACACATCTATAAATGCTTTTTTCCCTTTTACTCCTGGGTATCCCAAATCCCTCCTGGCTGGGATTCCTGGGTTTTTTTTCCATTTTGACTCCAGACTATGGATTGGAGGATAAGGTTGCTGCCTTTCTAACTGCATTGGTCAAAAGTCAATCAATTGTTCTCTCCCCAAAAGAGAAATGGAAAACATGTTTGTGTTTTAACATCAACGTGACTTCTGTTTGTAACACTACATGAGAAAGGATTCAGAAACTCTGAAAACATCAGAAAGCTCAAAAATCAGGGCAGCACCATCCCAGGGTGATCCAAGCTGGGTTTGGGCATTTCCAGGGATTCAGGGGCTGATCTGGGAATTCCAGCCCAGCAATTCCCAGGGAAAAAATCCTTCCTAATATCCCACCCAGCCCTGCCCCTCTGGCAGTGGGAATCCATTCCCTGTGTCCCGTCCCTCCAGGCCTTCCCATGGTCAGGGATGCAGCTCAGTGCGCCAGGAATTTGGTTTTAGGGTTTTTCCTGTTATTAGAGATGGAAGGATCTGGGATTCCATGGGAAGGCAGCCTTCACCCTCCTCCTCTTCCTCCTCTCCATCACCATCTATTTATTTATCTTATTTATTTATCTTATATCTTTATCTTATTTTATTTATTTATTTATTTATTATACTATTTATCCCTTGTTTATTATAATATTTATCCCTTATTTATTTATTTATTATACTATTTATCCCTTGTTTATTATAATATTTATCCCTTATTTATTTATTTATTATACTATTTATCCCTTGTTTATTACACTATTTATCCCTTATTTATTTATTTATTATACTATTTATCCCTTAAAAAAGAAGAGTCTTCCCATGGTCAGGGATGCAGCTCAGTGCAGCAGGAACTTGGTTTTAGGATTTTTCCCATTATTAGGGATGGAAGGATCTGGGATTCCATGGGAAAGCGGCCTTCACCCTCCTCCTCTTCCTCCTCTCCATCACCATCTATTTATCTTATTTATCTTTTATTTATATATTTATTACACTATTTATCCCTTATCTATTTATTTATTTTACTATTTATCCCTTAAAAAAAGACCCTTCCCATGGTCAGGGCTGCATCTCAGTGCACCAAGAACTTGGTTTTAGGGTTTTTCTTGTTATTAGGAATGAAAGGATCTGGGATTCCATGGGAAGGCAGCCTTCACCCTCCTCCTCTTCCTCCTCTCCCTCTCCATCTATTTATCTTATTTATATATTTATTACACTATTTATCCCTTATTTATTTATTTATTTATTATACTATTTATCCCTTAAATAAAAGAACATTCCCATGGTCAGGGCTGCATCTCAGTGCACCAGGAACTTGGTTTTAGGGTTTTTCCCATTATTAGGGCTGAAAGGATCTGTGATTCCATGGGAAGGCAGCCTTCACCCTCCTCTTCCTCTCCATCACCGCTTATTTATTTATCTTATTTATTTATTTATTTATTTATTATACTATTTATCCCTTAAAAAAGAAGAGTCTTCCCATGGTCAGGGATGCAGCTCAGTGCAGCAGGAATTTGTTTTTAGGGTTTTTCCCATTATTAGGGCTGAAAGGATCTGGGATTCCAGGTGCAAACCAGGATTGTCCCAGCAGTTCCCCAGCACGGGGAGGATTTGGGATATTTCCCCTGCACTCCCCCATTGGCAGGGCAGGTTCCCAAAACCTCTCTGGGCTCTGCTGGGGGGATTTGGGGTAGGGAAAAAAAAAAAAGCAGTGAGACAAAATTATCTGCTGCCATTCCCTTGGGATTCAGGGCATTTCCAGCTGGGTTTGGCCTGAAAAATCCCAAAAAAAGGGGCAGGAATTGGATGGGAGGAGATTTAAAAGCTGGACAGATCCCGAGTTTCAGGGTTTAAGGGTGTGAGGAGGTTCTGGGTTTATTTCTCTGCTTTAAGATTTATCCTAACTTGCTTTATTTTCCTGTCTCTGTTTTTGCTGCTCCCTCCCTTTGGCATCTCCTGAAGAGCGAGACTCCAGTGCAGTAAGTCCCATTAATTCCTTTTTTCTCCCAATTTTTGATGTCTGCACGGGCTGAGTTTTATTTATCCCTTAAAAAAACCCACCTGGTGGCTGGGAGCTGCAGGGCTTTGGCACAGCTTTTATTAAATAATAAACCAGGCAATAAAATCCCTCATCCTGCCTGGCAGGGGAGGAGTCACCTCCCCTGTGGTGGCACTTTGGGAATTTGATTTAAATCCCTTTGTTTGTGGCAAAGAGCATCAGTAAATTCCATAATTTGGGTGGGATGAGCGTGGTCAGGGCAGCTGCTTCATCCTGGGGTCACCTAATCCGGGCTGGGTTTGGTTCTCACTCCCTGTTCAGCAGGGCTTGGAAACTCCAGCAGTTCCTAACCAGGGAAATCCTTGGATTTTGGGGGGCTCTGACAGCCTGGAGGCTGCGCTTGGGATGGGGAGAGGATGGTAAAGGTGGGCAGGAGCCAGGTGGGAGCTGCCATTCCCTTGGGATGAATTCCCTGGGAGCAGGGATGGAGAGAATACTGAGGGTGGGCAGGAGCCAGGTAGGAGCTGCCATTTCCATGGGATAAATTCCCTGGGAACAGGGATGGAGAGGATCTGGAGGATGGCAGGATTAAGGTGGGAGCTGCCATTCCTTTGGGATAAATTCCCTTGGCATGGATTTCCTGGGAGCAGGGATGGAGAGTGGCAGGATTCAGGTGGGAGCTGCCATTCCCTTGGGATGGATTCCCTTGGGATGGATTTCCTGGGAGCGGGGATGGAGAGGATATGGAGACTGGCAGGATTCAGGTGGGGGCTGCCATTCCTTTGGGATAAATTCCCTTGGGATAAATTCCCTGGGAGCAGGGATGGAGAGGATATTAGGATGGATGGGATTCAGCTGGGGACTGCCATTCCCATGGGATAGATTCCCTGGAAACAGGGATGGAGATGGTATTAGGACGGATGGGATTCAGTTGGGAGCTGCCATTCCCTTGGGATAAATTCCCTTGGGATGGATTTCCTGGGAGCAGGGATGGAGAGGATCTGGAGGGATATTCAGATGGAGGCTGCCATTCCCATGGGATGGATTCCCTTGGGATGGATTCCCTGGGAGCAGGGATGGAGAGGATCTGGAGGATGGCAGGATTAAGGTGGGAGCTGCCATTCCCTTGGGATGGATTCCCTTGGAATGGATTCCCTGGGAGCAGGGATGGAGGGTGGCAGGATTCAGGTGGGAGCTGCCATTCCCTTGGGATGGATTCCCTGGGAGCAGGGATGGAAAGGAGACTGAGGGTGGCAGGATTAAGGTGAAGGCTGCCATTCCCATGGGATAAATTCCCTGGGAGCAGGGATGGAAAAAATACTGAGGGTGGGCAGAGCCAGGTGGGGACTGCCATTCACTTGGGGTGGATTCCCTTGGGATGGATTCCCTGGGAGCAGGGATGGAGAGGATCTGGAGGGATATTCAGATGGAAGCTGCCATTCCCTTGGGATGGATTCCCTGGGAGCAGGGATGGAGAGGATATTGAGTGTGACAGGATTCAGTTGGGGACTGCCATTCCCTTGGGATAAATTCCCTTGGGATAAATTCCCTGGGAGCAGGGATGGAGAGGATATTAAAGGTGAGCAGGATTCAGGTGGGAGCTGCCATTCCCATGGGATGGGGCTGAGCCAGCACCTCCCACTGCAGCATTCAGGGAAAACAGCACATCAGCAGGAATTTCTCCATGGAAAGGGCTGTCAGACATGGGAATGGGCAGCACAGGGAGGTGGTGCAGGTGCCTGGACAGGCCTGGATGTGTCCCCGAGCTCTCCAGAACTGTCCCGTGTCCCCTGAGCTCTCCAGAACTGTCCCGTGTCCCCTGAGCTCTCCAGAACTGTCCCGTGTCCCCTGAGCTCTCGGTGTCCCCTGAGCTCTCTGGAACTTTCCTGTATCCCTGAGCTCTCGGTGTCCCCTGAGCTCTCCCGTGTCCCTGAGCTCTCCCATGTCCCCTGAGCTCTCCATGCCCCTGAGCCCTCCAGAACTCTCCCGTGTCCCCAAGCTCTCCGTGTCCCCAGACTCTTTTGTGTCCCTGAGCTCTTGGTGTCCCTTGAGCTCTCCATGTCCCTGAGCCCTCCAGAATTCTCTCGTGTCCCCTGAGCTCTCCGTGCCCCTGAGCTCTCCATGTCCCTGAGCTCTGTCCCCAAGCTCTCCTGTGTCCCTGAGGTCTCCATATCCCCTGAGATCTCCGTGCCCCTGAGCTCTCCCATGTCCCCAAGTCCTCCGGAACTCTCCTGTGTCCCCTGAGCTCTCCGTGTCCCTGAGCTCTCCAGAACTCTCCCATGTCCCCGAGCTCTCAGTGTCCCCAAACTCTCCTGTGTCCCCTGAGCTCTCCGTGTCCCCTGAGCTCTCCGTGTCCCCTGAGCTCTCTGTGTCCCCGAGCCCTCTGTGCCCCTGAGCTCTCCAGAATTCTCCATGTCCCTGTTCTCTCCGGAATTCTCTCGTGTCCCTGAGCTCTCCGTGTCCCCTGAGCTCTCCATGCCCCTGTTCTCTCCAGAATTCTCCGTGTCCCTGAGCTCTCCGTGTCCCCTGAGCTCTCCATGCCCCTGTTCTCTCCAGAATTCTCCGTGTCCCTGAGCTCTCCGTGTCCCCTGAGCTCTCCATGCCCCTGTTCTCTCCAGAACTCTCCAGTGTCCCCAAGCTCTCCGTGTCCCCTGAGCTCTCCATGCCCCTGTTCTCTCCAGAATTCTCCGTGTCCCTGAGCTCTCCGTGTCCCCTGAGCTCTCCATGCCCCTGTTCTCTCCAGAATTCTCCGTGTCCCTGAGCTCTCCGTGCCCCTGAGCCCTCCAGAACTCTCCCGTGTCCCTGAGCTCTCCGTGTCCCTGACAAGGCCGGGCTGAACCCCAGGCCGTGCTCGGTTCTCCCGGAGCTCTCTCCCCTCACCCCAGCATCCTTTCCGTGTGAAAAGCTGCCAGGACAAAGCCCGGCTGAGCTGCGGCTTGGCAGCGATTTCCTGCCAGCCCCGAGCCCACAAACGGCCCTTTGGAGAGCGGGGAAGTGCTCAGGCAGAGAGGGGGGAGAGGCAGAGGGGGAATGGGGCATCATTAACCCGCTCCTCGGGCGGGCAGGGGGCCGTCGGAGCCGGGCAGCTTCCCAATCCATAAACTGCCAGCCGGGATATTCCCGGCGGAGCTTTAATGCCTGCCATAATCAGCGTTAGTCATTCATATTTTCCCCCAGCCTTTGCCTGCGCAATAAAAAATATTTAGTTCCTTGGCGGCGGGCCAGGAGCCGGGGCTGAATGGATCGATGCCTCTAAATGCCTGACATGATTCTCTGGGAGCTGCGAGGGTTTTTCAGCATGACTGCCTGGGAAGAAAGAGCTCCGTGTTATCCAAAGCTGCTTAGCGGGGACCGAGGAGAAACATGAACTGCTTTGCTTCTCCTTTTCAGCCGGGGAGAGAGGGAGAGAGGCAGGCACGGCTCGGGAGAGGGGAGCCGGGATGGAGCCCGGGGATGGAGGGGAGGGAACAGCCCGGGGATGGAGGGGAGGGAACAGCCCGGGGATGTGGGATCAGGGCTGGGTGTTCTGTTCTCCTGGTTGTGCTGCAGTGTTTGATTCCAGCGTTTTCTGGGAATGCCGGCATCTCCTGTGAATTCCTGCTGTGACACAGGTGCTGAGCTCTGCCATTCCTGTCACCTGGGATTTCCAGTTTTGTAGATGTTCCTTTGCTCCTCCTGGATGAGCTCCCAGCTCTGCCAGAGGGAGAACTCCAGGGTTCTGGAGTTTTCCTGGGAATGCTGGCATCTCCTGTGAATTCCCTCTGTGCCACAGGCGCTGGGCTCTGCCATTTCTGGTCACCTGGGATTTCCAGGATCTTTTGTGGATGATCTTTGCTCCTCCTGGATGAGCTCCCAGCTCTACCAGAGTGAGAACTCCAGGGTTCTGGAGTTTTCCTGGGAATGCCAGCACCTCCTGTGAATTCCTGCTGTGACACAGGTGCTGGGCTCTGCCATTCCTGGTCTCCTGGGATTTCCAGTTTTGTAGATGTTCCTTTGCTCCACCTGGATGAGCTCCCAGCTCTGCCAGAGGGAAGAATGGGAATGCCGGCATCTCCTGTGAATTCCTACTGTGCCACAGGCACTGGGCTCTGCCATTCCTGGGTACCTGGGATTTCCAGGATCTTTTGTGGATGATCTTTGCTCCTCCTGGATGAGCTCCCATTGGGCTCTGCCATTCCTGGTCTCCTGGGTTTTCCAGGATGTTTTATAGATGTTCCTTTGGCTCCAGGGCAGGGATGCAGCCATTCTTTGCTTCACCTGGATGAGGCTCCAGCTCTGCCAGAGTGAGAACTCCAGGGTTCTGGAGTTTTCCTGGGAATGCCAGCACCTCCTGTGAATTCCTGCTGTGCCACAGGCGCTGGGCTCTGCCATTTCTGGTCACCTGGGATTTCCAGTTTTGTAGATGTTCCTTTGCTCCTCCTGGATGAGCTCCCAGCTCTACCAGAGGGAGAACTCCAGGGTTCTGGAGTTTTCCTGGGAATGCCGGCATCTCCTGTGAATTCTCCCTGTGCCACAGGCGCTGGGCTCTGCCGTTTCTGGTCACCTGGGATTTCCAGTTTTGTAGATGTTCCTTTGCTCCTCCTGGATGAGCTCCCAGCTCTGCCAGAGGGAGAACTGGGCTCTGGAGTTTTCCTGGGAATGCCGGCATCTCCTGTGAATTCTCCCTGTGCCACAGGAGTTGGGTTCTGCCATTCCTGGGCACCTGGGTTTTCCAGGACATTTTGTGGATGTTCCTTTGGCTCCAGGGCAGGGATGCAGCCATTCTTTGCTTCACCTGGATGAGGCTCCAGCTCTGCCAGAGGGAGAACTCCAGGGCTCTGGAGCTTTCCTGGGAATGCTGGCATCTCCTGTGAATTCCTGCTGTGCCACAGGCAGAATTCCTGGTGACCATTCCTGGTCTCCTGGGTTTTCCAGGACATTTGTGGATGTTCCTTTGCTCCTCCTGGATGAGCTCCCAGCTCTGCCAGAGGAAGAGCTCCAGGGCTCTGGAGCTTTCCTGGGAATGCTGGCATCTCCTGTGAATTCCTGCTGTGCCACAGGAGGAATTTCTGGTGACCATTCCTGGTCACCTGGGTTTTTTCAGGACATTTTGTGGATGTTCCTTTGCAGAGTTCTCCCAGCTCTGCCAGAGGGAGAACTCCAGGGCTCTGGAGCTTCCCTGGGAATCCTGGCATCTCCTGGGCTTTGCTCCTTGAGGCAAGGACAGGATTCCCAACGAGCTGAGCTGTGCCATGGGCACTGGGCTCTGCAGTTCTGTCCATGTGGGTTTGGTTCTCCCATGGTTTTTATAAACAAAAATCTCCCCCTGCATTTTCCTGCTCTTGCAGCAGTGGAGCTCAGGTGTCCAAGGGCATCCTCAGCATTCCCAGTGCTCCCAGCTAGGCTGATACTGGAATCTGTGGCACAGGGAGGGGACCATGGGGTGTGACCCCGCTGTGCCAGGCCAGGGCTGTGCGTGTCCCCTCGGGGAGATCCCCTTCCCTTCAGCTCCCCCTCCGTGTCCCCAGAACAATTCCGTGTCCCCCTCGGAGAGCCTGCGGGCCAGCGAGAAGCACCGGAGCTCCACGGATTACAGCATCGACTCCAAGAAACGGAAAGCGGAGGAGAAGGACAGCATGAGCAGATATGTGAGTGACAGGGACACCCTGAGGGACACTCTGGGGACACCCTGAGGGACACTCTGGGGGGACACCCTGAGGGACACTCTGGGGGGACACTCTGGGGACACTCTGGGGGGACACTCTGGGAACACCCCTGAGGGACACTCTGGGGACACCCTGAGGGACACCCTGAGGGACACCCTGAGGGACACCCTGAGGGACACCCTGAGGGACATCCTGAGGGACACCCTGAGGGACACCCCGGGGGACACCCCGGGGGGACACCCCGGGGGGACACTCTGGGGACACTCTGGGGACACCCTGAGGGACACCCTGGGGGACACTCTGAGGGACACTCTGAGGGACACCCCGGGGACACGCTGAGGGACACCCTGAGGGACACCCTGAGGGACACCCTGAGGGACACCCCTGAGGGACACCCTGAGGGACACCCTGAGGGACACTCTGGGGGGACACTCTGGGGACACCCCTGAGGGACACTCCGGGGGGACACCCTGAGGGACACTCTGGGGACACCCTGAGGGACACTCTGGGGGACACCCTGAGGGACACCCTGAGGACAGCCTGGGGACACCCTGAGGGACACCCCTGGGGACACTCTGGGGACACCCCTGAGGGACGCCCTGAGGGACACCCCTGAGGGACACCCCTGGGGAACACCCTGAGGGGCACCCTGAGGGACACTCTGGGGACACCCTGGGGGACACCCTGAGGGACACTCTGGGGGACACCCTGAGGGACACCCTGAGGGACACCCTGAGGGGCACCCCTGAGGGACACCCCGGGGGCACCCTAAGGGACACCCCTGAGGGACACCCTGAGGGACACTCTGGGGACACCCTGAGGGACACCCTGAGGGACACTCTGGGGACAGCCCTGAGGGACACCCTGAGGGACACTCTGGGGACAGCCCTGAGGGACAGCCCTGAGGGACACCCTGAGGGACACCCTGAGGGACACCCCTGAGGGACACCCCTGAGGGACACTCTGGGGACACCCCTGAGGGACACCCGTGAGGGACATCCCTGAGGGACACCCTGAGGGACACTCTGGGGGACACCCTGAGGGACACTCTGGGGGACACCCTGAGGACACCCCTGAGGGACACCCTGAGGGACACCCCTGAGGGACACTCTGGGGACACCCTGAGGGACACCCCTGAGGGACACTCTGGGGACACCCTGAGGGGACACCCTCAGGGACACCCTGAGGGACACCCTGGGGACACCCTGAGGGACACCCCGGGGCAGCATTTTGAGGGGAGAAAGGCAAAATTTAGGTGGTGTTTTCCAACCTGATATGGGTGAGGTTGTAGGGCATGAAGGAAAGATGAGAGGCTGCAAATATTTCAGAAGGTGAAGAGCATAGAAAAGGTTTTTTGTCTAATTCTTACTGCTTTTTATAAGTAGTAATATATTATATTCAAAAAAATACATATTTTATGTAATATATTTATCTATATATTATATAATTATATATATATTTTTAAATAGGTGTATATGTCTGTATATATATACACACATATTTATAAATATTATATAAATGTGTGTATTATAAATATGTGTATGTGTATAAATAAATGTGTATGTATTATAAATATACACACATATTTACATACATATATGTATATATATAAATATAGAGGTGTATATAAGGTGTATATATAAAAATATAAATAATATAAATAAATATAAATATATAATATATTTATATAAATATATAAATAATATAAATAATATATATAAATATCTATATAGATATAGATAATATATATTTATATAAATATATAAAATATAAATAATATATATAAATATATATATTTATACAGACTTAACCATGATTGGTGAATAGGAACAAAACCTCTCTAATCCCATTGATTAAACTGGAGAAACAGCAAAACACCACCTGGAGAAAGATGGTTTGGAAAAAGGAGAGTTGTTTGCCAGGATTGTTTTTGAGAAAGGAGAGTTGTTCACTAAAATTGTTTTGAGGAGAAGTTTCCTTGAGAAGTTTTCCCTAGGAAAAGTTTAGCTGCTGCTGGCAGAACAAGAAATAGCAGACCCAGAAATATCAGGCCCGCAGTGAGGTGGGGCAGAGAACCCTGGAATTGTTCAGGCTGGAAAAGGCTTTGGAGTTTAGGGGGTCCCAGCACTGCCAAGGCCACCATAATCCGTGTCCCCAAGTGCCACATCACTCCCCTGACTGATCCACCCCTCCCCTGGGCAGCCCTTCCAACACCCTGACCCCCTTTTCCATGAAAAAATTCCCCCTGATCCCCAGCCTGAGCGTCCTGCTGCTGCTGGGGCTGGTTTGGCTCCTCGGGGGGCTGACCCACCCCAATTTTTGGGGCTCTCCGCGGGGTGTGACACATTTTGTGTTCCAGGACAGCGATGGTGACAAGAGCGATGACCTGGTGGTCGACGTCTCCAACGAGGTGAGCTCCGGCGTGGGTTTGGGGTGTGGGAAGTGATTCCTTAGGGACCTGATGGAGAATCTGGAGGATTAGTGGGAATTCTGAGCTTTTTCCCACCCCACAGGACCCCGCCACCCCGCGGGTGAGCCCGGCCCATTCCCCCCCGGAGAACGGGCTGGACAAAGCGCGCGGGATGAAGAAAGGCGACGCTCCCAACAGCCCGGCCTCGGTGGCCTCCTCCAGCAGCACTCCCTCCTCCAAGACCAAGGACCTGGGCCACGTATGTCCCCTCCCGCGGGGTCACCGCGGGGCTCTGGGGTCCTGGGCAGCTGGAGCTCATCCTTCCTGTGGGAACGATGGGGTTGGTTGGGATGGATGGAGATCTGTGGGGTCAGGGCTGGGGTTGGAGCATTTATTGCACAGGGTGTGGGTGAAGGGCCCTGTATGAGCTGCCAGCACAGCTCAGAGCAGAGAGTGAGAGAGGAGAAGAGAGTGAAGAAGAGAAGGGGAGAGAGCCCAAAGTTCCCATTCCAATCCATTAAATCTTCTATACTGAATATTCTAATTTACACCAATCTAGCACAAGATACAAATCCTATAGAATTTACACACAGCCTATAAGAATCATTACATTACCAATCCATTAAATCTTCTTCTATACTGAATATTTTAATTTACACCAACCAATCCAGTACAAGATACAAACCCTACAGCATTTACACACAACCTATAGGAATCATTACATTCCCATCCTGTGTTATATTTTAAACCCTAAAAACTACAAATCCTACAGCATTTACACACAGCCTATAAGAATCACTACATGACCATACTGTGTTATATTTTAAACCCTAAAAACTACAAATCCTACAGCATTTACACACAGCCTGTAAGAATCACTACATTACCACACTGTGTTATATTTTAAACCCTAAAAACTACAAACCCTACAGCATTTACACACAGCCTATAAGAATCACTACATTCCCATCCTGTGTTATATTTTAAACCCTAAAAACGACTCTTGGGACCCCTCCTGCTGAGCCAGCAGGGTCTGCTCTGACCCTTGGGCTCTTGGTAAGGAGAAGGGCATTGTTTAATTAATTAATTTAATTGTTTAACCTTCAGCTGGCCATGCTGTTGTTTTCCAGTTGTTCAGTAACCAAAGCTCGGCATCTCAGACATCAAAATTGCTTTCAACTCCATTTCACTTCTAGGTTTCATATTCTCTAAAAATAAGCAATTGTATTTATAAGGTTTTAACACTTCCCTTTCCATCCCTTTTCCCCACCCTAGAACGACAAATCCTCCACGCCCGGCCTCAAGTCCAACACTCCGACGCCCAGGAACGACGCTCCCACCCCGGGCACCAGCAGCACCCCGGGGCTGCGGCCCATGCCCGGCAAACCCAGCGGGATGGACCCCCTGGGTGGGTACCCGTGTCACTGCAGTGTCACCACCGTGTCACTTTGGTCCCCAGCACAGCTTCAGCCCATCCCTGTCAGCAGGGAGCAGCAGCTTTGGGGGATTTCATTTTGGGGGATTTCATTTATGGGCATGAGGTTTATGGGGTTTTAATTCAGGTGTGGAAGGCCAATGGGGTGAGGACGGAGGGGCAGTTGTGGGGTGGGGATGAGGGGACACAGCCTGAGGGAGCTCAGGGTGGACATCAGGAGGGATTTCTGCGTGTGGAGGGTGGTCAGGGCTTGGGGCTGGCCAGGGAGAGGTGGTGGAGACCCCATCCATCCCTGGAGGTGTCCGAGGAACTCCTGGGTGTGGCACTCGGTGCTCCGGGCTGAGGACAGGGTGGTGTTGGGCCAGGGCTTGGGACTGCACAGGGTTGGGTTTTCCTGTGGCTGTGCTCTGCTCCTGTTCCTGCCCGTGTCCCCAGCCCCGCTGGTGTCCCAGCCCTGCTCATGTCCCAGTTCTGCCCATGTCCCCTGACCGTGTCCCTGACTGTGTCCCCAGCTCGGCCGTGTCCCCGCCCGTGTCCCCAGCCCTGCCCATGTCCCAGCCCCACCTGTGTCTCAGCCCCACCCACATCCCAGTTCTGCCCATGTCCCCACCCTGACCGTGTCTCAGTTCTGCCTGTGTCCGCAGCCCTGCCATGTCACAGTTCTGCCCATATCCCCAGCCCTGTGTCCCCTGCCCATGTCCCCAGTCTTGAGTGTGTCCCCTGCCCTATCCCCACTCTGCCCGTGTCCCTGCCTGTGTCCCTGCCCTGTCCCCACCGTGACCGTGTCCCTGTCCCCATTGTGACCATGTCCTGTGTCCCTATCCCCGCAGCCTCAGCCCTGCACACACCCATCTCCATCGCGGGCTCGTACGCGGCGCCCTTTGCCATGATGGGGCACCATGAGATGAACAGCTCCCTGCCCATGTCCCTGCCCTGTCCCCACTGTGGCAATGTCCCTCTCCCTGCCTGTGTCCCTGCCATGTCCCCATTGTGACCATGTCCCTGTCCCCGCAGCCTCAGCCCTGCGCACGCCCATCTCCATTGCGGGGCCGTACGCGGCACCATTTGCCATGATGGGGCACCATGAGATGAACGGCTCCCTGCCCGTGTCCCTGTCCCCACCATGACAATGTCCCTGTCCCCACTGTGACCCTGTCCCTGCAGCCTCGGCCCTTCGCACGCCCATCTCCATCGCAGGGTCCTACGCGGCGCCGTTTGCCATGATGGGGCACCATGAGATGAATGGCTCCCTGAGCTGTTCCTATCCCTGTCCCTGTCCCCACCCTGACTGTGTCCCTGTCCCCACCGTGCTCGTGTCCCCACTGTGACTGTGTCCCTGTCCCACAGCCTCGGCCCTGCGCACGCCCATCTCCATCGCAGGCTCGTACGCGGCGCCGTTGGCCATGATGGGGCACCATGAGATGAACGGCTCCCTGAGCTGTTCCTGTCCCAGCCCTGTCCCTGTCACCACTGTGACAATGTCCCTGTCCCCACTGTGACCATGTCCCTGTCCCTGCAGCCTCGGCCCTTCGCACGCCCATCTCCATCGCAGGGTCCTACGCGGCGCCGTTTGCCATGATGGGGCACCATGAGATGAACGGCTCCCTGAGCTGTTCCTGTCCCTGCCATGTCCCTGTCCCCACCCTGACCATGTCCCGTGTCCCTGTCCCACAGCCTCAGCCCTGCGCACGCCCATCTCCATCGCGGGCTCGTACGCGGCGCCGTTTGCCATGATGGGGCACCATGAGATGAACGGCTCCCTGAGCAGCCCCGGGGCCTACGCGGGCCTGCACAACCTGCCCCCCCAGATGAGCGCCGCCGCCGCCGCTGCCGCCGCCTACGGCCGGGCCCCAATGGTGAGCTTTGGAGCTGTACGTAGCACTTTTAGCTCCTTTCTCTGGGGGGGGCTGCTGGGGAGGCTGGATGGGAAGGGGGTGGGGATGGAGGTGCTTCCTGGTGGGGAGATGTGGATGTGCCACTGGGTTGGGCTTTGTCCTTCCCATTCCTGGGCCCCATATCCTGTTCCTCAGCCCCTTGTCCCATTTCTCGGCCCTGTATCCTCTTCCTTGGCCCCTTATCCCTTTCCTTGCCCCATATGCCATTCCTTGGCCCTTTATCCCGCTCCGAGGCCCAATATCCTCTTCCGAGGCCCCTTATCCCATTACTTGGCCCCTTATCCCATTCCTCAGCCCCATATCCCATTCCCTGGCCCCTTTTCCCTTTCCTCGGCCCCATGTCCAGGGACAGGGAGTTGTGACACCCAGTGTCCCCAGGGAATGACCCACGAGAAGCTGTGTGACACCCGGTGTCCCCATGGGTGACAGACAGGGACCTGTGTGACACCAGGTGTCCCCAGGGGGTGACAGGTGGGGAGCTGTGTAACACCAGGTGTCCCCAGAGGGTGACCCACAGGGAGCTGTGTGATACCCAGTGTCCCCATGGGGTGACAGACAAGGACCTGTGTGACACCCGGTGTCCCCATGGGTGACAGACAGGGAGCTGTGTGACACCGGGTGTCCCCAGGGGGTGATGGACAGGGACCTGGGTGACAGGTGGGGACCTGTGTGACATCCCTGTCCCGTGTCCGGCCTCACCCGTGTCCGTGGTCTCTCGGCAGGTCGGGTTTGACCCCCACCCCCCCATGCGAGCCCCGGGGCTGCCCTCCAGCCTGGCCTCCATCCCCGGAGGGAAACCGTAAGCTCTGCTTGGATTTTTTGGGGTTGGAGGGAGGATGAGTGGTTGGGGAGGAAGGGAAGGAGGGAGGGAGGGAGGGAGGCCTCGAAACAGACTGGACAGAGCCAGAGAATAAAGCAGATCAAAGAATCACAGAATCACAGAATCATTGGGTTGGAAGAGACCTCCAGGATCATTGAGTCCAACCCAATCCTAACCTCAGCTAAACCAAGGGCAAGGCCTGCAGGATCCACCTTGGGCAGGACAGGGCTTGGCCAGGGCTACACCCAAGGTGGACACAGAATGGTCACAAAATGGTGCCAAAACAGACACAAAATGGTCATAAAATGGACCCAAAATGGACCCAAAATGGTCACAAAATGGACACAAAATAATAACAAAATGGACACAAAATCGACCCAAAATTGTCACAAAACAGACAAACGGTCAGGAGATCTTGTGTTTTTATAAGTTTAGATCCATTTGCACATTGAGGTTTAATTGTCCAATTACATCCCCAGGCTGTGAGGTCCCATCCTTCTTCTTCCACCCCTCAGTCCATCATTGTTTGTGCTTTTGGGCTGAAAGTTGTCCTTGGTCTTGCAGCAGAAATGGATTTGTTTTGTCTTAACTGCTCCATAGAGAGAGCTTAATAGGGAGCTTAATATGGCACTTAACATGAGGCTACATCCCTAGGCAGCACAGAAAATATAAAAATATAAAAGCTGAGGCATCCTACCGAGCCCACAGGACTGGGCTGTCCCTGCCTGGACCTGTGTGCTGGATTGAAAGCAAAACCAGTGAAAGACTCTAAGTCAGAAACACAATTTAATAAGAGGAAAAGAAATAAAAGAAAGTAAAATAAAAGTAATAGTAGAAAAAACCACCGCTGACAGAGTCAGAACACAACCTGACACACTGTTAGGGTGGTAGTGGCAGTCTAGATGAGATGATTTTGTCGAAGCAGTGATTCCTGTAGAAAGGTCTGGGAGCTCTTGGCTCCTCTGGGAGTCCAGTGGGTAAAAGCTGCTTGTGCTGTCCCAAATCCCAGATTAATCCAGGTGGGAATGCTTGGCTCCTCCCCCTGGGCGGAGCATCTCCCCATGGGCTGATCTCATTCTCTGAGTCATGGGGTGAGTCCTTGCTGGCCCATTAACCAGAGATAACTCCTACACGGAGTTCCCCATGAGCCATGGGCACGGCATTGCTGGGCCATGGACAGGAGATAATTAATTAAGATAATTAATTCCCATGGACAGGAGAGAAGGGAAACACTGCCCCAGCTGGTTCCAGCAGCTCCTGGGGATAGAATACAGACTTTGGGCACAACCTGATCGTTTCCCCCCTCTCCGTGGCAGGGCGTACTCGTTCCACGTCAGCGCCGACGGGCAGATGCAGCCGGTGCCGTTCCCGCACGACGCGCTGGCGGGGCCCGGCATCCCGCGGCACGCGCGGCAGATCAACACGCTGAGCCACGGCGAGGTGGTGTGCGCCGTCACCATCAGCAACCCCACGCGCCACGTCTACACCGGCGGCAAGGGCTGCGTCAAGATCTGGGACATCAGCCAGCCCGGCAGCAAGAGCCCCATCTCACAGCTGGACTGCCTGGTGAGGGCTGGCTGCTGGCCCCGGGGTGCTGGGCCCTGCCCTCATGCAGCCCTGGTGGTGTTAATTGGCTTCTCCTCGTTAGCATCAGTGTCTCGTGTCTGCGTTTCCTCTTTCCGTACTGCTCTCCCTTTCCTCTTCCCCTGTAATATCCTGTTGCTCTTCTCTGTTACCAACTCTTTGTCTTCCTTTACTGTCTTTTTCCTTTTTCTGTTATCTCCCTTTTTCCCCTTTAAATTTCCTTTTTCCTCTTCCCCTCCTAAATTTCCCTTTTTCTCGTTTCCCCATACACATCCCTTTTCCTCTTTCCTCATTAATTTCACTTTTCCTCTTCTCCTCATCGTTCCTTTTCCTCTTTCCCCATAAATTTCCCTTTTCCACCTCTCCCATCAACATTCCTTTTCCTTCTCCCCCATCAACATCCCTTTTCCTCTTCTCCCCATTAATTTCTCTTTCTCTCTTCTCCCCATGAACGTCTCTTTTCCTCTTTTCCCATCATGGTCCCTTTTCTTTTCTCACCCTGTTGCCCTCTTCTCCCCATCGTCCCTTTTCCTGTTTCCCCACCAACGTCCCTTTTCCTCCTTCCCCATCATGATCCCTTTTCCTCTTCTCCCACCTCCTTGCACTCCCTTTCCTCTTCTCCCCATAAACATCCCTTTTCTTCTTTTCCCCACCAACATCCCTTTTCCTCTTGCCCATCAACATCCCTTTTCCTCTTTCCCTGTAAATTTCCCTTTTCCCCTTCTCCCCATCAACGTCCCTTTTCCTATTTCCCTATAAACTTCCCTTTTTCTCTTTTCCCCACCAACGTCCCTTTTCCTCTTTTCCCCACCAACATCTCTTTTCCCGTTTCCCATCAACATCCTTTTTCCTCTTTTCTCCCACCCCCTTGCAATCTCTTTTCCTCTTTCCACATCCCTTTCCTCTCCCCTTTGAACACCCCTTCCCCTCCCATCCCCACCTCCCATGCCCACACCCCATCTCTCACTGTCCCCTGCTGTCCCCAGAACAGGGATAACTACATCCGCTCCTGCAAGCTGCTGCCGGACGGGCGCACGCTGATCGTGGGCGGCGAGGCCAGCACGCTGACCATCTGGGACCTGGCGTCGCCCACGCCGCGCATCAAGGCCGAGCTGACGTCGTCGGCGCCGGCGTGCTACGCGCTGGCCATCAGCCCCGACGCCAAGGTGTGCTTCTCGTGCTGCAGCGACGGCAACATCGCCGTCTGGGACCTGCACAACCAGACCCTGGTCAGGTGAGCCCCACACGCAGCTCAGGGTGGTGGGAGGGATCTTAAAGGTGGGGTTGAGCCCGTCAGGTTGGGGTTTGTCTTCTGCTGTTGGTGTTCCTCTTCTTCTTCCCCTAAATTGGCCCTTTTGCCTTTGTCAGTGTCTTTTTTTCCTCTTCTTTTGTTAATGTCCCTTTTCCTCTTCCTTCCATCCATGTCCCTTTTCCTCTTCCTTCCATCAATGTCCCTTTTCCTTTTCTTTCATCAATGTTCCTCTTCCTCTTCCCGTTGTCAATGTCCCTTTTCCTTCCATTAATGTCCCTTTTCCTCTTCCTGTTGTCAATGTCCTTTTCCTCTTCCTTCCCTCAATGTCCCTCTTCCTATTGCCATTGTTCCTTTTCCTGTTGTCAATGTCCCTTTTCCTCTTCTTTTGGTAATGTCCCTTTTCCTCTTCCTTCCATCCATGCCCCTTTTCCTCTTCTTTCATCAATGTCCCTTTTCCTCATCTTTTTGTCACTGCCCCTTTTCCTCTTCCTTCCATCTGTCCCTCTTCCTGTTGTCAGTGTTCCTCTTCCTGTTGTCAGTGTCCCTTTTCTTTTGTCAATGTCCCTTTTCCTCTTCCTTCCATCAATGTCCCTTTTCCTCTTCTTTTGTCATCATTCCTTTTCCTCTTCCCTTTGTCAATGTCCCTTTTCCTGCCATAAATGTCCCTTTTCTTCTTCCTTTTGTCAGTGTCCATTTTCCTCTTCCCTTTGCCAGCATCCCTTTTCCTCTTCCTTCCATCAATGCCCCTATTCCTCTTTTCCCACCCCATTACCATCTCTTTCCTCTTCCCCCTCACCATGGTCCCTTTTCCTGTTTCCCCCATCCTGGTCCCTTTTCCTGTTTCCCCCATCCTGGTCCCTTTTCCTGTTTCCCCCGTCATGGTCCTTTTCCTCTTTTCCTTGGGTGACAACACCTCCCACTATCCCAGGCTGCTCCAAGCCCTGTCCAGCCTGGCCTTAAACATTCCAGGGATGGAGATCCCACCATCCTCTCTGGGCTGGTGCAGGAACACGCTCCGGTGATGCCCCACCATCCCTGAACCATCCCAACCCTTGGCCAGGCTGGTTCTCCTCGGCACGGGATAATCCTGGATGGATTTCCAGGAACATTTGGTGCAGATGATGCTCACTTCAATGTGGGCACCTCAAGCGCAGCTCTGCGATTTTCCTGGCGCTCCCTTGGTGGAATTCCATCCTTTTTTCCCTGCTCCCAAGGCAATTCCAAGGGCACACGGACGGGGCCATAGACTCTGCATAGACTCTGGTGGTGCCCCACCATCCCTAAACCCATCCCTGAACCAACCCAACCCTTGGCCAGGCTGGTTCTCCTCGGCACAGGATAATCCTGGATGGATTTCCAGGAACAAACCAACCCAACCCTTGGCCAGGCTGGTTCTCCTCGGCACGGGATAA
Source organism: Acrocephalus arundinaceus (assembly GCA_021534815.1). Classification (NCBI taxonomy): domain Eukaryota; kingdom Metazoa; phylum Chordata; class Aves; order Passeriformes; family Sylviidae; genus Acrocephalus; species Acrocephalus arundinaceus. The sequence goes on from JAJEOU010001734.1 coordinate 76,084, forward strand.
TCCTGGATGGATTTCCAGAACATTTGGTGCGGATAATGCTCACTTGAATGTGAGCACCTGGAGCGCAGCTCCGCACTTTTCCTGGCGGAATTCCATCCTTTTTTCCCTGCTCCCCAGGCAATTCCAAGGGCACACGGACGGGGCCAGCTGCATAGACATCTCCCACGACGGTACGAAGCTGTGGACGGGGGGCCTGGACAACACGGTGCGTTCCTGGGACCTGCGGGAGGGCCGGCAGCTGCAGCAGCACGACTTCACCTCCCAGGTACGGCCCCACACCGGGATCATCCATCCCATGGAAAACAGGGAATATTGCTGAGGGAGGGGCACGGAAAAAGGATGGGAGATTGTAAATATTTCAGGAGGCGAAGAGCATAGAAAAGCTTTTTTGTCTAATTCTTACTACTTTTTATAAGGTATAAATATATTAAAATATATATGTGTGTGTGTGTATATATATGCACACATATGTATATATATGTATACATATATATACACATATGTATGTATATATATATGTATATTTATATATATTATATATTTTAATATATATAATTATATATATTATATATATTTTTATATATAACAATACATCTTGTATATATTTTATATATTAATATATATTTATATTTTTATATTAATGTATTTATATTTTTATATAAATATATATTTATATGTAATATATAAATATATTTTATATTATATATTTATAGTTATGTGTATATTTATATATAAGCATATTTATATAATATATATTTATGTACATATAAATATATTTTATTATATATATATATAGGTGTATATAAGGTGTATATGTATAAATATATATATAAATATATTTATACAGACTTAACCATGATTGGTGAATAGGGACGACACCTCTCTAATCCCATTGATTAAACCAGAGAAACAGCAAAACACCACCTGGAGAAAATTGTTTTGAGAAAGAATAATTGTTTGCCAGGATTGTTTTGAGGAGAATTTTCCTTGAGAAGTTTTCCCTTGGGAAAAGTTTAGCTGCTGCTAGCAGACTAAAATCTCTCAGAGCCAGAAATATCAGGAGGGGCTTTTCCTGCTGGGAAAATGGCCCTGGGAGCTCCGGGCGTGGCTGTTCCTGCTGGATTCCGGGAATGCTGGAGCCCTGGAGCTTTTCTTACTACTTTTTATAAGGTGTATATATATATATTAAAAAATTTTATATATATATGTATATTATATATATATATATATATATGTATATATATGTATACCTATATATATATACATATATATGTGTATATATTATATATAATATGCAATTCTATATATAATTATATATATAATTTTCTATATTATCTATAATATGGCTCCTCTTTGCCATCCTTGCAGGGTGGGGAAGCAGCTCTTCCCATGTGGGTGTGACCTGGGGGATTCTCTGTGGGTGGGATGGGATCAGGGATGAGGATCCTGCCTCCTCCAGCAGAGCTTTCCAAAATTCCAGCCTCCTGTCGTGATAGGACACGGAAAGAAGACACAGATTCTATGAGAACAACAGAAATTTGAAGCTTTATTACAATTTCTTTGGTTTCTTTTATAGCACGCTTCGCTATTCGTTGGTCAGTAGGACTGACACCTCTTTCCATTGGCTACACAACAGAAAATAACAGCTGAGAAAGATTGTTTTGAGGAAAATAGTCAGAAATACTTTATAAAAACAGAGAAAGATGTTTTGAGAAAGGAAACTGTTGGAAGTTTTCCTTTGGAAAGAGAGCGTGCAAGTTAGCAAGCTGAGGATTCTCTCAGGCTCAGAATTACTGAGCTCACAGCCTCCCTGACCCCAAGGACAAGGGCAGGAATATCCATGGGCGTGGAGCCATCCAAACCCACAGATCCGCCTCTCCAAACCTGCCCCACCCATCTGGGGCTGCCCAGCAACTCCAGCAGAAATCCCAGAACATTTGGGTTGGGAGAGGCACCTTGAGGTGGGAATTCCCGCTGATCCCATCCCCGTATCCCGCAGATCTTCTCCCTGGGATACTGCCCCACAGGCGAGTGGCTGGCGGTGGGCATGGAGAGCAGCAACGTGGAGGTGCTGCACCACACCAAGCCCGACAAGTACCAGCTGCACCTGCACGAGAGCTGCGTGCTCTCCCTCAAATTCGCCTACTGCGGTGAGCGGGGTGGGGAGCCTGGGGTCAGGGGATGGGTTGGGTTGGGTTGGGAGAGACCCTAAAGTTCATCTTCACCTGACCCCTGCCCTGGGACCGCTCATGGGTGGGGATTGTGGAGTCATGGGATGGGTTGGGTTGGGAGAGACCCTAAAGTTCATCTTCACCTGACCCCTGCCCTGGGACCGCTCATGGGTGGGGATTGTGGAATCATGGAATGGTTTGGGAGACATCTTAAAGCTCTTCCGTGGGGTGCCTTCCACCAGACCCCTGCCCCAGGACCCTTCATGGATGGGGATTGTGGAATCATGGAATGGGTTGGGTTGGGAGAGACCCTAAAGCTCATCTTAACCTGACCCCTGCCCTGGGACCCCTCATGGATGGGGATTGTGGAATCATGGGATGGGTTGGGTTGGGAGAGACCCTAAAGTTCATCTTCACCTGACCCCTGCCCTGGGACCCCTCATGGATGGGGATTGTGGAATCATGGGATGGGTTGGGTTGGGTTAGGAGAGACCTTCAAGGTCATCTCTGGGGCAGCTTCCACCCGACATTCCCCCAGATCCCTCACTCATGAATGGGGATCATGGAATGGGTTGGGAGAGACCTTCAGGGTCATCTCTGGGGTATCTTCACCTAACCCCCACCCCAGGACCCCTCATGGATGGGGATTGTGGAATGGGTTGGGTTGGGTTAGGAGAGACCTTCAAACTCATCTCTGGGGCAGCTTCCACCTGACTCCTGCCCCAGGACCCTTCATGGATGGGGATTGTGGAATCATGGGATGGGTTGGGTTGGGAGACACCTTCAAGGTCATCTCTGGGGTGGGGTTTATCCCCATAAAACCATCCTAGTTTTGGCAGGATTTATTCCCATAACCCCATTTTGGCTGTGGCTGTGGTTATCCCATAACCCCATTTTGGCCGTGGTTATTCCCATAACCTCATCCCAGGCGTGGCTGTGTTTATTCCCATAACCACATCCCAGCTGTGGTTATTCCCATAACCCCATCCTGGCTATGATTATTCCCATAACTCCATCCCAGCTGTGGCTGTGGTTATTCCCATAACCCCATTTTTGCCATGGTTACCCTCACAACCCCATCCCAGCTGTGTTACCCTCACAACCCCATCCCAGCTGTGCTTATTTCCAAACCCTGTTCCAGCTGTGGTTATCCCATAACCCCATCCCAGCTGTGGTTATTCCCATAACCCCATTTTGGCCATAGTTATTCCCATAACCCCATTTTGGCCATGGTTATTCCCATAACCCCATCTCAGGTATGGTTATCCCATAACCCCATCCTAGCTGTGGATGTGGTTATCCCATAACCCCATCCCAGGTGTGGTTATCCCGTAACTCCATCCCAGCTGTGGCTGTGGTTATTCCCATAACCCCATTTTGGCCATAGTTATTCCCATAACCCCATTTTGGCTGTTGTTATCCCATAACCCCATTTTGGCCGTGGTTATTCCCATAACCCCATCCCAGCTGTGGTTATCCCACAATCCCATCCCAGCTGTGGTTATCACATAACCCCATTTTGGCCGTAGTTATTCCCATAACTCCATTTTGGCCATGGTTATCCCACAATCCTGCAAACACCCACACAGGATGTGGGGCGCAGCCCTTGGATTGTCCCAGCAGAGCAGAACTCCCCAGGGAACCTCCAGGTTTTCCCATTTCTCCCAAATCTCCGGGGTCAGGCAGTTTTTGGGGCAGGGGAGGTGGCGCCGGCAGCGTTCGGCGGCTGATCCCAAATTCCCGCTGCAGGGAAGTGGTTTGTGAGCACTGGGAAGGACAACCTGCTCAACGCCTGGAGGACGCCCTATGGAGCCAGCATCTTCCAGGTGGGAGAGCTTGGGGAGGGCTGGGGGCTCCTCCCAGGGATCCCAGTCTGGATTATCCCAGAGAGAGGGAGGGGGGATCCTTTGGGATGGTGGGATTGGTGTCAGGGTGTGGGGTGTGGCGGGGCCCTGGCGTGGGTGCTGCTGGGAGAGCCTGGAATGCCAACCTGAGGGAATTTCTCCTCAAACCTGATGGAATTTCTCCCCAAACCTGATGGATTTTCTCCCCAAACCTGATGGATTTTCTCCCCAGACCTGATGGATTTTCTCCCCAAACCTGATGGAATTTCTCCCAAACCTGATGGGTTTTCTCCCCAAACCTGATGGGTTTTCTTCCAAACCTGATGGAATTTCTCCCAAACCTGATGGGTTTTCTTCCCAAACCTGATGGGTTTTCTTCCAAACCTGATGGAATTTCTCCCAAACCTGATGGGTTTTCTCCCCAAACCTGATGGATTTTCTCCCCAAACCTGATGGAATTTCTCCCAAACCTGATGGGTTTTCTCCCCAAACCTGATGGATTTTCTCCCCAAACCTGATGGGTTTTCTCCCAAACCTGATGGGTTTTCTCCCCAAACCTGATGGATTTTCTCCCCAAACCTGATGGAATTTCTCCCAAACCTGATGGATTTTCTCCCCAAACCTGATGGATTTTCTCCCCAAACCTGATGGGTTTTCTTCCCAAACCTGATGGGTTTTCTTCCAAACCTGATGGGTTTTCTCCCCAAACCTGATGGATTTTCTCCCCAAACCTGATGGAATTTCTCCCAAACCTGATGGATTTTCTCCCCAAACCTGATGGATTTTCTCCCCAAACCTGATGGGTTTTCTTCCCAAACCTGATGGGTTTTCTTCCAAACCTGATGGGTTCTCTCCCCAAACCTGATGGATTCTCTCCCTAAACCTGATGGAATTTCTCCCCATCCAATGGGTTTCTCCCCAAACCTGATGGATTTTCTTCCCAAACCTCTTGGAATTTCTCCCAAAACCTGATGAGTTTTTTCCCAACTTGATGGAATTTCTCCCCAAACCTGATGGGTTTTCTCCCAATCTGATGGGTTTTCTCTCCCAACCTGATGAGATTTCTCCCAAACCTGATGGGTTTTATCCCAAACCTGATGGGTTTTCTCCCACCTGATGGAATTTCAAACCTGTTTGAATTTCTTTGCAAACCCGATGGGTTCTCTCCCCAAACCCGATGGGTTCTCTCCCCAAACCCGATGGATTCTCTCCCCAAACCTGATGGATTCTCTCCCTAAACCTGATGGAATTTCTCCCCATCCAATGGGTTTCTCCCCAAACCTGATGGATTTTCTTCCCAAACCTCTTGGAATTTCTCTCAAAACCTGATGAGTTTTTTCCCAACTTTATGGAATTTCTCCCCAAACCTCTTGGAATTTCTCCCCAAACCTCTTGGAATTTCTCCCCAAACCTATGGGTTTTTCCCAAACTCTTGGATTTTCTCCCCAAACCTCATAGATTTTCTCCCCAAACCTGATGAGTTTTTTCCCAACCTGTTGGATTTTCTCCCAATCCAATGGAATTTCTCCCCAAACCTGATGAGTTTTTTCCCAACCTGTTGGAATTTCTCCCCAAACCTGACAGCCTCTCTCCCCTCCCTCCTTTCCCAGTCCAAGGAATCCTCGTCCGTGCTGAGCTGCGACATCTCGGCGGATGACAAGTACATCGTCACGGGCTCTGGGGACAAGAAGGCCACGGTCTACGAGGTCATCTACTGATCCTGGCCATTCCAGCCCTCGGGAATGCTCCAGGAACGCCCAGGGGAGGCCCCGGGCCCGGCCCAGCTCCGCCCGGCCCCCGCCACACTCGGATTTATTTGGAGATCCGCAACTCCGGCACACATGGAAGCCCTTAAACGGATTTTTTTTTTTTTAATTTGGTTTTAAAGGTTTTGGGGTTTCTTTTGATGATTTTTTTTTTTTGGTTTTTCCAGTTCTTTCCGTCTGGCTTTGGTGGCACTATAAAGGACTCCTTTTTTTTTATTGGGACGATTTTTTTTTTTTTTGGATGCATCCCGCATAAGAACTTGTGAAAAATGTAAATACTGGACTAGGAAATAGCGTGGGAAGGGGGGGGACCCCTCCCAGTACACTTAGTTGTGTATTTTTGTCTGCTGTAATTGTATTCCACTGATGGTTTTTGGTGGTGGCAATTTTATTCTGGGGGTTTTTTTTGGTTGGTTTTTATTTTTATTTTTTTTTCCTCCTCCCCTTTTCCTTCCCTTCCTCTCTCCGGAATTGTCCGTGGGGACTTTTTTTGCCATCCAGGCTGAGCAGAGATGTCCACTGGTGAAAAGTTGTTCCTCCTGTCGTGCGTGGTGTGTTAGTGATGGTGGGGAATCGCTCGGATCCTCAGCTACTGACGGGACATCAACACAAAATCACCTTGGGGTTTGTTTTTTATAGATGGATTTATGGATTTATCCCCTTTTTTTTTTTGGTTATTTTTTGGTTTTTTTTTCCCCCCCGTGCTTGGATGTTTGAAGAAAAGGGGAAGCCCACGCAAGCCCTTCTTGGTCTTCGGACAGAAGCAAATGAGGAGTGATTTCAAAGAAAGCTTAGAAAATTCAGCTCAGGGAGCCACGAAAGATAATAGCAAACTTATGTGTTTTGTATTCAAATGAAAAGTAAAAGAATTAGAATTGATAACCTTGGAGAAAAAAAAAAAAAAAGACAAAAAAAAATACAGTTTTTTTTTAAAAGCAAAAAAAGTTTACTAACAAGTAGGGTTTGTGTGTGGTTGGGGGGGGGCTGCTTGTGGTCCTTGTGGGCTTCTTTATGGTCTTGTGTCTTCTGGTTTTATGGAGCAACTCCCTCCCCCCCACAGGCCTTTTGTACTAAAGGGTTCCAAAAAGGACAAAAAAAAAAAAAAAAGACAAAAAAAAAAAGACTAAAAAATAATAAAAAAAAAAAACCCCGAAGACCTAACGGGAAAATAAAAGTATTTGTGTAGCAGAAGTGCTCGCCTGTATCGTAGCACACGGCAGAGGGATTTTTTTATACAGCGTTTTTAAGGATTATTTTTGGCGAGTTGGATCTGCTCCGAAAGGAAAATTAAAAAAAAAAAAAAATTTAAAAAATGTTGAGGGTTGAGGGGAGAAAGGTTTGGAGAGAGGAGGATGGAGAGATGGGAGCTGGAATTAATTGCAGCCCTCCCTGGAGCCTTCATCCCATCCCATCCCTCCCAGGGATCCATCCCATCCCATCCCTCCGGCTGATCCCAAAGGAGCTGGGAAAGGAGGAGAGCGTTCCTGGGAAAGGAATCCTGGTGTTTCCATGGAATTAAAAGGTTCTGAGCTGAACTGAGGGAATATTCCAGGTTTTGAGCCAAAATGAGAGAAGTGTTCTGGGTTCGGAGCTGAAATGAGGGAATGTTCCAGGTTCTGAGCTGAAATGAGGGAATGTTCCGGGTTCTGAGCTAAAATGGCGGAATGTTCCGGGTTGTGAGGGAATATTCCGGGGTCTGAGCTGAAATGAGGGAATGTTCTGGTTTCTGAGGGAATGTTCCCAGTTTTCAGCTGAAATTTGAGGGAATGTTCAGGGTTCTGAGGGAATATTCCAGGTTCTGAGCTGTAATTGAAGGAATATTCCAGGTTCTGAGCTGAAATGTGAGGGAATGTTCGGGTTCTGAGGGAATATTCCAGGGTCTGAGCTGAAATGAGGGAATGTTCCTGGTTCTGAGGGAATGTTCCCAGTTTTCAGCTGAAATGTGAGGGAATGTTCAGGGTTCTGAGGGAATATTCCAGGTTTTGAGGGAATATTCCAGGTTTTGAGCCAAAATGAGGAAATATTCCGGGTTCTCAGCTGAACTGAGGGAATATTCTGGGTTCTCATCTGAAATGAGGGAATGCTCTGAGTTCTGAGGGAATATTGTGAGTTCTGAGCTCAAATATGAGGGAATGTTCAGGGTTCTGAGGGAATATTCCAGGTTCTGAGCTGAAATGAGGGAATATTCCAGGTTCTGAACTGAAATTGAAGGAATATTCCAGGTTCTGAGCTGAAATGTGTGGGAATGTTCAGGGTTCTGAGGGAATATTGTGAGTTCTGAGCTCAAATATGAGGGAATGTTCAGGTTCTGAGGGAATATTCCGGGTTCTGAGCTGAAATGAGGGAATATTCCAGGTTCTGAGCTGAAATGAGGGAATGTTCCGGGTTCTGAGCTAAAATGGCGGAATGTTCCAGGTTCTGAGGGAATATTCCGGGGTCTGAGCTGAAATGAGGGAATGTTCCGGTTTCTGAGGGAATGTTCCCAGTTTTCAGCTGAAATGTGAGGGAATGTTCAGGGTTCTGAGGGAATATTCCGGGTTCTGAGCTGTAATTGAAGGAATATTCCGGGTTCTGAGCTGTAATTGAAGGAATATTCCGGGTTCTGAGCTGTAATTGAAGGAATATTCCGGGTTCTGAGCTGAAATATGAGGGAATGTTTGGGTTCTGAGGGAATATTGCGGGTTCTGAGCTGAACCGAGGGAATGTTCAGGGTTCTGAGGGAATGTTCCCAGTTTTCAGCTGAAATGTGAGGGAATGTTCAGGGTTCTGAGGGAATATTTCAGGTTCTGAGGGAATATTCCGGGTTCTCAGCTGAACTGAGGGAATGTTCTGGGTTCTCATCTGAAATGAGGGAATGCTCTGGGTTCTGAGGGAATGTTCAGGGTTCTGAGCTGAAATTGAAGGAATATTCCAGGTTCTGAGCTGAAATGTGTGGGAATGTTCCGGATTCTGAGGGAATATTGTGAGTTCTGAGCTCAAATATGAGGGAATGTTCAGGGTTCTGAGGGAATATTCCAGGTTCTGAGCTGAAATGAGGGAATGCTCTGAGTTCTGAGGGAATATTCCAGATTCTGAGCTGAAATGAGGGAATGCTCTGAGTTCTGAGGGAATATTCCAGGTTCTGAGCTGAAATTGAAGGAATATTCCGGGTTCTGAGCTGAAATGTGAGGGAATGTTCGGGTTCTGAGGGAATATTCCAGGTTCTGAGGGAATATTCCGGGTTCTCAGCTGAACTGAGGGAATGTTCCAGGTTTTGAGCCAAAATGAGGGAATATTCCGGGTTCTGAGCTGAAATGAGAGAATATTCCAGGTTCTGAGCTGAAATTGAAGGAATATTCCAGGTTCTGAGCTGAACTGAGGGAATATTGCGGGTTCTGAACTGAAATGAGGGAATATTCTGAGTTCTGAGCTGAAATGAGGGAATGTTCAGGGTTCTGAGGAAATGTTCCAGGTTCTCAGCTGAACTGAGGGAATATTCCGGGTTCTCAGCTGAACTGAGGGAATATTCCAGGTTTTGAGCCAAAATGAGGGAATATTCTGGGCTCTCAGCTGAACTGAGGGAATGTTCCCGTTTCTGAGGGACTATTCCAGGTTCTGAGCTGTAATTGAAGGAATATTCCAGGCTCTCAGCTGAACTGAGGGAATGTTCCAGGTTCTGAGGGAATATTCCAGGCTCTCAGCTGAACTGAGGGAATGTTCCAGGTTCTGAGGGAATATTCCAGGTTCTCAGCTGAACTGAGGGAATGTTCCAGGTTCTGAGGGAATATTCCAGGTTCTCAGCTGAACTGAGGGAACGTTCCAGGCTCCGTGGGATGCTGGGATCAGTTCAAGGCACCAATAATCCAAGGAAAGGAAAAATTCTCTCAAGCTGCTTTTAGGGAAAGGCGTTTTTAGGGCGGTTTGGCTCAGATTCACCACTCTGGGACCAGCAGAGCCGCCTGGGAGGGGTCAGGGCTGTCCCGAGGGTGCTTTGGGGTCGGGTTTTGGGGTCTGTGGGGCAGCTCTGCCCCCTGGGCACGGCCTTGCCGGTGTCCCCCGGGTTCCCAGGGATTTCTGCTTGGTCCTTAACCCCAAAAATTCCAGGGTTGAAATGCAGGAATGGAAGAATTTTGCATCCCGGAGCCAGGCTCTCAACTTCACACCAAAGTATGTAGCAGAATCTGTACAATAGCTGTTAATAATAAACTACCACTGGGGTTTTTTGTAAAAAATGGGCCAAAAAGAGGAAAAAACAAAACAAAACAAAAAAAAGAATAAAAAGTCAATGTACTGAAGCTCGAGCGCGAACCAAGTGTCTCTAAAACGCTGTGATCCATGGAATTTCATGGAGGTGGGAGCAGAGGGGGCTGGGGGACACGGGACAGCCCTGGCAGGGATTCCGGGGGCCGGGGGGTGATGCTGGAGGTGGGACAGAGCCAGGGATTGACGGGAGGAATTCCCAGCCTGGAATTCCCAGCCCTCTGCATTTGGGAACGTGCCCAAATCCCATGGGATGTGCCGCCGAGGGCCGGGCTCCTCCAGCCCCAATCCGCTCCCGGCAGGATTTGGGGATGCAGGGAATGGTCTGGGATCAGAGCATCCTGCCACGGGATGTTCCTCGGGATCCCAATCCCCGGGATGGAGCAGCAGAATTTCCAGTGGCATTCCTGAGCTCCCACATTCCCAGAGCATTCCCAGGATGGAGAAGCCACGTTCCCAGCGGCATTCCCAGCGGCATTCCCAATCCTTCCCATCCCATCTCTTCCAACCCTTTCCCAATCCCTTCCCATCCTCTCCCATCCCTTCCCAATCCTTTCCCAACCATATCCCATCCCATCCCTTTCCCATCCCTTCTCCCCCTCTCCCAAACCTTTCCCATCCCATCCCTTTCCATCCCTTTCCATCCCTTTCCCATCCCTTCCCGCTCCTTTCCCAACCCTTTCCCATCCCATTATCCCATCCCATTATCCCATCCCACACTATCCCATCCCAATCTCTCTCATCCCATTATCCTAATCCATCCCACCCATCTCATCCATCCCATGGATCCCATCCCAACCCATCCCATCCCATTATCCCAATCCATCCCATCCATCCCATTATCCCATCCCATCCCATCCCAGTTTCCTGGTGCCACCGCCGGGTTGGGGACAGCTCTCGGGGACACCCCCAGCTGCTGCCACCACCTGTGAATTCCACTGGCCCCGTCCCTCCTGTGCCCCCCACCCTCACCCCGCCGAGGCCGGATCATCCCTGATTTTCACCAGGATTTGGGAATTCTGGGATGGGTTTGGACAGCCCTGAGGGAGCCCCAAGCTCTCTCACCTCCCCCCCGGTGGAGTTTTGGGGGGTTTTTTTGGCTTTTCTGGGCAACAATAAAGACTTTGATTGGAGCAGAACCTCGGCCGGCCAAAAGGAGCCTCGTTAATTCCAGGGGATTGTTTCATCTCGGCTCGACAGGAATAATGAATCTTTTATTATTATTATTATTATTATTTCTTTTTTCTTTTTCTTTTTTTACGAGTTGGTGAGCAGCCAACTTCCTCCAGGGGAATTCCTGGGGAGTGTTGATCCCAGCTGGAATTTACCTCAGGAGGGAGAAGAAAAATATTTTTAAAAAGGAAAAAAATAAAAGTGAAATAAATAAAAAGGAAAAAAAAAAAGTTTTAAATGGTGCTGCAATTCATCACAGCGTGTGATTGAGCTCAGCCTTTTCCTGACAGCTCCCAGATGGAGCCGAGGCTTTTCCACAACACCCACCCACAGCATTTCCCAGCCCCAAACAAAAACCGGGAGCTCACAGGCGCCTTCTCACCCTCGGGGAGCACCGGGAAAATCCTGGAAAATCCTGGAAAATCCGGGGCTGTGTGTGCCCTGTGTGTCCCCAGCGCTGGGGCTGTCCCAGGGCTCAGCGGTTTGGTTTGAAGCACAAAAGATCCCCTCGGGAATTCCGGACCACCCCGGGAAGCAAATCCTGGAAATTTATGGGGAGGCTCCACTGGGAGCAGCCCGGGTGGGTTGTTTGGTTTGGTTTTAGTTTAGGGTTTTGGGGTTTTTTTGGGATTTTTCCCTTTCTGTCCCAGCTGTAAATTTTTCATGGGATTTATGGAACCCCAACAGATCGACCAGAGACATTGGGGACAATTTTGGAACCTGCCTGGGATTCCGAGTTCCAGGATCTTCCGGGAAGGGCAGCAGGAGGGGGGACAGGGAATATCCAGGAGTGTCCCCAGGAGCCCCGAGCCAGCCCGGGCGTGGGGACACGTGGGGACACGGGGACATTTCCCAGATCCCTGCCTGTCCTCACCCCAAACATTCCCAAATCCCCATTTCCCAGATCCCTGCCTGCTCCCAGGGTTTTCCATGGACAGGAAGGATTTTCCATGGACAGGAAGCATTTTCCATGGACAAGGAGGGTTTTCCATGGACAAGGAGGGTTTTCCATGGGAAAGGGGAGTTTCATCCATGAACAAGAAAGGGTTTTCCATGGATGAGAAGGGTTTTCCATTGTCAGGGATGGTTTTCCATGAGCAGGAATTCTTTTCTATGGATGAGGAGGGTTTTCCATGGACAAGGAAGGGTTTTCCATGGACAAGGAAAGATTTTCCATGGACAGGAAGGGTTTTCCATGGACCAGGGATGGTTTTCCACAGTCAGGGCTCCCCAGAGCCATCCCCAGCTCGGAGCTCTGCCCACCCATCCCCATTCCCTGGTAGCGAGGCCTGGCAATCCTCAGGAAGGTGCCAGAATTGCCAGGGAGATCCAAGGATTGCCAGGGAGATCCCAGGATTGCCAGGGGAGATGCCAAGATTGCCAGGGAGGTTGCCAAGATTGCCAGGGTGATGCCAGGATTGCCAAGGGAATTGTCAGGGTGATGCCAGGATTGCCAAGGAAGGTGCCAGGATTGCCAGGGGATTTTTCAGGATTGCCAAGGAAGGTGCCAGGATTGCCAAGGGATTTTCCAGGATTGCCAAGGAAGGTCCCAGGATTGCCAGGGGATTTTCCAGGGCTGCCAAGGGAGGTGCCAAGGTTGCCAGGGAAGGTGCCAGAATTGCCAAGGAATATGCCAGGATTGCCAAGGGATTTTCCAGGATTGCCAGGAAGATGCCAGGATTGCCAGGGGATTTACCAACATTGCCAAGGAAGGTGCCAGGGCTGCCAGGACTGGTGCCAGGGTTTTGGGGAAGATTTTGGGGTACCCAGAGAAGATTTGGGGCTTCCAGGATAGGTGCCAGGGTTTTGGGGAAGATTTTGGGGTACCCAGAGAAGATTTGGGGCTGCTGGGGAAGATTTTGGGGTACCCAGGGAAGATTTGGGGCTGCCGAGATCAGTGCCAGAGTTTTGGGGAAGGTTTTGGGGTACCCAGAGAAGATTTGGGGCTGCTGGGGAAGATTTTGGGGTGCCCGGGGAGGATCCAGGGAGGGTGCTGAGGTGCCCAGAGATGATTTGGGGCTGCTGGGGAAGATTTTGGGGTACCCAGAGAAGATTTGGGGCTGCTGGGATGAGTGCCAGGGTTTTGGGGAAGGTTTTGGGGTACCCAGGGACGATCCAGGGAGGATGCCGGGGTATCCAGAGAACATTTAGGGCTGCCGAGATCGGTGCCAGAGTTTTGGGGAAGGTTTCAGGGTACCTGGGGAAGATCTGGGAAGGATTTTGGGATACCCAGAGAAGATTTGGGGCTGCTGGGATCAATGCCAGGATTTTGGGGTACCCGGGGAGGATCCAGGGAGGGTGCCGAGGTGCCCAGGAAGATCTGGGGCTGCAGGGGAAGATTTTGGGGTACCTAGGGAAGATTTGGGGCTGCTGGGGAAGGTTTTGGGGTACTCAGAGAAGATTTGGGGCTGCCGAGATTGGTGCCAGAGTTTTGGGGAAGATTTTGGGGTACCCAAGGACGATCTGGGGAGGATGCCGAGGTGCCCAGGGCAGATTTGGGGCTGCTGGGGAAGATTTTGGGGTACCCGGGGACGATCCGGGGAGGATGCCGGGGTACCCAGAGAAGATTTAGGGCTGCCGAGATCAGTGCCAGAGTTTTGGGGAAGGCTTTGGGGTACCCGGGGAGGATCCGGGGAGGATTTTGGGGTGCCCAGGGCAGAGCCGGTGCCGGTTCCGGGCAGGACGCCGGCACTCCCGGTGCTCCCGGAGCTCCCGGAGCGCTGCCAGCTCGCTGGGATCCATCCATGGTGGCGGCCGAAATGTTTCGGCATCAGGCGTTTAATGAGAACAAAAAGGAATTAATTGGTGGTTTAGGCCTAATGAGGGCGGCGCGCAAATTACCGACCCTGAGCAGCAGAAACAAACAGAGCCCTGACACGGACCGGGACGGGAGGAGGAGGAGGAGGAGGAAGGAGCAGGGGGGTCAGCGGCACCATCTGCGCGGGGAGGAACCCGCGGCCATCCCGGCCAAAGCGATTCCCGGTTTTTATTCAGGCCGGGATGGAGACGCAGCCCCCGGGATTTGGGATTTGGGATTTGGGATTTGGGATTTGGGATTTGGGATTTGGGATTTGGGATTTGCATCTGAAAGGGCCGAGACGCGCCCGGGGGGGTTCGGCCGCCGCTGGGGCCGCACAAAGGGCGGGACCCCCCCGGAACCCTCCGGGACCCCCCGGGACCCCCCGGGACCTCCCCGGGAACCACCGGGATCCCCCGGGACCCCCCCGGATCTCCCCGGGACCCCCCGGGACCCTCCGGGACCCCCCCGGGAACCCCCCGGGAACCCCCCGGGAACCACCGGGACCCCCCCGGGACTCCCCCGGGACCCCCGGGACCCCCCGGGATATAATAAG